>OY728146.1:1971871166-1972203936 GCA_963277665.1 Viscum album | reverse complement strand
TATATCTTACAAAACTACATTTTATAGGTAAAAGAATATCTTAAAAACACATTAATAATATTATTTGGAAAACATGATAACATTCCCTTTTACTTTTGTAATAAATTACTTTATAAAACAATGATAATAAACATGAAATTTCTTATATTATAAAAGACATAACATTCTGATGACTATAATGTTATATTAAAATTTTACACTTACGAATCATTTCATTTTATTATATATAGATAGTGGAGACCATACTACTCACTAAACAGGCTACCCATGTTTCCCATATCGTGTTAGAGGGTGGTGAGGTTCGACCGATCTGGGTGTGTCGAGCACACCACATTCATCATAGAGATCCTGCACATGCCATTAGACCATACTTGCACCATGTTAGATTCAATGGCATTACCATATTGGATTTCGCATTTGTCAACCATCACCTAATTTTTTCCTTGATGGAGAGTTGGAGACCCAAGATAGACACACTCCACCCACCTGAGGGACAGATAAACATTACCCTTGTGGATGTGGCATTTCTTCTCGATCTTGAAATCTAGGGGAAGCCATTATTGGACCTGCTCATGTATATTGGCCTATACTTTCTCAGAAATTGTGAGGTGTGGAAATTGTTTCTAAACGTAGGACTACAGATGGAGCCTCGATATCTATGCCCTAAGTGGAGGAGAAGATTCCACATTTACTTGATGATTCTAGTGACCAAACTATCATGCGTTATTCATGTTCATATACATTATAGCTCATTGGAGGGACCATGTACATTGATCACTCAGGGTAGAATTTTCACATGATGTATCTAGCCCTAATGGAAGACTTTGATTAGGCTGAGAACTATAGCTAGGGATCGGCCTGCTTTGCATACACATACAACGAATTATGCATGGTATCCCATAGTGATAGAACCAATCTTAGGGGATGAACCATCCTTATACATATGTGGGTAGGGGAGAACATCCCCTAATTCCACCCTCATCATTATTTTCGATCGCTACCTATAGAGGTGGTACATGACACTCCATGTGGATGCTAGTTTGGTTGCTAATCTATATTATTTTTCGATGATACTATGAGTTATTGACTCTAATTTCTCATTCTTTTTCACTTTTGATGTTGTATTTTTCAGGTGGTCTCTGATCAATAATTTTGTAACCATTTCCACACAACATTTGGGTGCATATAACCTCATGTTGGATTGTCTTTTACCCAACTAGGTATTTATATACAATCTATCACTGTCTAAAAATTTAATAATATAATCAATTTTGGTTTTTAGAAAGGTGTTTTTTTACAATGTCCATATTTCCTTTCAGATTCCATAGATACCATATTGGACTAGTTTCCCGCATATTTCACTACTGGACATGATGATTCTATGGCTGTACTGACCCTCATTCAAATCCATATTATTGAGTGGCGTCATCCTGATAGCGTCATGCTCTAGTTTTTATATTTCTGACCAATTCCATTTTCACAATGATAGATAGAGGAGCTCCATGAAATGAAGAAGATAGGGAGGAAGGATTAATACTAGTGCCGAGTACATGCAGACCATCTCAACCACCAAAACATATGTGTAGAGTGTCATATATAGGGTGTAACTACGATATTATTCTTCCCTTTAGAGTATATCGAGTATGATCCATCGTATATACTGAAGTCTATACCATATCATACCCAACATGGTACAGATATTCATATGATTTCATGTCAATAAATTACCATTAGATTGTTTATTGAACTATTTTATAATAATTTTTTGAATATCATTACAAGGTACTCACACAAAGCATCTTATTCTCTTGAGTGATGAAGTGGAGGAGGGGGTATTTAGATGGACAATGCTCCATGTTGAAGTGCTGGAGATGAGGCCATCACATCATGCACTTTCTAAGAGTATCTTTGAGAGTCCAGCCTAGAAAGAGGAGGTTCCTACCCCAAAGGAACATCCTCCAGTAGCTACTAGGGATGAGGATCCATGATGATGATGACATAGACTAGGTCTTGCTTCACATGAGGCCACACCTCTTCTACAAGAAGAGGTATACCCTTTAGTTTTCTAGCTTCCACTGAATGAGGATGTGAATTATGAAGCATGGGATCCATCTTTCATGGCATGTTATCTGTAGTTCTCTACATCTTGGGGTTCAAATCCATCACATCCTTGGGGTCTGGATCCATTTCATGCAAGGTTCCCTAATGCGACGATCGAAGGACCTTCTAATACCATATTGGGAGAAGGATCAAAAGCGCAGTATGACATGCAGTTGAAACCTCCTACCACTAACACAAATGTGGAGCATGTGGCAGTTCACATTCTAGTGCCCGACAATCATCCCTCTCCAAGTCATCAGACCCTACCCCAGCACGGAGCTCGGTGATCTTGATACAAGCATAAACTTCACATACCTCAATGTGGTACATAATCTCCTCAACATAGAAATTGATTTTACTTGTTCATGTATAGGTTTTATATCAATTGAAATGAAGATACTATTACTATTATTGGTCCTTTTAACATGTATCTTCAGTGTTCCAGTTTTCGTTAAAATTTTAGGCATACTTTATATTTTATAAGATTTAAAAGTTTACCACTAGAAACATAATAATTATTAATAAATTTGGAGTAGCTAACATTAAAATCTTAAAAAATATATATTATAAAATCAATCTAAATAAAATTTAAAATATATCAAAAAAATCTAAAAAGTATTTGAAAATAAAATTAGTTCCATAAATAAAATAAATAAATGAAAACGAATGGAATGTAAAAAAAAGATTATAAATAACATTGTAATGGCTTAATGAAATAATAAAATTTAATTTTAAATAAAATATTGATGTCATTGGAACATTTTACATTAAAACTAACCCTATATATTAAACCCTTCTGAAGACCCATTTTCTCTTCCATCATAATTTTTCTCTTATGGACCCATTTCCACCCAATGATATTTATATCAACATAAATATCAACCAAAACCCATTCCTAGTTCTTAAAAATGTCTCAAATTTGATAACTACAAAAGCCATTTCTTAAAAAAATAACATTGGCATGTTCATTCTCATTGGTGGCAACCAGTTTTGGATCTGATGAATGTTTCTCAAAGACTACATGCTAAACACGGGAAATAGATCTTCCTCAGAAATTTACACCGAGATGAGATCCCATTTAGGATGATGGAGCGGTGAGAGGATCTCCACTATAAGTCATTGAGAATAATTTACGTGGATGAAAACCAAGGTTATCTAATGTCACTCTTGGGTTAGTCGAAAGTGGGAGTGTAAAGAAGAAATGTCAAGGAAGATGCAAAGTAAAAAAGTGATCAATTCATCACATAAAAAAGGGAGAATGACTATGGCATAATCAATTCCCTAGAAAAAGAGGTAGTTGTGAAATGACCCAGACGAACTAGTGAATATGACATTCCACATATGAACAAACCATGTGGTGATCACGATCCTAGTGGATGATCTAGATGAAAAGTTTTCAATGTATCCAATGCCTTATTATTATTTAAACCCTTTACTCAATAGCCTTTTTTTATTTATTCACTTTAACTTCCATGGTTGTTTTTCTCTATAAGACTCATTTTCACCCAATGATATTTATATCAACTTGAAGGTAACCCGAACTCATACATAGTTCTTAAAAATATTTCAAATTTGAGCACCAAAAAAAATATTTATTAAAAACATAACATTTTCCCTTTTAAATGTTGTCGACATAATTAAAAATAACTTAAAGAAAACACAATATATATATATCATAATATAAAAATCTATATATTTATAAATATAATAAAATATATAATTAAACTTGTTTTTAGTAGAAAGGTGGAAGGTTCACTACCACCTTTCAATCAATGTTTTCAAAATATTTTTAACCTAAACACATTTTAGAAAAATGAGAAAATACAGAAAAAACTCTAAAAATGGGTGTTTCAAATACAGGTTCGAAGATATACAAAATAGAGGACCGATTTGGTTTACTTGAAGTCTCAACACCATGATATTTTGAACCATATAACATCTCATGTGAAATAACATGGCACCGTATAAGACCTCATGCGAAGGGTTGTGGCATAATGTAACCCATCCTATGAGAATGGATTTTCAATCACTCAAAGAGATAATCCACCATGTAATCCATCATGAGAAATGAAGTAGAGACACATTACACATCCTGTGAGAATATGTGATACCTCAAGAGGTTCAACCTCATGAAAAGACATAACTCATGTCTCATGAATAAAAAATCTGATGAAAACATGGATTCTTGTTCATATAATGGGATTACCATCACAACAAAGTAGATAAAATTGATTCCTACCCATTTATGAGATGAATTGTGGATGGAAACATGGTGTTTGGATATGATCAATTAATATATAATTTACACGATGTACCACAATATATGAGCATAAAAAACATTTAAGATTCAATAAACCATGTTGACAGGATTATGGTCCACACCACACACATTCAATATTCATGTTTTCATGAAAAACTCAATGCCATGATTTATACCTCCATGTAAAGAAAATAAATATTTCATGAACATACGTGTTAAAGCATCATGAGACTCCATATATTTTTCTCATTTACTCAAGCACACGAGGATTTGGACATTCTGTGACAAAATCCCATCAACGACCACTCATGAAAGACATTCATTTGGCTTGGGTTATGAGAAATTCAGGTAATGGCCTGAAATAATTTACATGCACCCTTCGATATGATTCCTTGACATTGAAAATACCCTTGTTCTCTCAATGGAATCATATAACAATTAATATATGATAAAAAAAATGCAATTAGAGCGATTGTCCCTAACAATTTCTACATGCCATCAAAATAACCTTCACTTATCATGAGATGAAATATAGACAAGTAGATGGGTTTTTTGTAGAAATGATCATGCAATGTTATGAGATTCATTATTGATCACATAAAATATCATAGTTAAGGAGAGTGATCGTCTTTGAAAACACAATAATATTTGTGAGAGGTCTCAACAATAATTATAAAAAAGGAAAAAATTATACCATATGAGGGAGACACTCATAGTCTTAAAAGTCAGGCAACACACCTTCTTAGAGTTTTCAAAACTACACAATACCCTGGAGACAAGTCTGCCTCATATCACAAAAGAGAACCAACTTGTCTCCATGATCTTACGAAGAGCCTTTGGAATTCTTAGATGACCCCACACAAACCCTTTGTCTCTCTAGGGTTAAGAAGTTGGGTTTGACCCTGAAATCATCAAACATATCTATTGGAACATTATTGGTCACACAAAACATCACTAAAAAATAGAGTATTTATCATTAATATTACTCATGAAATCTTGCATGACCCTCGACATTTGAAAAATAAAAAAAATGTAACAAAAGATGGAGAAGGTGGAAGACTCTCATGGTCATAAAACTCTGAAGACATTCTAAAGAAGTCCATAGAATGGTCTCATGAGGCTCCAAGACATGTCTCCCTGATCCCCAGAAGGCCCCTTGAAAAACCATCATTATCTTGTGGAAATTCCCAAATAATTCTCCTGAGATCACACAAAGCCCGTCTTGAGGAACCCTGATATCATCAAGGCCCTTCTACTTGTAATAATTTAAATATTGAAGTCCTTCAACATACCTACATGATTCCAATATTCCCCATTAATTTGAAATAATCTGCCAAAGGAGGTATTGATGAGAGTAACTCATGGCCGTTTAAAATCAGAAGATTCCCTCAAAGTGATCCACATTAGAGACTCATGGAGATGTGTGCCACCAAATTATTTCTCTGAATCCAGCCTATATCCATGCGATAAATACTGCACAAGGTGGTAAAAAATCCAGGTGTTAAGTCCTATAAGTCCACCACCCTATTATGAAAAAGGGATGTCACTGGGAAAAGGGTCTAGACACTCGAGCGTAAATGGATTCTTTATACTCAAATGCATTGCTGCTATAGAAGATTTCTTGGAGTGGATGATATCATGACTAGAAAGTTTCCATCATGTAAGATACCAGGGAAATGTTAGAGATATCATGCAGCATGCATGACCACTTCTCATGAGCACATATAGATCATGTGAAGCACTTATGGTAGGACATGAGGAGATCATCCCACACACATTCTAGATTACCTGATATAGAAAAGAAAAGAAAAGAAAACATAATGAATCTATGAAACTCACAATAAATTTGATGGAATAAAAATAAATGGGGGAAGTTTATGTGAAGGACACACATGTTGACCCTCACGATATTCTCATGAACCACCAATGGCATACGATAGAAACAAGACATATCACCCAAATATTGTGATTATCCTTCAGTATACTATTTGGATCATGTGAATTCATCTAGACATGTTAAAGAAAGACATATTACCCCCTCAGATATAGCACCCATGTTTCAAAAATTCCAATGATCTTACCATCCTGGCCTTATGGTGTCCTTCAGATACATTTCTTCACTCATATAACAACATTAACACATGTGAGACAAAGTATGATGTTAGTACCAATGCATGTCAATTGACTCTCAAAATTCCCTCTGGTCATACTAGTTAGGTCTCACGATGCCCTATAGACATTTCATATGAGAAATGAGACAAACATTAATATATGTCGCACTAAATCTCATGAAACCCTCCATATATGTCTTCTTAGTCAAGAATTGACACCAGGGTGAGTTAGATGGATCATCCAACACCCTCTAAATAGGTCATCCAGGTCATGCAATGTATTGGGGGAAAAACCATCTGGGTCATATGAATTTATCTAGAAAAGTCATCCATGGTCATGTGAAATCCTTCAGACATGTCCCCCAAGTTATTCAAACTCATTTAGAAAAGACAAATGAATTATATAATTGTATTTGGATATACTAGGTAGATACTCTCTTACATATCAAGAAATCAATCTAACACCGAAGAGAATAAAATAAAAACATTCCATTCAGAAAAGCAGAACATGTCATAAGGTAATCCCATTATTTGATAACCTCATTTATCCTTGGTGTGTATTTCCAGAATACAAGGAAACCTCAGTGTGTAATACAAAACAGGGAACTATGAGGACTTTTATCCCTTCCATAATCAGGATATGTAGGATTCCTGTTCGAGGACCAAATTCCATAACAATATTTTATAGGGATATCGTAATACATAATTCCTACACCAATAAGTGATGCAAATGATCATTTTCCATCACTTATTATTCACATTGATAATAGCTTACATGGTATTATGTAGCATCAATAATCATATAATTTTTTCATAAACCTCTACAATGTCATGGGAAATGTTAGTGTTCAATCCATAATAAATTGAACTGTTAGAACTATGATTCCTATAATTACCAAGATATGTAGGATGATTTTTTATGTTCTGAGCTCAAATAAACATCCTTTTTGATTTAATCCCCATCTATTTGACATTTCCTCCATCGGTACCCAATAATTCCCATGGTATTATCAATCTACCTCATCCCTTTGTATAGTGAGAAATAAAATGAACTATGATAACTCTGATTCCAACTTTTACTAGGATACATAGGATGCCTCACAAAGGAATGAGCCCCATATTAAACATCTCAAGGGAATTACCAGAACTGAAGTCCCACATCCATATACATTGAGGTTGATCACATGTTATCCCTTGTTTTTTCACACCAAACATAGCTCACATGGGATTCAGGAGCAGTAATGAACACCTCATTAGCTACATGAAGCTCCACTAGCCATGACAATCCAAATAATCATGCCTCGATGAGAGGCATGATATAAACACCCTTATTTATATAAGGGAATCCATCTTGGGTCTAGTCCTAAGGGAATGACTAAATGACAATAAATATGATTCCTACTATAACCAGGATATGCGGGACACCTTTATATTGCCCAAGCTGAAATAGGAACCCACTTCAGTGAATGTAATTTTATGTATCTAACATTCCAACCATCTGGACCAAATCATTCCCATGGGATGACCACTTTACCACATCTGTTAGTGGACTAAGAAAAAAAAATGACCATTGTTAAATGTTTTTTTTTCAATAATCTTGATATATAGGATGTTTATGAGGGACTATAGATTGAATAACTGATGTATCAAAACATCAATAGATTTATTTTCTTTATAATGTTATACTACATGGGTTCAATGAACTACATTGGTTTTGATTCATGTAACAACCATGATACATATAAAACCTCATAGTGGATCAATCCCCACCTTGGAATATTTGCAGCCTTCCTCTATGGAAGAAAATTCTGAAGCTCTTGGTTATATGACTTCCACACATGATTAGAAACCCATTACTAGAAACATATATAAATTATTAGATATATACATATGGATTAAAAAATGAGACCCCTGTCTTTTTTGTTTGAGAGAGACTTAACCCATGATCATTTTATTTACGAAACTGATCCTATATCGGGATTAGGAAGAGATTCATGAATATATCATCAGTATATAAGAGATTTCCAAAGTAAGAAATTACCCCCCCCCCCATGTTTGTGTGATGAGCCTGACCTCTTGTCCTCTCAACCAATGTGTGTCCCTAAGAATCAGTGTACATGAAAAACCAGATGATCATGGAATGTTTTTTTGTACCCAATTACTGATGGGGAAACCATTTGGTGATTTCGGTAAGACCAAAAATGGTTTCATGATGTTAATTATTGTGAAAAAAGGAATCCAAAATAGTTAACCAGAGATTTATAGTGAACCCAGTATGAAGAGGGTTCACTATCACAACCCCTTTTCTCGGTGATATAAAAATGGTGAACCCAATGTGAATATATCTAATAAAAAATTTACTAGATTATTATCCATCGATCCATTTTTTTCACCCAATGTGAAAAAATGGGAAATCCCAGATTGAAACTCACAAATATTAGGGAAATTGGTTAATCATGCATGAAGAAACTTTTTTTCATATCCTTTTCATACAATGATACTATGACCAGAAAAATCTTACTAATGATCCTCTGTTAATGGGGTTCAAATGAAATAAGTTCGTCCTTTCTTTGATAATTCCAATCGAGTAGAATTGATGATTTGGGAATAAAAGAACAATTATTTTAATCATGCATATCTGGTTGGGGATATTATTCCTATGATATTGTACTAATCGGTAACCTTGTTTTTTGTTGTCAGCGTGATAATAGATACTACTCTCAGCACCCTGATTCAAGATATTGTCTTCTTCACCCAATGATTGATCTGGTAAATCAGCTATAGTTGAAACCCCCACTGGTAAAAAAATTATATCACCTACTAAAAAACTCCAACATTAGGTGGAAAATACGATGGTCTAGGAGTACCAATGATGTGGTACAATCCCAACACAAGAAGCTACCTTCAAGGATCTCTAAGAATAGATACCCGATAGTATGCATCAACCAGGAAAAATCCTATAATTCCAGTGGCCATCATCATTACAATCGATTGCTTTATGATCTTATCCTTAGAGCATGAAAACTTCCACCTTCAATCTCTATTAAAGGTGGACCAGGAAGAATAACACAACTCCCTTCCTATTCTGGTGCTGTAGAGGAGGGAACTTGTCAACCACCATCGCCAACACCATTCCACTAGTACCTAGTAGTTTCCTGTTGGGGTTACCTCCCGACATGCTTCCACCTCTAACATCCATGTAAGAGCAGAAAGGAAGGAACATTGGGTGACAATTTCTTTGGATGTACAAGAGGAAGATCATATCCTCACTTACGATGAATAAGTCTGTCAAAATATTCTAGTGGTAACCAACGAGTAGGCGCTTACTCCTTCTCACTCAGAAACAATATGTGGGTATATACCCAACGTAGGCATGAGGTAGGTGTTTTTTCATTTCCCCATGCATTAAACCCATCATCGTATTTCAGTGGTGCAATGAGGAAAAAAGGAGTTAAATATCCCCACTTCAATTAGGGAAATCCACTAGTGTATAATGGAGAGAGAAAATGTGTGGGATTATATTCTAGAACACAGTTTCCTAAAATTGTAATACATTTTAGCAACAGATGAAGAACTCCTCCTGCATATTAAGTAACTATTGGGGATACATGGAAAGATGTAGATTTCTATCCCTACAGCCATGACAGATTAAAAATATGATCATTGTGAATGAGTGGATGGACCATAGAAAGCGCAGATTCTTTTTCTTCCCAATATGATTATAGTTATATTCTGATAAATGGAGAGGCATCAGATTGGGCTCATTCTCCCATTCCAACAAGGGAACTCTACTTGATAGCGGCACATGCCTAAAGATAGGGGAACATGCCTTCAAAAAAATCCTAGTGATATATTCCAAGTGCCCATGATGGGGATTATATCACCATTCTCTCTGAGGATAACCAACTGAGATAGGCATAAACCTCATGGAAGGCTCATATTCCTATAAAACAATTCTTGTGGCATACTCCAAAGGACCAGGATTTGGAATATATCCCTATTCTGACCAGGAATAACCATGTAAGAATGGAAAAAGGCTTAAGACATTCTCATATTCCTACCAATGAATATTCCTAGAATAATATAATATATCATGTAATCTAGACATATATTCATACTTTTTTCAATGAAAAACTGCACCAACATCATTCCAATGTGGTGACCTAACCTGTTTTGATAATCCCAATTATGTGTTAATACGTGTTTATAATCCTATGTTGAAAATAATATCAAAATAATCATTGGAATATGTTAATCACTATTTATCTATGTTTATACACACTTTGAAATAATTATAACTCAATCTGGATAGGTTTTTCATAGAAAAGATAAGTGTTATGTTCACTGGTGTGCATAAAGTCCACCTGTATGCACATAGCTACTAATACAGACAAACAGACAGACATACTATTATAGAAAGATCTACCGATATAGAGATCACTAATATGGCTATTTACACTAGTACAGAATAGAGCTACCGATATGTAAGTCTACTGGTACACTGAAAGGTTACCGTTAGAGTAAGTCTACCAATATGTGAAAGTCTACTATGGTATAAGGAATTCACTACAACTCAAGTCTACCGATACCAATCAGCTACCTATAGAATAAGATCTACTGATAGAACAAGTCTACCGGTATGCACAAGTTGAATGACATAGACCTGCCGATACAACCAGACAGAAGAATGGCTACCAATACAGAGCTACTGATACAAAGCTCCCTGATACTCCGAGCCACCGATATAAGTAGTCACTTATATGAGCAAGTTACCGATAGAACAAATCTACCAAAGTAGTTACCATTATATAGAGCTACCATTACAAAAAGTAACAGCTACCAATACAAGGAGCTACTGGTACAAGAACAGAGAGCTACCGATAAGAGCTCACCGCTATACAAAGTCAACTGCTACAAGTCGATCGGCATAGAGCTACTAATAAGATAAATATTAACCAGTTACTACTACATAAACTCTTATTGTATTTATTTATTAATAAATAGTCATATTTGATGTTTAACGCACATACTATTAATTAATGATAGTTTTTGGCATGTCAGGTAATCGTACCTCGTACCTATAAAAAGGTAATCATTCCCATTGTCGGAGCTGAAAGCTATAAAAGGAAGGACAAAGGATGGGCATTAAAAATGGTTGAAGAGTTCTGAAAAGTGGTGCATACACATAGTAAAGAAGTCTACATTCATACTGGAAGAACACTGGACATACATGAAGCCATTCATACAAGAAGATAACATAAGTTGAATCTCAATCAAGGAGTGAAGAACTACAACGATCTATTCATGCACTCAAGCTGATAAAGATGAACCGGAAAATCAAGGAAGCAAAGGACAGTCTATTCTCAAGACAAAACCAAAGAAGGATTATAATCATTTATTATAAATAAAAAGGAGTCAAGAGTTGTACCTACAATCACTAGAGCATTCTATACTCATATATACTCTCTTAGTGTTTCTTTTACTTTTGAGCAGTGTGTGTACTCTGTTTATTTCATAAACACATTGACTCATGTGGTGAACTGGAAGATTTAATCCTCACTCACACTTTCCCTATACTCTTATTTTCCACTATGGATAGTGGTAGAGGTCAAGTAGGACCTGGATAGAATTTGTGCTATTGTTATTTTTTCCCACGAAGAACTGTGGTAGAGGTCTTAGTACCTAAACAGTGTTTTCACTGTTGTTAACCCCGATCCAGGGTGTGGATAAAAATTTATATAAATTGTTTGAGAGGATTAAGTCTTATCTTGAGACTGAACCTATTGGTTATAACTTTTGTGCTTATTTATTTTGTTTTAAACTACATTGAATATTCCTCTGATAATAACTTTGAAATATAAAATTGTTTTAAATAGATTTTGATAGTTAATTTAGAAAGTGTTTTAACTATTGTAAATTAGTAGGTTAGTTTCAAAAGCTAATTTAATCTTCTGATTAGATTAATTGAGACCAAATCAATATTTTGAGAACCTAATCAAACCATTACAGTTTTACAAATTCACTATAGTTTAACTTAGTTTTTAATTGGGGGACTTTAATAGAAATCTTTTTAACAGAAATTTTTAATTGGAAATCAATTCACCCCGCTCTTGAGTATCCACTCCGACCAAAATTTTGTATCAGAGGTTGTTTTTTATTTATTAATGATATAAAAATACTCTGTTTTTTAACTGTTATTTTAGTTTTATCTTAATGATCTTAAATTTGTAGTCTGTTTTAAATTTTATTTTTTAAAATATATTTGCTAAAATCTGATTATGGATAATAGATTAGAAGGTTATGTTACCAATAGGCCACCGTTCTTTAATGGTAAAAATTATTCCCAATGGAAACTTAAAATGAAAATTCATTTGAAGAGTATGGGATTTGACATCTGGACAGCTATAGAGACTCAATATAAGATTCCAGAAACTGAAATGACCACTTGGGATGAACCAAATAGAACTGATTATAATAATAATTGTAAGGAAATTAATGCTTTATACTGTGCTTTAGGTGATGAAGAATTTAATAGAATATATTCTTGTAAAACTGCTAATGAAATTTGGGACACTTTGTCTATTTCCCATTAGGGAAAAACCAATGTTAATGAAATGAGATTGAATTCCTACACTATTAAGTATCATAATTTTAAAATGAAGTATGATGAACCTATTTCTGACATGTATCTCAGGTTCAATGAGATTTTCAACACTATGATCTCACATGGAAAAGTTGTTCCTACAATGGAGCAGATTATGAGAATACTATGATGTCTTCCAGAATGATGGAGTGGCACATCTATTTCAATAATATAATCGTGTGATATAAGTTAACTTCTTGTTAATGAATTCATTGGTAAGTTGATGATGTATGAAGAAGATTTGAAAGAAAACAAGGAAGATTATGATGAACCAAAGAGGAAGTCAGTGGAATTTAAGTATACTACCTCAAAGAGCAAGGACATGGAGAAAATTCACATACCTACTGAAAGCACAATAAGTGAATGTTAAGATTCTGACAGTGATGCTGAAATGGCTCAGATAGTTATAAGGTTTAAGAAGTTCTATAGGAAGAAGAAATTCTTCCAGAAATCAAACTACAAAGAAAAATATGAAAATAAAGGTAATTGGATGAAGGATTGGAAAAATCCTGATAAGGGTGATGAATTTGGCTATTATGAATGAAAAAGAAAAGGTCACATTAAAGCTGACTGTCCAAAATTGATGTTCAAGAAGAAACATGAGTATAAGGATAGTAAGTATAATAATGATATTAAAATAACTTTTAGTGCTTAATAAGATAGTTCAAGTGATTCTCATTCTACTCAAGATGAAAAATCTCAAAAAGCTAACATCTGTTTTATGATAAACACATCTGAGGTAACAATAGATACCCCTATGTTAAATTCTTATTATTCTGGAGTTGATTCTGATTCTGAATCTGAAAATATGACTAGTGAAGAGTTATTTGAATACTTTAATATGCTAGAAGATACATGTAATGAATTGAAGGACAAGTATTAGTCCTTGAAGAAACAGTACGTTTTGACCAGCTCTGTTAAATCTGCACTCGATAAAGAAAAGGAAAAGAATGCTCAATTACTTAAGGAAAATACATAACTGAAATTTTCAAATGATAAATTAAGGAAAGACATAGAGAAATTCAAAAATTGAAAGAATAATATAATTCAAATTCTAGGAAAAAATGTGGCACCAAAATATACCACTGGAATAGGCTATCAGCCCGGACAGAGACAAATTACTAAAAATAGATTTATTCCTAAATCTGGACAGAATGATTCTAGTTCTAGTTCTGGAAATACATATGTTTCAACTAGTTATTTACATGTTTATAGATCAAATAAAGTTTATCTTTCAATGAATTTTGAATATATTGATTGTTTGAGAACCATTAGACAAATTTGTGTCCCAAAAATTTTTCTTGCAAACCTGTCTGGACCCAAGAAAATCTGGGTACCAAAATCATTTTCTGTTTAAATTTTTTCTGTAGGAAACTTGCATGAAAATTTCCTATAAGAAGGGATGGTACATAGAAAGTGGATGTTCAAGGTATATTACTGGAGATTACTCATGCTTCAAGAGTTTAATCAAAGTTGATGGAGGCCATGTCACCTTTGGTGATAATTCCAAAGGAAAATCACCATCTTAGGCCAGATTGGTAACACTGATTCAGTTTTAATTTCCAAAGTTTTATTTGTTGATGAACTTGAGTATAACCTGTTAAGTATTTATCAGTTTTGTGATGATGGATTCAATGTTAAATTTGAAAATGATTCTTGTAATGTGTTTAATTCTAAAAATATTTTAGAATTTTTTGATTTGAGAAATGAAAATGTTTATGCTGTGTATTTGAATTACTTGGCTAAACAAAACATTACTTGCTTGAATGCATACCATAAAGAGTCTTGGATATGGAACAAAAGATTAGGACACTGCAATGTTCATTCACTTAGAAAAATGACTAGGAAAAACTTAGTTAGAGACCTACCGAAACATGAATTCCCAGCTGATAAATTTTGTAATCCCTGTCAAAAGGGAATGCAACATAAAGTTTTTTTTAAATGAATGAAAGAAGTTTCAACTTATCAACCTCTTGAGTTGGTTAAAATGGACTTGTTTGGAACCTCTAGTGTGTCTAGTTTAAATGGTAATCACTATGTCTATGTCTTATTAGATGACTTTTATAGATACACTTGGGTATACATCTTATCTCACAAAAGTGAAGCTTATTCATACTTTATTAAGTATTCCAAGTCTGTAGAAAACCATAGTGGACATAGGATTAAGAATTTGAGAAGTGATCATGGTCTTGAGTTTTAAAATCATGAATTTGAATCTTATTGCTCACACAATGGCTATACTCACAACTTTTCTGCCCCTAGAACACCTCAGTAGAATTGTTTAGTAGAAAGGAGAGACATAACTCTTCAAGAGATTGCAAGAACTATGCTTAATGAGTATGACATGCCAATTTACATTTGGGTTAAAGCTGTAAATACAACTTTTTGCATTATTAATAGAGTCCTGATTATACTTGTTCTCAAAATTAACCCTTATGAGTTGTGGACCCATAGGAATCCTATGTTTAATTACTTTAATGTTTTTGGTTGCAAAGTCTTTATTATTAATACAAAAGATAATCTTAACAAGTTTTCATCCAAGAGTGATGAAGGAATTTTCCTAGGTTATTCAATTACTAGAAAAGCTTATAGAGTTTTCAATAAAAGAACCAAATGTGTGGAAGTATCTCTTCACATCATGTTTGATGAAACTGATCCACATGAACCCAAATCTTCGACTGAAAGTCTTGAAGAAGATTTGTCTGTTTTTAACCTTAATGATAAAATCAATGAACCAGTTGTAAAGACATCCAGTTCTGGAAAGATTCCAGAACCTGTTTCTGTAGAGTCTGAATCTATAGAAGAACCTGAAATTTCTAGTCCTACCTTCACTAGATCAACTCAGATTCTAAAGAATCATCCTTTAGATACTATTGTTGGTAATCTTGATAGAGGGAAACATACTAGATCTTCAATAAGAAACTTGGTTGAACATCAAGATTTTCATTCACAGATAGAACCTAAAAATATCAATGAAGCAATCAATGATGAATTTTTTGTAATGGATATGCAAGAAGAATTAAATCAATTTAAAAGAAACAATGTATGGGAATTAGTTGACAGATCTAAGGAAACATTGACCATAGGCACTAAATAGGTCTTTAAAAATAAAGTTGATGAGTCTGGAAATATAGTTAGAAACAAAGAAAGGCTAGTTGCACAAAGGTGTAGTCAAGAGAATGGAATAGACTATATGGACGCCTTTTCCCCTATAGCTATATTAGGAGCTATTAGGATTATACTTGCCTATGCTGCTCATTTGAATTTAAAGTTATATCAAATGGATGTTAAAAGTTCTTTTCTAAATGGTTTTATAATGGAAGATGTTTTTGTTGAAAAACCACCTAGATGTACTAATCCTTATTTTCCAAATCGAGTTTCTAAGTTATCTAAAGCTTTATATGGTTTGAAACAATCTCCACAATCTTGGTTTCATAGACTTAACAATTTTCTTATTTCAAAAGGTTTTACAAAAGGGATTGCTGATCCAACTCTCTTTATCAAAATAATTTTTAAAGATGTTTTGATTGTACAAATCTATGTTATTGATATCATTTTTTGATCTTCTAAACATACCTTGTGTACTGATTTTTCAAAGAGTATAAAAAATGAATTTGAAATGAGTTTAATGAGAGAACTGTAACACCCCGAGATTTTTTGAGATATATTATTTTTAATTTCATTGATGTCTTCAATTATACACTACACCACGATTATCTTGTACTATATGCAACACCGTATTAGCTTGCAGTATACACGACAATATTCTTGTCTTGTGTTACACACAAATTCAAGTTTGTTTTTTGGAAATTATTCTACGCAACATTTAGTATAGATTTTTTTAATGTATAAATGAAATAAGTTTTGATTATGTTATATGCAACACCAAACAGAGCTTTCACTACACACATCCCTGACTTGGCTTGCATTACACGCATTCAAGACCTTCCTCGATATCATGTATAAAATACAATACCGAGTTTCACTAAAAAATATATTATTATAATATTATTATGAACTAGCCATTATGAATAGTAATACACAATTTTTTGAAATTTTATAAATTTTATCTTTCAAAATGGACTTCATTTTTGGATTTGGAATATCAAAATTATCCTAGGGTGAATTATTGGTATTTTTCTGAAAACATTCAATTTTTTATGAATAGTGAAAATATTTGGATACTATTTAAAAACCAACTTTTTATTTAAATAATTATTTATTTTATTTGAATTTATTGTAGGTAAAAATTGATACATAATACCTATATAAGTTCAATGTAAATCCTCGGAGTCATTTTATAACAATTTTAGATATATAAAAATTTTATTGAACTTTTCACCGTCTTTTACCAACCTCCTAAGAGCTTTTTGAAAACGTACATAAAACGTAATTTTACTTCTTCTGTGAGTGGAATTTTGAAAATCCGAGAGACACGGTTAATATCAAGGAGTAAAATGTGGTTCAATAAGATAAAAATAAATTTTTGTGAATAGTAACTTTTTAATTTTATTTACCACGATTAAAAGTAAATCGGGTAATAAAGGGTAAAAATGATATTATTTTTAACCTAAAACATGTCCTAATTATATTGGATAAGTGTAGTTCGACCAAAAACAACCTTAGGGATAAAATATTACCCTTTAGGTCCACTTGGATTAGATTAGGACATTTATTATTATTTTATTTAAAAAAGAGTTAAAATAGTTAAAATCAAATTTTAATAACTAATATTTTTTTAATATAAGGTTATACATAAGATAAATTAGACTATAAATATTCATTATAAATATAAAAATATTTCCTACATAATGGAATTTTATTTATAATTTTTATATATTAAATAATTTAATTTATTTATTACACATTGGTGATGTAGTAATTACCTAAATAATGAAATATTAATATAATTGAATTATAAATACCCAAATAAATGTAATTTGGGACTTTTTATGAATTACAATAATATTATAGGTTAATATGACATGTTAGTATTGATTTAATTAACTTTTTTAGAACTAATCATGCTGTTATGATTTTCACAAAAATCAAGTACCAAATAGTGTCAAAATTGACATAAAATAGTTTTTAAAACAAATATTATATTATAAATTGTTATTTTATTCCTAAAAATATAAGGTTCATAAAAATGACTTAGATAAGGATATATATTAATAATTAACCACTTGGTGTTCGTTTGGCTTGTTATAGTAAGTTTATTAACGATATAGTGTAAGAAAACAAGAAGACACGGTAAAAGTTAAATTATTTAATTTAGAGTTAAATCTAAAATATTAGGTTAAAATAGTAACCTAAACTTATCTAAAACCGATTGGTTGAGAATATTTCAACCCATCCCAACCTTATCTTCAAAATAAATTAATTTGGATCTATTAAAAACCGAATATGACTTTATTATAAAATAATATTTTATGTTTTTTCAAAGGTGACCCTCTCCACCCTTATAAAAAGGGAACCCCTTCCCTCTTCTCTTCTCACCCTTTTGAGCCTTGAAGATCGGCCAAAACCTAACCATTTCTCTTCTACACTTCCCTAGAAACATTCTGGAGGTTCTGGTCTTCTCAAAAGACCAAATCTACATCCTTAAGAGAATGTTTAAAGGAGGTGCGTCGAAGAAGAGGTAATCTCTTCTTCCGATTCTCTCAAGTTTCTTTCTTCTTCTAATTCTTCTTCTTTTGTTGTCTCATTATAAAGTAATATAATAATTATTAATTATATAATTATATGTTATTATAAATATGAAACAACCTTATTTCAACTTCTATCCATCCTACGGAAAACAAAATCAACGCATGTGCGTATGTACGGAATACCGTCTCCACGTCGTGTTGTAATCATTTTTCGACCACCACCTTTCTTGGATGGGTATAATAGTGTAAATAAAATAATATATATGATTATTTTAAAGTGATATTGATTCTTAAATATTATACAAACACTTCAACCCAATTCCATGATCATGGGAATGATATCATCGCTCGTGCGTGCGTACGGACTACCGTCTCCACGATGCGATGAGATTCATTCTCCATGTTAACTATTCATGAATGATTATAATGTATATATAATAAGTAATTATGAAATATATGAAATAAAAATGATACTAGATTTATGTATATATATATGTATGTCATCTACTTAACTTCATTCAAATTAATAAAGAAATTAAAACAACGTTCATGCGTATGTATGGCCTACCGTCTCCATGAACGGTGTATTTCATTCCATTTATAAATATATAATATATATATGTATATGGTGAATATATATTATATATAAATCATGTTTTATATTCAATAATTAAGCAAATCAGGATATAAGTAATAATATGAAGAACAACAAGTTGAAACACGTACAATAAATGAAACGATTTTACCCAAATCGCTGCTTTTACATTGAATTTACAAAAGAAAGGGTAATATAATTTCATAAGTAAACCATATATGATATCATAACAAATAATATGATTCTGTAATAAGTCAATGAAATTATTTAAATCATTATATAGGAGGTTTGGATGCATACGAATCATATCAGACATAAGGTAAGGGATAATGTTGCAATCTCAATTGTTCTCTATCTGAGATTGCTTATACGTAAGTATTTACTGGGGTTATATTTATCATCAATGTCCAAGTTTTATAAATTTTCATGTATGTTTAAATTAATTTTTACCCATTTTTTACTTTTACTACAAGGTATGTAAGGAATATTTCTTTTGTTTACCATACGAGGTACTTTGTGACTTTTCTAGAAAAAGTACGAGAAGAATGTTTTTTAACTTATATGGCGTGAACAGATTTTTACAGTTTCATAACTCCTTATTTTCATGAAGCTTCCTCTACAATATTTCATTATTATTTTCAAAAAAATACATTTCTCTTAAAATTGCGTGGCATTTTGTGAAAAGAAAATAATTTAGAATAAGAAAGGGTATTTTCCTCAAGAATTTATTTCAAGTGTTTTCTCAAAACTGTTTTCCATCTAAAATGACATTATTTAATATGTTTATGTTTCATGTATAATGTCTAAATTATTTACATGTTTTTATTTTTCATATGATGAAATGATATCCATTTTTATATATGGATTATTTTATGATGGCATGATGTTTAACAATCCCATTCTATGACATGGGTTATGCTATGATGTATGATTTATGATTTTGGGGAAAACAAAATATTGATTTCATTATGAGATGGGTGGGACCTATATCTCCCTAAAATGCAGTGGGTACAGATTTGTATCTCATAAGATAGACATGGTTGGAATGGTAAGTTAATCTGGTTCAGTGTTACAGGACTAGAACGAGGAGTGAACTCAATTCAAAAAGGGACTTTGTCCACAAAGATGGTCTTGGCAGCAATGCCTTGGCTACTATGGAAATCATATCATGTGCTTAATGGTTTTCCACAATTACATGTTTTATTTCCATGCTATTTTATCATGATTGATGTTCTTTTATGATCTATGCCTTACGTACTACCATGTTTTATGTAATTTCTCAAGAATTTTATGTTTAAACATTATGTTCGTGTTTTTTAAGTTCAAATGTGTATGGTTTGTTTTATTTGTTTCCATTATTACCCTTATTGAGCATTTTAGCTCACCCTTTTTATGTTTTCTTTTCCCCAGGATATAAATAATGGTTTTAGGTAAGAAAACAAAAGGGGAATATCTTTATGGGAGATGTTGAAGATCATTCACCATGATTAGAAGATTACGTTTCGAGTTTCCAAAGACACTAAACTAATAAGGTCATTGGGCATCTGTTTTTGTCATTTATTAAGTATTCTGCAAAAGTAATGTAATGTCCATGTATGTCAGGATTTGGGTCTCTACAGTTGGTATCAGAGCGAAGTTTTAGTTAACCTTTGGAAACTAGGATGTGAAAACTTTAGTGAAATCCCTAGAAATATTTCTATGGTATGTCTAGGGATGTCTCTAAGGATAAGTATACGCATAGGTTATAGTCCTAGAATTACAAGAATGATCATAGAATTAAACCTAAGATGTTATATATTAAAGATACTCCCCCTTCATTATGTTATTTTCCTAGCATGATTTCTGCCTCTCACACTATTATTTTTGGGTATTAGAAAATGGCTGGAAATAAGAAGATTCACGATAATGGAGGATATGATGGACAATGGAATGATATTCTTCATGAGAAACCAAATGAAATTGGATATAGAAGACCACATATCATTATTATGCCTAATCAGCAATCTCATAATATGATCAATAATCTCATCATTGGTAAGTTTCCCGAATCAGATAATAAGAGAAAGATAGAGTTTCAAGATGATCATAGAGGAAAGAAAGTTCAATTTCCCTCATGCAAATCATGTGGGAAGAGGCATCAGGGAGTTTGTTTCAAAGGAACTGGAGGATGATTTGGGTGTGGAAAAGAAGGACACAAAGCTAGTAAGTGCGAAGGAAAAGGTTCAGTTAACACCATGGACAAGTATAATGGTATTTCTACGACATCAATAATGATTAAATGTTTTCAATGTGGGATGTATGGGAATTATGAAAACCAATGCCCTAATAGAAAGTCTCATGAAGAGAATCAGCATGGTTGTATTGGTAGTATTTATGATGATGAAGATGAAGAGACTACAAATGATATGTGAGATGAAAGAATTGTTGAATCTCAGACAATGGTTTAAGAAGTTAGTGGAATTATTTATGTTTATCAAGAGTTATGTTTTATAGGTAATGGTACTATAGAATAAAGACACATCTAAGGATTGTTACACTGTTTTTTCCTAGAGTATTTGAAAGTATATGTTGAATGATACCGGTAACCACGAAAGTTTATTCAGATATTTTTGGAAATTAGATGACACGCGCATAATGAAGGGATAATGAGATAATGAGATGTTGATAGTATTCATTAACTCATGATAGATATAAGGACTAAGTGATATCATGGTTTGAGTATATAGAATTTTTGGGATTTTGGTAGTGGAAAGAGTTAAATTTTGACAGCACTCATGTTTTCACTAAGGTTCTATAGTAATTCATGTTTCATAAGAATACATGATTAGGGTATTCACATGTTTGGAATGTGACCAACAAGTTATATCGTATGATAAATGATGGTATTCACATGCTCGATAGATGACATTTCAAGTAATCATTATCTTTATACTATGAGACTGGACAAAAGTATTTTGGATAAACCTAAAGATTATAATAGATTAAGTTAGATATCAGATAGTATTGTTTAAGGCTAGAACTATTGTTATGTTATAATAGTATAGTTTTAGAAAAAGGGAAACTCGTAGGACGTGTGACAACCCGTCAAGTCGGACAAGTTTGCCGAAATCGAACCCACAACCAAAGTGAAACAAGACTTTATCACCTACCACTGGCCTACAGGAAGTCCCTGGTTAGTAGAAACTAGTTTTATTAAGCGGTATGATAGATGAAGTATACATACATTTTTCGAATCATATACGATTAACCTCTTCATAGATGGACTTATGTATATTTGATAATTTTTTCTAACCTTTTGTTTGAGACATATGGAATGACCCATCATTCTAACACATAATCTTCTAACACTTCACGAATGAAAAATTCAACTTCATTTCATTAAGAGATCAAGTGGAAATTGTTCAAGGCATGAACAATGGTGATAATATACCGAAATAAATTAAGTATTTCTTCTAATTCAAATTCTTCAACTTTAGGGAAATTATCTTGAAAACCAAAAATATAGTCCTTCTACCCTTATATCTGATGAATTAGATGGTACCTTAGATTATCACAAATTTATGGCTTTGCGATTGTTGGCTTTTTCAATGCCATGTCCTCTACCACTCTCCATCAGAACTTGATGGTTATATTTTTCTTCCATATCCATATTTCCACCTATGTTCTCCTATGTGGAAACCCAGTGATGAGTTAATCTGGGTAACCATTACATTTCTAAATTTCCTTTTTAAAATGATGTTTTATTATTCCTTTGTACGATGTGGGTTTCTATGAAAGAAACTTTCAAGTAGTAAACCATTTATAACACCGACGAATTTCGAGGGAGAAATTCATTTTAAGGGGGGTAGAATGTAACACCACGAGATTTTATGAGATATATTATTTTTAATTTTTTTGATGTATTCTATTATATACTACACCAATATTAGCTTGTACTATACGAAACATCGTATTAGCTTGCAGTATACACAACACTATTATTGTCTTGTGTTATACACAAAATCAAGTTCGTTTTGTAGAAATTATTCTATGCAACATTAAGTATAGATTTTTTTTAATGTATAAATGAAATAGGGTTTGATTATGTTATACACAAAACAAAACGGAGAATTCACTATATGAATCCTTGACTTGGCTTGTATTACACGTAATCAAGACCTTCCTTGATAGCGTGTGTAGTACGCAATACCGAGTTTCACTAAACAAGATATTATTATAATATTTTTATGAACTAGCCATTATGAATAGTAATACCCAATTTTTGAAATTTTATAAATTTTATCATTCAAAATGGACTTCATTTTTGGATTCATAATATCGAAATTAGCATCGGGTGAATTTTTGGTATTTTTCTGAAAACATTCAATTTTTGATGAATAGTGAAAACATTGGGTTACTATTTAAAAACCGACTTTTTATTTAAATAATTATTTATTTTATTTAAATTTATTTTAGGTCAAAATTGATACATAATACCTATATAAGTTCAATGTAATTCAATAGAGTCATTTTATAATAAATTTAGATATATAAAAATTTTATTGAACTTTTCACCGGCTTTTACCTACTTCCTAAGCGCTTTTTGCAAACTTACATAAAACATAATTTTACCGCTTATGCGAGTGGAATTTTGAAAATCCAAGAGATACGATTAATATCAAGGGGTAAAATGTAGTTCAATAAGATAAAACTAATTTTTGGTGAATAGTAACTTTTTAATATTATTTACTACGGTTAAAAGTAAATAGGGTAATAAAGGGTAAAAGTGATATTATTATTATCCTAAGACATATCCTAATTCTATTGGATAAGTTTAGTTTGACCAAAAACAACCTTACGGATAAAATATTACCCTTTAAGTCCACTAGGATTAGATTTAGACATTTATAATTATTTTATTTAAAAGAGTGAAAATAGTTAAAATCAATGTTTAATAACTAATGCATTTTAAATATAGGGTTATACATAAGATAAATTAGACTATAAATATTTATTTGAAAGATAAAATTATTTCCTACATAATGGTATTTTATTTATAATTTTTATATATTATATAATTTAATTTATTTATGACACAATGGTGATGCAGTAATTACCTAAATAATGAAATATTAATATAAATGATGTTATAATTACCCAAATAAATGTAATTTGAGACATTTTATGAATTAAAAAAATTTATAGGTTAATATTACATGTTAGAATTTATTTAATAAACTTCTTTCGATCTATTCATGCTGTTATAATTTTCACAAAAATTAAGTACCAAATAGTGTCAAAATTGACATAAAATAGTATTTAAAACAAATATTATATTATTAATTGTTATTTTTTCCTAAAAATCTAAGGTTCGACCAAATGACTTAGATAAGGATATATATATTAATAATGAACCACTTTTTGTTCGTTTGTCTTGTTATAGAATGTTTATTAACCATATAGTGTAAGAAAACAAGAAGACACAGTAAAAGTTAAATTATTTGACTTAGTGTTAAATCTAAAATATTAGGTTAATATAGTAACCTAAACTTGTATAAACCCTATTGGTTGAGAGTAGTTCTACCCATACTTACCATATCTTTGAAATAAATTAATTTTGAGCTATTAGACACCGAATATGACTTTATTATAAAATAATATTTTAAGTCTTTCCAAAGGTGCCCCTCTCCTCCCTTATAAAAAGGGAACCCCTTCCCTCTTCTCTTCACACCGTTTTGAGCCTTGAATCTTGGAAAAACCCTAACCATTTCTATTATAAACTTCCCTAAAGCATTGTGTTAGTTCTGCTCTTCTCAAAATACCAACTCAACTTCCTTCAGAGAAGGCTTAAAGGAGGTGCGTCGAAGAAGAGGTAATCTCTTCTTCCGATTCTCTCAAGTTTCTTTCTTCTTCTAATTATTTTTCTTTAGTTGTATCATTATAAAGTAATAAAATCAGTGTTAATTATATAATTATATGTTATTATAAATATGAAACAACCTTATTTCACCTTCTATCCATCCTATGGAAAACAAAATCAACGCACATGTGTACGTAGGGAATACCGTCTCTACGTCATGGGGTAATCTATTTTTGACCACTACCTTACTTGGATGGGTATAATGGTGTAAATAAATAACTATATATGAATATTTTAGAGTGATATTGATTCTTAAATATTATACATACACTTCAATACAATTCCACGATCATGGTAATGATATCATCGCTCGTGCATACGTACGGACTACCGTCTCCAAGATGCGATGGGATTCATTCTCCATGTTAACCATTCATGAATGATCATAAAGTATATGTAATAAGTAATCATGAAATATATGACATAATAATGATACTATATATATATATATATATATTTATGTATTTCATCTACTTAATTCCATTCAATTCAATAAGGAAATCAAAACAGCGTTCATGCGTACGTACGGCCTACCGTCTCCATGAACAATGTATTTCATTCCATTTATTGATCTATCATTTATTTATGTATATGCTGAATATATATTATATATAAATCATGTTTTATATTCTGTAAATAAGTAAATGATGATATAAGTAATAATACGAAGAACAACAAGTCGAAACACATACAATAAATGAAACTATTTTACCCAAATTGCTGATTTTACATTGAATTTACAAAAGAACAGGTAATATAAAGTCATAAGTAAAACATATATGATATCATAAAAATGAATATGATTCTGTAATAAGTCAATGAAATTATTTAAATCATTATACTAGAGGTTTATATACATACGAATCATATCGGACATAAGGTAAGGGATAATGTTGCAATCTCAATTGTTTTCTATCCGAGATTACTTATACGTAAGTATTTACTAGGGTTATATTTATCATCCATGTAAAAGTTTTATAAAACTATTTTCATGTATGTTTAAAGTCATTTTTACCCATTTTTTACTTTTACTACAAGTTATGTAAGGAATCTTTCTTTTGTTTACCATACGAGGTACTTTTAGAAATTTCCGGAAAAAGTACGAGAAGAATGTTTTTTTAGCTTATATGGCGTGAATAGATTTTTACGGTTTCATAACGCCTTATTTTCATGAAGCATCATATACAATATTTCAGGATTATTTTCAAAAAAAATACATTTCTTTTAAAATTTCATGGCATTTTCTGAAAAGAAAATGATTTTTAAGAAGAAAGGATATTTTCCTCAAGAATTTATTTCATGTGTTTTCTCAAAACTGTTTTCTATCTAAAATGACATTGTTTAATATGTTTATGTTTCATGTATAATATCTCAATCATTTAAATGGTTTTATTTTTCTTATAATGAAATGATACCCATTTTTTTATATGGATTATGTTATGATGGCATGATGTTTAAGAATCCCATTCTATTACATGGGTTATACTATAATGTATGATTTATGATTTTGTGGAAAACAAAAGAATGATTTCATTATTAGATCGGTGGGACCTATATCTCCATCCAATTCATTGGGTAAATATTTATATCTCATGACATAGACATGGCTGGAATAGTATGTTATTCTGGTTTAGTGTTACAGGATTGGAACGAGGAGTGAACTTGATTCATAAAGGGACTTTGTCCACAAAGATGGTCTTGGCAGCAATGCCTTGGCTACTATGGAAATCATATCATCTGATTAATGGTTTTCCACAATTACATGTTTTATTCCCATGAAATTTTATCATGATTTATGTTCCTTTATGTTCTATTCCTTACAAAATACCATGTTTTATGTCATTTCTCAAGAATTTGAAGTTTAAACATTATGTTCGTGTTTTTTAAGTTCAAATGTGTATAGTTTGTTATATTTTTTTCCATGCTTACCCTTACTGAGAATTTGAGCTCACCCTTTTAATGTTTTCTTCTCCCTAGGATATAAAAAAAGGTTTTAGGTAAGAAAAAAGGGGAAGATCTTTATGGGAGATGTTGAAGATCTTTCACCATGAATCAAAGATTATGTTCCGAGTTTCCAAAGACTATAAACTAATACGGTCTTTGGGCGTCTGTTTTTTTCATATATTAAGTATTATGAAAATTTAATGTAATGTCCATGTACATCGGCCATTGGGTCTCTACAAGAACTCAAATATTTTCATGGATTTTATGTTTTTCAAAATTAAAATGGTATTATTTTAAATAAAAGTAAATATACAAAGGATATTTTAAAATACTTTTGTTTAGATATTATTAAGGAATGTGATTCACCCATGAGTACCACTTGAAAGTTGGACATTAATGAATCTGGGAAACAAGTTGATCAAACCAATTAAAGAGATATGATTAGAAGTATTCTATACCTTACTGCTAGTCGACTAGATATTATGTTTAGTGTGTGTATGTGTGCAAGAGTTCAAGCTAATCCAAAAGAATCCCATTTTCTTACTAATAAAAGAATTTTAAAATATCTTAAACATACTGAAAATATAGTTCTATTTTATCCAAAAGGAAATGCTTTTGAAGTAGAGTATATAGCTTCTGGTAGTTACTGTGCACAAATTCTGTGGATGAAAAATACTTTGTTGGACTATGGATATGAGTTTAAACATGTATAAATAAATTGTGATAACACAGGTGAAATTAACATCTCTATGAATCCCAAATCCCACTCTAGTACCAAACACATTGATATAAGGCACCATTTTTTGAGAGATCATTACCAAAAAGATGATATTACTCTTGAATTTATAGGTATTGAACATAAATTAGTTGACATTTTCACCAAGACATTATGTTTGGATAGGTTAAGGTACATTAGACTTGAATTAGGAATTATAGACTCTGTGCATTAGAAACCTCACTGTTATACCTCACCTGTATGAAACCTCATTGTTAGTGAACCTCACTAATATACCTCACTGTTAGTGTACCTCACTGATATACCTCACCATTAGTAAACCTCACTGATACACCTCACTATTAGGAATTCTCACCGGTATACCTTACGGTTAGTTTGCGTTGTTTTAAACTTCTGTCTTTTTTCACCGGAATCTGTATCATTTATACATTACTTATTATATTTTAATTATTTATTTTATGATTCCTAAATGATAAAAACTAAGTCTTAGTTACTTATCAATCCACCAAACTCTCCTCTGTCAATCCCAACTCCTTTAATACCCAAATCTCGCGAGAACCCTAACTTATTCAATCCATAGATGGAAAAACCAAACTTATGACTGCTAGAGATGAATTTGATGAGACGAATGAAAAGAAGCAGAAGACAGGTCCTGAAGAAAGTAGTAGTGTCAGTAGAACATGGCCGGGGATGCTTCTAGTGAACCTGCATTTACAAAATATTAATATTGTGATCGAGAAAGAGCTATGTGCGGAATGGATGATGTCTAGTAAATAATTAGTTCTAGAGGTGCTGGAAGATCAGAAATGGGTATAATGCTTCTTGAATAACAATGGCCCCTACTATCCGAAGATATTAAAACAGTTCCACGAGTTTGTGAGTTTTGAGAAATTAGATGTGGAAAATAGAATTATTTCTTGGGTAAATGGAAAGAAAATAGCCTTTTCATCTGTTGAGTTGGCTGTGCACCTGAGAGTACCATATGAAGGATTTTTTGGATATTCATCGAAGATATTTCCACCTACAAGTGACATATTTGATTATGAGACTACCTTAGAGGAGATCACTGGTAGTGGTAAGCAGAGAAAGGTGATGGAGAAAAAATATTGATGTTTAAATTTGTGCAACATGTGCTATGTCCAAGAAGAGAGTACTTTTCAAATTTGAGATATCAAGATATCTTTATATTACATCTCTTGAGACATGGTGTGAAGGTGAATCAGTGTAGGTTGATAATGATTCAAATGGAGGATATGACCAGACCCAAATCAAAGACCAATGCTTTATTCTATTCCAAGTTTATTTTAGATATGATTAAAGTAATGGGAGTAGGTGAGTCTCAGGATGATACAATGGTGGTATGAAACAACATTTGTATCATAAGCACCGTGTGTAAGAACATGAAGATAAGATGGAACCCATGGAGAAGGGTGTGGGTTACTGATGATAAGAAGTTATATGATATGTTTAATCATGCGGATCATCCTTATGGGCCTAAGTATGTGAGGGATCCAGATCTAGGACCAGATGAGGAGGAGCCATAGTATAGTGATGATTCAAAAGGGGAGGATTCCTCTGCAGCAAATGGAGGGGATCTGGACATGCCTCCTAGCCCAACTCCAAAAATTGTGTCATAAGAAAAGGAAAGTGATTCTTTGAACCTACCTAGTATAGATAATATTTTTGGTGTAAGCAGTGAAGAGGAACCTATGGATGAGGAAGACCAGCAGAGATCAGATCAGGAAGAGGCGGTCCTAGAGAATGAGGAAGAAGAATGGGAATCTGAAACTGAAGCATCTGCTTCTGCCACATTGAGTTTGAGTACTCTTATTGATAGTTTTGTTGTGCCTTTAGAGGCTGTTCTTTTTGAAGTTGATAGAACTGCTCCTATTCCCGAGGAACCTCCTGCTGTTGGAGAAATGGAGATGGTTGTGCAAGATATTCTGAGGAAGTCCAAGTAGCTGAGGGTTCTATTGCTGTACAAGAGAATGCACCAGTTGAGGGGGAGCATCCGACCAGATTTGGTAGTGTTTTAGTGGCTCTTGTGATTGAAGACTGGGTAGAGGACCCAGGTTTTGTAGTTTATGGATTGGATTACCCAGATTATCATAATGATACATCCCTCAGTCAACCAGAAGTTAATTATGATATTCTGTCTAAGATATTACCTGAGAATGTGTAAATTAAATCTGATCTGAATCAGTTGAATTCTGATATTAACACATCTTTTGTGGAATAGATAAAAAATGTAAACATCCTTAGTGTCATCCAGTCAATCGGTTATGAATGACTCAATGGCCAATAATATGTCTGAAAGAGCACATGTTGTTGTGCCTAGTAATATAGTCACTAGGGATGACTTAGAATCTTTGAAGGATGAGATTAAAGAGTTTTTGAGTGATTATATTTCAGAGTTAACAAGTCACTTTTTTGAAGATATGAGCAATATGAAAAAACATTTTGAACTCTATCTTGGTTGTAATGTGTCAGCCTTTGTGGCAGAGATAGTGGATGAATTCACAGCCTTCCAAAATCATGTTTCTTTCTTGTCAGAGGATGTTGAAGTTATAAAGAGACTAGTTGTCTCTCTAGAATCCTATATGAGTTCTAAATCTCTAGTGTACAGGGATTTGGATTATGTGAAGAGTGTAGTCAGCTAAATGGTCTCAGTTTTTGAGGAGTTTAAGCATTCCATAAGAAATCATGTTAGCACCCAAGATTCTGTAGTGAAAAATATTATTAGTGGGCTAAATAATATTTTCAAGGAAACAATGAATTTTTCTATTGGTTCACGTACTTTGAGACCTTTAATAGAATTGGATCGGATTAGAGCTTTGATGAAGGAGGAGCTTAGTTCAGCTTCATCCAGTGGCTCTGTGGACTCATCTGCCATGACCCAAGTGGTGTCTACCACTAGATATATAATGAATATTGTCCAAGATTATATGAGAGAAACTTCTACTTCTCAGAAACAAGTGAAAGAAATGGTAGATTACTATTTACAAAGGGTCTACACCTAGAATAACCTGTCAATAAAACCTTCATAGAACAAGTAAGCAAGCTCAAAGAGTTAACCCCTTCCCTAGACAAATTCATTGTGAAAAGGGATGATTTCATTTCTGCCATAGAGAGAGGAGGAGGAATCATTATGTATTTTAGAAATCTTTTATTTCCACTCTTGCATGTTTATTATCAACCAGTGCTTGAACCTCCAGCTTTACCTGCCTCTACCTCTGTTACTTCTCCTACTCAAATGACACCAGTCGAAGCCATCTATATCCTTACTCCTATGATCACTCAGAGAGCTACATAGTATAGGCCAGGAACAGTTTCAGTAGCTCAGCCTCCTCTAATCATTTCTGGTACTCCTAAGCCTCCACCTTCATCCACCACACCTGGATCCTCTTCCGATCCCAAGGGAAAATCTCATGCTGTGGATTTGGATTGATTAGTGGCTAGGATCTTTGATAGGAATCACCTGTATTTCCTTTTTTTTCATTTGTGTATTTCTTTGAAGCTATTTTACCCAAGGAATATATATGATTTCACTTTCTTTTCCCCTCTGTTACATTCCTTTCCCTATATTTCCTTTTTTATCCCACTTTTTTCTAATCACAAAGGGGGAGAAATAATATCTAAGGGAAGCATATTTGGCGGAGAAATAATATTAAGGGAGGACTGGGAAAATTGATATGAAAAATCCTTATATTTTATGAGAATAATAAATTTCTCTCTGGTACATTTGTTTTATATGTTAACTATGATACATGCGTTTTATAATATATTGTTTTCTCTGATACAATTGAATTTTAAATACTATATCCTCTTATAATTTTAAAATCTAACATTTTAAAATGTCATTACTCACACTGAGAAATTAGAACCATTGTATTTTATACTGATACTTTAATGATTATTTTTTATTACAATATCATAAGTTGTAATTATCAAAAAGGGGGATATTGTTGACCTCACCTATTTTGATAAACTCACATATGTGTTAATATGTGTTTATAATCCTATGTTCATAATAATATCAAAATAATCATTGAAATATGTTAATAACTATTTATCTATGTTTATACATACTTTGAAAAAATTCTAACTCAATCTGGATAGGTTTTTCATAGAACAGATAAGTGTTATGTTCACTGGTATGCATAAAGTCCACTGGTATGCACATAGCTACTGATACAGACAAACAGACATACCTACTATTATAGAAAGAGCTACAGATATTAAGATCACTGATATGGCTAAGTACACTGGTACAGAACAGAGCTACCGATATGTAAGTCTACCAGTACACTGAAAGGTTACTGTTATAGTAAGTCTACAGATATGTGAAAGTCTACAGTAGTATAAGGTAGTCACTGCTAATCAAGTCTACCGATACAAATCAGATATCGATAGAAGAAGAGCTACCGATAGAACAAGTCTACCAGTATACACAAGTCGAATGACACAGACCTACCGATACAACCAGGCAGATGATCGGCTACCGATACAGAGCTACTGATACAAGCTCACTAATACTCAGAGCCACCGATATAAGTAGTCACCTATAAGAGTAAGTTACCAAAAGACCAAAGATACTAATGGAGTTACCAGTATATAGATCTACCGTTACACAAAGTAACTACTACCGATACAAGGAGCTACCGGCACCAGAACAGAGAGCTACCTATAGGAGCTCACCGCTATCCAAAGTCCACCGCTACAAGTCTACCGACAGAGAGATAATGATATGATGACCGTTAACTAGTCACGACTACATAAACTCTTTTTGTATTTATTTATTTAGAAATAATCATATTTGATGTTTTTAATGAACATACTATTAATTAATGATAGTTGTTCGCATTTTAGGGAACCGTACCTCATACCTGTAAAAAGGTAATCATTCCCATTGCCGAATCTAAAAGCTATAAAAGGAAGGACAAAGGCTGGGAAAAAATAGTTGAAAAGTTCTGAAAAGTGGTGTATACACACAGTAAAGAAGGCTACATCCATACTAGAAGAACACTGTACATACACAAAGCCATTAATACAAGAAGATAACACAGGCTGAATCTTAATCAAAGAGTGAATAACTACAACGAGAAATTCATGATATCAAGATGATTAAGTTGAACCTGAAAATCAAGGAAGAAAACGACACTCTGTTTTCAAGACAAAAACTAGAGAAGGACTCATAAGAATTTTTGATAAATCAAAAGGAGTCCAGAGATGCACCTCCAATCACTAGAGCATTCTAAACTCATATATACTCTCTTAGTGTTTCCTTTACTTTTGAGAAGTGTGTGTACTCTGTTTATTTCATACACACATTAACTCTTGTGATGAACTAGAGGATTTAATCCTCACTCACTCTTTCCCAATACTCTTATTTCCCACTGTGGACAGTGGTAGAGGTCATGTTGGACCTTTATAGCATGTGTACTATTGTTTTTTTCCCACGAAGAACTGTGGTAGAGGTATTATTACCTGGACAGTATTTTCACTGTTGTTAATCCCAATCCAGGGTGTGGATCAAAATTTATATAAATTGTTTGAGAGGACTAAGTCTACTGTTGAGACTGAACCTCTTGGTTAGAACTGTTTTGAATATTTATTTTGTTTTTAACTATATTGAATATTCTGCTTTTAATTACTTTGAAATATAAAATTGTTTTAAAGTTACATTGATAGTTTATCTAGAAAGTTTTTGTAAGTATGGTAAATTAGTAGGTTAGTTTTAAAAGCTAATTTAATATTCTGATTAAATTAACTGAGACCTAATCAATCTTTTGAGAACCTAATCGAACCCTTACAGTTTTACAAATTCACAACAGTTTAACATAGTTTTTAATTGGGGGATTTTAATAGAAATATTTTTATCAGAATTTTTTAATTTGAACTCAATTCACCCCCTCCTAAGTATCCACTCTGACCAACACAATGAAATATAGGAGGAGGCTCATATCCATTATTTTATTTTCGAGGTCGGTCATAATATTCCAATTAGGAAAGCATATTTGGACAAGGTCCATATTCTTATTCCAACATGGGATCACCATGTGAGGGTAAAAAATTTCTCGTGGTATGATTATATTCCTACCAATAAATACTTGTGTAATATCTCGAAGGATCAGGATTGAGCTCATATTATTGTCCTGAATAAGGCTCAAGAAGTGAGAATGGAACATTCCTTAGGATAGTCTCATATTCCTATCAATAAGGATATATATTATAGGAATATTACAATAGATTCTCAGCAATGGGTTCATATTCAAATATCCTTGAATGGTTATAAGCTGGTTCTGGTGACCAACATACAATAGGCTCATATCCCTACACAATTTCGAAAGGTAGGTCAATATATTCCAACCATAATGTAGATCAAGACCCATAATCCTGAAACACACCTATTATAGGGTGAGGGAAAAGAAATTTATTTTCCTAATGCAGCACATTGGCTGACCAGGGTCATCTCACTTGAGGATCATTCTGAGTTGCTTTCCTACATAATATAATTTAAATATACTAATTTTTTTTGTTTTTTATTTAATCTTAAAATGCTATGGAATTTAAATGAATTACAAGAATAATGTAACATGAAATGACAAAATGACATTAGTAATGAAAGAACTTGAACATTGTTGGTTGGTTTGTGGGTTCCATTATTCTCCTTATTTTTGTTTAAATTATGCTTGATAATTAAATAATGATACCACATTCATGAATTACTATTATTTTATTTAGAGTTGTGAAATGTTGAATGCATATATCAATCTCAATTCCACCTCCTCCTATAATCAAGTTCAATGGAACACCTCGATCGAGCGTGTGACATCTCCCAGGACCTGGCTCTATCGTATGACATTTCATCTACTGAATGGATCAACTCCATCATATAAAGAGATTACATCTAGAAGAAAGGATGGAAAATATTTAATAAAATAATTGAAATAAGTTCGAGTTCAGTGTCATGGTGGACTACCTCCAAACCTGTGCACATCACTCTTTCTCATCAAAAACATAATAAAACATTATAATTTAAGCACATAATAAATGGAATTTCCACGTACCACCCATGGGCCAAGTATCGGGTTATCCCCACATTTTTAAGGGTAAATGGTCATGGATTAAAGAGAAAGAATAATTATATTCAAATTGGAATAGAGTTGGAATAAAAATACCGATGGAAGAATATGGATACGCATAAAAAAATAAAACATGTTACATGATAAAAGAAAACTAATATAAATAAAATAAAATAAAATTCTTAAGTCAGTAACATTTCCCTAGGCCTCCTCTCCAATGAGGGTGTAAAACACCCCTTTAATCATGGGTTAATTCGACCTTATATTTTCCAAGGTTTGGAAACCTAAGGTCTTCAAAATTCAGAAATTTAAAATATCTGTTTAATATTTCTTGTTGATTCTCTCCACCGAGATATTGGCCATGGTATGAGAATTTAATGGCTGAATATTGACATGATTTCTTAAGTAATTATGATAAAAAATATCTTTTAGTACTCATTCCAAAATTTATTATTGATCTTCCCTGTGTAGTATTATATATGGCTAATTGAATCTGAGATTTTATTCTGGATGGATGATTCCTATTTTTCCCCAAATGTTTAGAATACATGGGCCACCATAATATATGAAAATCTCAATAATATTAAACATAATAACTCCCCATTTAATTTTATTTCCATTATAAATGCAATCACCCCAATTGGATGTGTATTGAATGATTTATGATCAATTCATTGATGTGGGGTCGACACAGTCGCCCATAATAATTGTCCAACTTGAGTGAATCATTCGGACCCTTGGATTGTCGAATTAAATCCTAGTCCATAAAACAAAGATAATGAAAATAAATATAAAAATCCAATAAAAAAGGAATCACATTATTTGGATTTATATTTTAAATGATATTCCTGAATTACCAATGTTTTTAAAATCTGTTTATATTTCCAAATTAAGAAGTTTTCATATTTTATCACCAAACACATCATAAATCCAGAATTGATATAAATAAAACAAATTTAAAAAGGTAGGTATAAATATTTCTACAGTAATGTAGATCATGACCCATATTCCCAATATTCTTAAGTATAGTATCCACTTGGTTGTTCGAGGCACATTCCAAACACCACAACAGTTCACCAACTCCTGCACCAATAAAAAAGATGCTCATTACCACAATATTCTTCCTTGTGGTAGTATGAAGATATATCATAGGGAATCTACTCCATACATTCTCTATGGTCAACCTCCCCATGATGATATATCCCAAGTAAAAGTAAATACTTTCTTTTCCCAAACACCTTCATATTGATAGGTTTCTGAAACTCTAAGACCGTCATATAGAGAGGTTGTCGAAACATCATGGTCAACTACATATGGTTACCTGGAAACATTCAGTAGCACTCCAATCCTGTCAGCAGGAAACCAACCAAACAAAATTCTATGGTATGAAAAAATGGAGGCACGTATGTCTGATGAACATGAGGCCATCATTGAAATATAGAAAGAGTTAGCACAAAACACCCTCCCCATCAAGATCTATCCCCTCACCACTTATAACCATGGGATCCCATATGAGATAGAAAAGGAGTGCATGCCTTATCTATAAAAAAATATGTGGGGTACTCATTAGTGATTGAAGGCTCGATATCTCCCTTAGGATAAAAGTGTCACCATCATAAAATCATGATACTCTATTACAATCTAGACCTGATTGGTTTCTTCCCAACATGAGATCCAAAACCTGAAAAGTACAATGAAAATCATCAACATGATTTCCACCATTTCATCATGAATTTTCCAACTTTTTTCTGAGAACCCACATCAAGAATCCATATTCAAAGATGTGGAGAATATGAATCATTACACTTTTCCACACCCCAACAACATAAAATCCTGAACATCGACGTCTTGTAATGTTGTAGCCTCTGGATAGATTTGGGGATAAGGTAACATTTGGGATAGTTAGTCACTATAATTGAATTCCAGAAGGAGGAAAAGAAATTAAAAATGGAGGGATAGGATATCCAATATGAAATAAAAATCGGTCCCTCAATGAAATGAGAATAAATTTCTAACAAGGATATCAATGATGAAATCATTCAATAAAAATCCCGTAAAGAATGGTTCTCATCATGGTATGAAATAACACACAATTACAATGTGAGAAAAGATGTTCAACATGAAAAGATATATAATAGAATCTACAATAGTAGATATCTAGGAGGAAACCCTATCCACTGGAACATGAGAATATATAACACTTCCTCCACCTCTCATATCATCAATTCCTGAGAGGTTTCATAAAATATCCTCAATATCTGCAAAAAAAACCCGACCCACTAGGCTGGGGGAATTTTTATATCGATCCTGATCATCAGGTACATCCTCCCTGGAGAGGGTCATGGGGGAATAACGATGATTCACAATAACCCCCATCATGTGGTTGTGGAGGCATTTATATATCAATTTCAATCTTAGGAATCATCAAATCCCTAATCAGAGTCATTAAAACCTCAACAACATGATCAATCAATACCAATTCTTACTCGGAATGACCCCCAATCCTCAGGGGGGTGTTCATTGTAATAACCACCATAGAGGGAACTAGAATTCTCTAGGTTTATAGGGAACAATCAATAGTCAGTATACCTCTTTTTCTTACCACCTTATAAAAAACCTCTACTGGCCAGGGCATATTCGACAACCCTGATCGAAAACTCCATCAAGGTCATTTCTTATATGAAAAGGAGGAATCTTTAAAAAATATGGTCATACCCTTTTGGGGTCTCTATATGAAATAGACCAATAGATCCAATGGTTCGATGAATGACCCTGATGAAGAAAATGGAGAATCATCCTGTTATGTCAAATGTAATGGAACAACCACCATTTTTCGATATGCCTTTGTAAATGTCATCACTATCATTATGGAAGACATTTCAGATCATGATAAAAATTAAAATGATTGAAACCTGGAAAATATACCATGGTGGGTTGGTGATCTAGATGGACTAACCAAGGTCGCACAAGCCTTGAACTAGAGAAGGCTCCAAAAACTGGCACCTCCAAATAATGATCTACCACCCCTCTAGAAGAACACTAAGAATGAAAATGGGAAAGGTATGACTACATCCCAATCAACACCAAGAATACTTGATGTTCCTTCCAATTATGAACAAATGTAACAATATGAGAGTGAAATAAAAACTCTACAACAAATCAACGAGGATCTAAATTAGGGAGATATCCCTGTTGGGTATCATCTCTATACTGAGGAAAATATCCCCCCTTTCAGGAGATAAAATCCTCTAAAAAAAGAAAAAAACTGAGAATCAAGTAGTCTTCATCCCTATGTAGTTATTCTATATAGACAAGGAAGTCAAAAATGATCATAACCTCCCTCAATTTCTGTGAAAAAACTCTCCCCACTAGGGTGATCACTCATTCCTAGTACGGATTGATAATCAGTGAGAGACAAAGGTGGGGCCACCTCATAATCCCCCACCTTCTACCTATAGATAGATGACAACTCATATAAACGTTTCCCAAGATATTCTTAACATCATCGAGTCCCTAGCTACACGAATGGAAGCCATGGAAGGGCGACTCACACATATTCACCCTGAGATGAATCCATATCCAGAGTGAGTGGTTGACACTTTTCCTCCACAAAATTTCAAGAATCCTACACTCTCAAAATTTTACAGTGAGTGTGCCCTGGAATAAAATCTCACACAATTAATATCCTTATATAGGTAGATGATTATCCCTTGAGACCAATAGGAGGAAACAAAGCTAATGTTTTTTTATAAACATAGATAGGGCTATCCTTGTGTGGTATAATAGCCTTCAGACAAGATTCATTGTGGGATGGGATGGTCCTCCTCATCAGTTCATTTACCAATCCAGTTATACGATAAATAAAACCACAATCATCATCCTAAAAAACATAAAGAATCATTAAAATGATATGTTTGTTGATGTCACAATATGGTGGAAAGGATTAACCGATCCACTCAGTTGTAGATGAATCTGATTCCAATGAAATATCCTATAGGAATTCTTGAGTTCGTAAATATGTCTCAATATTTGGAATAAGTCATTAACCTAACCCAATCCGAATATCAACTCATTCCCCCACCATGGAGGAAAATTCTAGGAAAATAAGAAGCTATAATTTTCACCCTAAAACCCACAATATTACCTATAAAATTTCCTAGGAATTCCCTAAACATACCAACAGATCTTGTCGAGTGGATACAACCCTAGAATTTCCCTTGTCTATAATAATAGAGAAATCTTGAACATTTGAGATTTTAAAAAAAGATGAACAATATATACTCCTTATGAAATGAAAATGTTCCTGATTTTGTTTGGAGGCCATAAAAAATAATTTACTCAGGCCACCACAATCTAGGAATCCTGAGGAGGTCAACCTCACCAACCATCCCGACTACATCCCTTACCATATAATGTTAGGTCATAATATATAGGAAAAATACATCTTCAAAGACATCCATCAAAGAATGGTTGATTCTAGACTTGTGGAAATAGAAATATCATTAGATTAGGTGTTTTGGATAACCATTGTTTGTTCAAAAGAATAAGAGGATGGCATAAATATTTGGTTAAGTGTGCACAAAAGGTTAGCAATTGGATGACTTGAAAAATATTTAATGGATCTCATGCCACCTTGAAAGAATAGTTTCATAGACCTTCAATAGATCTAAGAACTAAAAAGGAGACCTCAAATATGTGTTCCAAAGGTGGTTGGGATTTCCATATGTTAGAATAAATACACATGGAAGAGTCATTTTCTACTCTAATGTACACTCTAACTCCTACAGATTTCTTCCCTGCCACATCCAATGCATGAAAAACACCCCTAAAAAGGGAATCCCGATTCGATGAAGTGACCATATTTGGTTCTATAAATTTAATACACTTGGAAGACCCTTTCTAAAATGATTATAAGGCCTTATAATATGAGTTCCCTACATATAACACAGGAAACAGAGGATTCATGTGGAGGAACTGAGGATACATGTGATGTAATGATCATGGTTGAACCCAATATTTTGATCCAATCCATATAAAGGAAATATATGTTGTTGAGGCCTATGGAATAACACTCCTGTGAACCAAAAAAAGGAATGGAGGTGTCTCAGAACCCTCAAATTGTCATCCACTCCCAATTCTATTGCATTATCACCTAGTATGGGTTCAATTATCTTTCCATCCAAGATAATGGGGGAAGGCTGACATGACAATCACTGATAGAAGTAGACATTACCACCATCTCTGCATAAGCACTGATATAGTCCACATTAAATGCCTTAGCTCCTATTCCATATGTCTAAGAGAAAACCCACATCAAGAAGCACAAAACTATGGGTAAAAAGTAAGAAATTATGAAATATCTATTAGCATATACATCCAAGATCATGATCCATGATGTGATCCAAATTTAAAAGGAACTAAAGGATGCACTCATTGAAGTCCTCTATAGCCCGTAGGAGTTCTAAAAAGAAGTATCTACAGCCAAATACTATCGAGTCGGGACTACACCATCTGAATTCTACATAACAATATCTTTTACTGACTAAGATTAAGAAGAGTTAATCCAAGGTCACATCAGACCCCCATATTTATTACGAAGACTCAATGTTATCAACGTCCAAATGGGTCTAATTGATAATGGTTTTGAGATCAACCTCATCCCATTTTGAACCCTACAAATTTATGGATAAAGAAAAGGGTACCAATCTCCCACAAGGAAGACCATTCAAGGGTAAGATATGTGTGAGTAAACATATATTTGGAAGATCAAACTCAAATTTTGGTTTGGGTATCTAACATCTATAACTGAATTTGTGGTTATCTAGCAATAAATTTATTATAATTTTTGAGTTAGAAGGTCCTGGATCTATAGCCAATTGGCGGTACCATAAACAATCTATCTATATCTAAAGTACCCCATTGATGTAAAATTCGTCATACTACATAGTGAAAACACCCCCTTTAAGACTTGCAGAGCCACATATACTGTAGCATATTTTTACAAGAAGGGAGGGAAGCAACCAAGTGAAGATTTGGATATATAGGTTGAAGCCCTTAATTTATTGGTTATTAACCCAATGAATCATTTCAATATGATAGACAATGAATATGTACTCCCTATAAATCTGTTCATGGTTTCAGATCTAGTCTAAGAGCACTACTGGAAAAACTATATATTCCCACGGTTCAAAACCGTGGGTCTAGCCCCAAAAACCGCGGGTATAGCCTACACCCACGATTTTGGGAATCGTGGGGCTGAGTGGCGTCACAATAGGGGTCTTAGGCTATCCCCATGGTTCATCCAAACCGTGGGTATATATATGGGTCACAGTGTATACACACCGCTGCACAAGTGGCGTAGGACTGCCCCCACGGTTTGAAAACCGTGGGAATTTATATCTCAAAAAATAGGGCAGGTGAGACTCGAACCCGGGGCGATGCACCATGGCACAATGCCTCTGACCAACCGATATACTAGCTTATCTAGTATATATATATATATATATATTTATATAAATATATTAATATTATCAGTTTTTCATAAAATAAAATGCGCGAAAATAATCGATGTAGGCGGGATTTGAACCCAGGACCCTACACCAGACGAACTACCTCTCTGACCAACCATGCTATCCAGTCATTTGATATATATATATATATATATAAATATATTAATATAACCGGTAATCAAAAAAAGGAAAAATGCGGGATTTGAACCCGTGACCACTGTGAAGATAATTTATGACTTGACCAACTGAGCTGGAAATATATTATTTACATTTTCATATATCTGTTTACTTATATTCATACTTATATTAACCCAAACCGTGTTCCTGCTAATTGTTTTTCATTGTCCCGCACAATTTTTTTCCTGCTACCATCTATACACACGGTTTTTCAAAACCGTGGGTATAGGTCTTCAGAAAAAAACTCCATTACCCACGGTTTTTCAAAACTGTGGGTATAGGTATTCTGAAAAAACTCTATACACATGGTTTGGCCAAAACCGTGGGTATAGGTCTTTAAAAATAATCTATTCCCACGGTTCTGGGAAAACCGTGGGTATAGGTCCCCATATTATCCCTATACCCACAGTTTTTTTCAAAACTGTGGGTATATGCCCATTTTCCAGTAGTGGAGGGCCAATCCCCATATCCTCAGTCACAATGTAAAAAGTAATCATCTTCATCATCATTATGAAATGAATCAGGTGGTAGGGGATGATAATGTATCTTCTCATGGCCTTCCACATCATGACAATGATATAGAACCCACTAGATATCCATATTCATATGATGATGTAACCCGAGACTCTGAACTGGAAGAGGAGGAGGATGACCCTAGGAATGCCCCTCACGTATTCGAGAAAGTTGTCTCTATCACCGTCTATAATATCATACTAGTAAATATAGAAAAAATGACTCATGACTTATGTTTATTAGTGCCTCCATTCCCCTAGAAGTGAAGGATATGCACATTTCATTTCCAAAGAAATGTTGACATGTGTTTGCCTTGAACTACACAGAAATTCCTAGACTGAATCTAGATGTGGCTACACACTAGATTAGACTACACGATGGTCATTGATGCTTCAAGAAGGAATCCAGAAGGATACACCCCTCTAATGTCAAAAATTTGGAGGCTGAATTCTATAAGATTATCATATCCTAATTTGTACATGAATTAAAATACCTAAAATATACTTCTTACTTCATCCCTATCAAGAAAAAGAATTTATAGATTAGGGTCTTTATCGATTTCAAGACCATAATCGTAATTTCCCAAAATTTGATTTCACTATTTCGATCATAAAACTCTTGATATATAAAACTTCTACACTACCAGCCCTTTCCATCACGTATGGGTACATAGGGTACAATCACATAAAGATGACCCCTAAAGATGAGGAAAACACTATGTTTGTAGCACTTACAAGGATATGTTTCTATTAGGACATGCCCTTATGGCTAAAGAATGATGGTGCTACATACCAACGTTCCATGTATCACATCATTAAGCCATTTATGGGAAGGATAGCTGAGTGCTATGTCAATTACCTATTTCATAAATCCACATAGCGACGTGATCACTTCAAGGATCTCGAAGCAATCTTCGATAACCTATGACATCATTGTCTGAAGATGAATCCATTAGATGTGATTTTGGGGTAATTATAGGGATGTTTCAGGGATTTTTGGTATTCCACCATGACGTTGAGGTTGACCTATAGAAGACTATTGAAAATTTATCAATTTCAACCCATGAAATATCAATGAACTAAGGGGGATCCAAGGGACCCTCACCTAAATTAAGTGCTTCATATCCAACCTAGCTAACAAAGATACCCCATTTACTAGGCCAATGAAAAAGTGAATTGCCTATTAATAGGACGATGCCTATGAAAAAGTCTTCGAAATTATCCAACAATATTTACTACACCCACTGGTTCTGATACCTTCGGTAGAATGGGAGACACATATCTTGTATGTGGCTGCCTCAGAATGCTCACTATCACCCTCTTCACTATGAAAAGTGATGTGGGGAGTGAGACTAGTCTCTAAAATCTCATTAATACAATTATAGGTAATGAGACTAGATATTATGATGTCTAGACGAATTTCCTTTTGATCGTATTCACAGTAAAAAAATTAAGGCATTACTTATAGTACCAAAAATTCCATCCAGTATCTCAAATTAATTAGATCATTTACGTACTTGGATTCCTTATGTTGATGGGTCACTTTGACCCAATGATTGGTCATTATATAGAAATGATACTTTTAGTTCTTATCATAGAAGTCAGTGAAAGAGAAATACCAAGATCATTACCTTGCATAATATCCTTCCATGAAAAATACACCATCGGATACCAAACTTCTCGATGAGGAGGTATCCTATGCCTGTGACATTCCCTTGACATGGGATATGTACTTTGATGGTGCCTCCAAGAGTCTTTCCTGTATGAGGATGGAAAAATCGAAGCTCAATCTGGTTGTTCTAGGGATTGTATTGGTTTCTCCAGAAAAATCAGTTTTTCACTACTCTTTCTCACTATCCAAAAGCTGTAGAAACAATGAGGCATAATACCAAGCTGTGATCGCTGGGTTGGAACTAGCCTTACAATTGTACATATCCTACCTCAACATCAAAGGGGATTTATAACTAGTGATAAAGCATATCAATGTTAAATATTCCATTAAAACAGAAGAAATTCCCCCATCATCAGATACATTAAGGGACTATTGGAATTTTTATATTTTGATCACACATCGCATCTTGTTCCCCGATCACAGAATGCACACCCCAAAACATTGGCTAATAAAGGTAGCATCCTAGATGACCCTAATCTGGAGGAAGAAATATTCCATATCAATCATCTATGGATTGTCTCGTCCAATGTCTTATGTAATATAGAATAAATCAATCAGTTGAACACCAGACCAAATCATTATTAACTAATGAACAACACGTGATTGATGGACCCCATAATAAATTTTATTCAAAATGGGATTCTCCTTATTAACAAAAACATAAGGGAATAGATTCAGTGTCATGCCACAAACATCAAACTGAAGGATGGTCCAAATTAGAAGAAGGCCCTCTATATGTGGGAATTTTATGAAATCCTTCTTAGATTCAAATTAAAGGGAGTTATTCATTCCATCATGGACGAATTCCATGCAGGCTCTTGCGGTTCCAATCAATATTGGAATAAGCTCTCCCATTTTATCAAGAGGTCGGGATATTACTTGAAAAAATTGTGATAGAATTGTGTAGAATTCACCATGAAATGTAATTCATTCCATATCCTTGAAAAATTCATCCATAAACCCCCATAATTTATTAATTTAGCTTAATATTCATGGTTGTTTTTGTTTTGGTAATGAATGGTCTGGGTATATATCCCCCAGCAATGGCTAATCTATTTAATTACATCCTTACTACTACTGAATTATTTTCCAAATGGGTTGAGTAAATACCCCTAATGGAATTTGAGATGAATAATATGATTAACTTTGTGATTCCCCATATCATCACCAGATCCAGGGTACGATACAAAATATTGACAAAAATTAATACCATCTCTTGTTTTATGGAGTTAAAGAGACTATACTAGAAGTACAATATCGATTCCAATAACTCATCTTGTTATCATGCATCAATGAATGGATATATAGATTCCTTAAATAAGGCACTATATAATATACTCTAGAATATGGTGAACAAGGATAATAGGTCTTTTCCGAATAAACTCCACTATGCTTTATGATCCTACCATACTACTATGCGTATGTTATGCAAGAAACACTATACTCATTTGGGTATGAGATCAAGGTAGTGTGAACCATAGTATTCCAACTACCTTAACTCTAAATATCCATTTTCGAGAAACTCTCTAATGACGAGAAATCAAAAAGGAGGCTAGAATAATTGGTGAAGATAGATGATAACATGTTGGACACACTACAAAACATATAGGTCCATTAGAATTGGTTTGCATGATCCTCAAATAAGAAGGTTCGACTCCGTTCATTCGTCCAAAGTGAACTGGTGATGGCTCAGAGAGCCCCAATGATACCAGGAATGAAACCCATAATATGGAACCAAAATGGGAAGGGCCTTACCTCATACATAAGTTCTATAATAATGGAGCCTACTCATTGGCCCCCATGGATATAGAACCTGACACAACTCCCACAAATGAATGATTTATCAAGAAATACATTACCTAACTATCATTAAACACTAGTATGTCCTAACAAAAAAACATTAAATTGAGAAATATTTTTCATCATGACCACATGGTCATAAATCGTACCGAGATTATCCACACCACATGATGATTAGCAGTATGAAGATCATCACAAGAACATGATGATAAACTATATAGAGTTTATCCTAATCACATAATGATAAACTATATGTATATTTTCCTAGTCAGATTACATTAAACTACCTGGTTCCCTAATAACTACATATATATTGATTCCCACCACTACAGGATACATATTGACACCTAAAACTCTACGTTTTGGGCCTAGCCACAACATGCCTTTTCCTTAACATTGGTGATCGATGTACATTCCACAAGATAATAAACTAAATTGAAAAAAGTACTTTATACATGACATTAAACATAATGGGTGTTCTAGAACTATGTATGGAATGATTTTATTTTTCAATGAGATATAATTGGACACCTTGATCTAATATACTTTTCCAACCCCCACATGATACAGAAGTCCCCTATAATTTTTTGATTGTATCTTCATGGTGAATGGAACCCTTGATATTCTATATTTTTCATACCGAGCATATATCATGTGAAATGAGGAATTGCAGACAGGGATACCCACATGAACAAGGAATGAAATCACATGACATATCCATCACAATCAAGAATGAAAGGCCATAAAAGGAACACCATGAGTGTTTTATGCATGACGTTAAACTAAATAGTTATTTTTTTTTCTGTTTTAAATAAAACTATATGGTTCCTCAAGATCTATGTGTTGATTGACTCTTAATACCACAGGATGAATAGTGATGCCTATATATCTAATATTGCACCCAAATACAATAGTTAATGGAAAAATAACCACTTTCCAATATGGGATTGGCCTAAAAAGAGGAAGTTTTTCATTCAATAATTACAAGAGACTCAATTCATATCCTCATATGATACATGGAGACACCCATATTTCCATCTCCAAGCCCAGTAACAATAGATAAGAATGAGAGTTCCCCCCGCTTTTCATATGGGTAATACCAACATAGAGAACTCCCTTCAGAACTATGTGTGGTTTGACTCCCACCACTATGGGATACGTAGTGAGACCCATAATTCCATTCAAGATTCTAGCCGCAATATTACCATTTCACATTAGGGGACACACTTCCTTACCACATGAAGTTAAACTACATATCCTTTCATAACTACATGTGGGTTGATTCTAATTTTCGTGGGATACATAGTGATGCCCAGACCTCCACCATGGGGCCCAATCAAATAATTCTCATAATTCCACACCAGTTCATCTTCATCCTCAATACATAACTATAAAATGAATGTGATATTGAGAACAATGTATGTAATAATTATTATTATCATATGATTTGTAGTCCAACTAAAATTCCCCTTTTGAATTCTGGAAGCCCAAGTCCTTATTGTATGACATTAAAATACAATTCAATCATCTTGGTCACATGACATTAAAACAAAAAAAGAATAATTTCCTAACCACACAGTGATAAACTAAAAGATGTATGTGCTTACCACATGACAATAAAATGCAGGGAAAACATCCCCACTACATGATGATAAAGTATATAGGAAATAACCAATTTTTTATCCACTATCATGGGACCAAAAGAGTCTTATCCTCGTCAGAAAGAGTATGGGGTGCTTCCATTATATTTTAAAGCACCTCAGTCCATAAAACACACATCATGTCTCTAGTAATTCAGGTTTCCAAAAACCATCCATGGCCCTTGGAATGGATATCTATCATCAAGGGACCCTTTTCTTCACTGTGAATGTATGCCTGTGGCACATGAATTTTCACCAATGTTCTTCAACCAAATGCATAACTCTCTAAAAAGAAATTTTAGATTCTTGTGATCCCTAACATCATTGTAGAAGAACTCAACACCATAGTGTGATCTGAACTACTCTTGGTATAACTGTCCAATGTAACTACTCATGACCCAAGAACCTCGATATATGATTTAATGCATTTTTATCTCATTTTAGGATGATGTTGGGATAATCTTGACCATAGATGTCTTATTTCAATTCATCTGTATCATCCTCTATATTAGTTTCATATGCATCATGGCCTTAAACATCCTCCACAATGGTCAAAGCTGTATGAACATCAAATATAGCCTATAATGGCCTAAATCACAAGGCATTAAACTGTTAGTGAAATAGTAATAGAAAATTTCATGTTAGAAACCAGAAAATGGTGATGAAAGAGAAATTTAATTCTTCACTTTCTAAAATATTCTTATCCAGAGTTTAGGAAAAAATTGGGGTCTAAATAAAAAAGGCATAAATCTTATAGTGTCTACATTATAGACCTAGTAGAGATTGATCCATGCTCACTTAAACCTGTAGTTTTGGAAAAGGATGGAGTAATTATTTTTCACTTCTCTTCACTATGGTAATATGTTCTCTAGTCAGTGAAAAAACTTTTAGGGTGCTCAAAACCATCTTGGATATTAAAATATCCACAAATCAAACTTCGTGATTTGAGTTCCTCAAATCACTGTAATATTCCCAAGGCCATTGAAAGGATAGTCCTCTTCAATGACCCTTTTCTTGAATATTAATGTTTACCTATGGATCCTCTATATGAGACTATTGTTTTCAATGAAATGAATCACACTAAAGAAGGGACTTCCAATCATTGTGATCTTTTATTTCACAATGGAAGAGCCCAACATCCAAATTTTTTTGAGCCATTCCCAGTATGATTGTCCCTCATCATTATTCTCGAATGAGCACTTCGTACCATGAGTTAAAAATATCTATTCCAAACTATACAAGATGATTTAACATCCATCGGGCTTCGTTACTGTCTTTTTTACCCTTTCCCAAAGCAGGAATGTGACACTCCATTCAAGAACCTTTTATAGACCACACCATGTGATTCAAAACCACATGGTGTAGTGAGAGAGCTTCAAAATTATGATATGAACTACCCTAGGCTTCCATAACCCTTCTTGGATAGCCCCACTAAATTCCCATCCTCATCAAATGGACTTTTGATTATTTATAACACTTTTATAGACCTCATAATGAAGTATGGATCATATTTCTCTAGACCATTCTACTAACACATAAGGCCAAAGGACCAAAATCTATTGGTATCTCCTCATTCCATGAGATGATATTCAATCTTTGTGAGCCTTAGAAACACCACCGTGAAAACTGACACCTCATGGTGTTAGAAGTCATCCCTGACATGTCTTTCGCATCCCATATTCACGGACTCATACTTTTGTGTTTTTATTTACATTATCCAAATTCCGACTATCTAGGTAGACATAACATCACTAATATTTTACCCTAAACTGATGTTACCCCTGTAAAACGTTTTGGTCCCCTAGAAAAGATAACTAGCTTCACGAAACCCTTTTCTTGAAAAATTCATGTCTTCCTATGGATCTTGTATATACACATATGTCCATCAACCAAATGTGTCTCTCTATAAAAGTGATTTCTGATCCTTGGGATCCCAAACAACTCCATAATAGAACCCATCACATCTATGTGTTTTGGATCATTGTTGGAATGTCTGCACCATATTCCATGATCATTTTTCAGTTCAGACCTAAAGACCCTAAACAAAATAAATATAAGGTCTAAAAAAATACCCTAATCTAATGCAATATATGGTCCAATATAAAATTCCCTAAACTATAGAAATATATTTTTTGAGCTAATGTAATCTATATTTACCACAAATATGATAATTTTAATTTTGAATTAATATCATTCTAATGGTGGGGGATTTTTTGATGCTAATATTTTTAAATCACACACTTCCCCCTGGAACGACATATGTCATGTATATTGGGTGATAGATAAACGACATCATACATCATCTTCATCAATATCATAGTACTAGCGTTTGTGCTCACTTTTTTCACATTGGATTGATATTAGGAATCACAAGAAACTTGAGCCCATAATCTATCTCACTATAAATATCACTGAAGCCTCCTTAAAGATAATAAAATTTAATTCCATGGGATTTTCTCACAAATGGTGTCATATAATGCCTCACATACTTACATCGATTAGTCCGTGAAGCAAGTCCATGTGTATGACCTTGCATGCATAAAAAACTCTTCACACCTAGAATACAATACAATATGTTATACAATATGCAGATAAAGCTATATGATGGACCGAATACATAGACTTGATCAGTCATGAGGTTCTCAGGAACTAATTCTACACCATTTACAATGTGCATGAATATGGATAACAAGGTATATTTCATGGTGGATAAATGATGGCCTACACCATCATCTTCATCCTAGATGTTCTATGGTTTCAGTGGATAATGTGTGGAATAGATATTATATACCATCCACACGAGCCTCATCTCACCAAAAATGTGGGTTTATATGAAGAACATTTAGTATATTGCATGTGATGTTGTGCGATGCATGTGATCTGCAACAACAAGCATGAAAGGATATCTCATGTGTGTGTCTATAGTAGGAGAAGTCGATAAGAGAAATTACCACATTTTCATATGTTAAGTTAAACATATAATTAAAACATACATGAAACACCAAAACATAGCATGCATTGATGATTTTTCTTGAGGTTTTTACCAATTGAAAATACAATGCATGACCAAAAACCACTATGAAAATAGTGAGCATAGAAAATTTCCTATACATGAAGAAGCTCTGTAGAATGTACATGAGACCCCTAGAGTAGGTTATGTGGATACGTGAATCCTCTATGGGGAGATGTGGTCATACATAATAGATATAGATATTTTTTATGTTTTGATGATATAACTCATCCCGACCTTGTTTTTGGATCTGAGGACAGGACAGTCGGCATGATAAGAATTGGAATGTATTTACCTAACATGACACCATTCTTGGATGTGAAAAGAAAATGTATGATTTTTTCAATAAATACAGAAGGGATATTAGGATTTATGGGTCACAACCACTCTAAAAGGATAAATCATGTTTTCCTAAAAAACGAGCATCACACACCCAATAAGGGTTATGAGAAAGAGGTCATGTGAGTCCCATGCTAGAACCCATTTGATGATTCAAGCCACTGCAAAATATATAACACTAAGGGACGTGCATCGCCTAACCTATCATGTGAAGATGCTACCAATCTCTAAGGGGGTTATCTAATTTTTCTTAAATAGAGTATTGTAAGATCATATACCTGATGTCTGGGATGTTATATGTGAAAATAGAGGCGTTTCAAATACTTGTTTAATGATATTCATGCTGGAGGACCAGTTTGGTTTTTTCTAAAGACTCAATGCCATTATATTTGTAACTGCATAACTTCTCATGTGAAACACGGGGGTACCATGTAACAACTCATGAAAAGGCTGGGGCATGATGTAACTCCTCATGCAAGACTATTTTTCCACTCACTATAAGAGATGATCCAATGTGAAATACATCAGGAAATAGGAAGTTTCACCACACGACCCATTATGAGATAAGATGTGATACCACAAGGTGTTGAATCTCATGAAAATATTGAACACTTGTCTAAAAAACCACTCCTACTAATTTCTTTGAGAATATGGAGGAACTATACTTTGCCTTAGGTGACATCCCCAAGATGGAAAAAGTTAGAAATAAATTCCATGGGCATTGTTTAGAGATGTGGTAATATTTTACCATGGTAAATAACACAACCAAAAAAAATTCATAACAAAATAAGCCACTATATGATGCATTATAAAAATTAAATACAAATCAACAATTCATTTGACACAACCAACATAAAACCAAGTACCAAAATGGAATAATACAATATAAAAGTACACAGTGGAAGGCTACAAGACTCAAATACTCAAACGAAAACTCCATGCTCCATGTACCCACTCCGAAAAACAACAAAAGTATCACTAAGCACCAATAGGGTAGTTTGATACATTAAAATTTCCAACATCAAGATAAATTAAATCATCAAAATCACCAATTATCCAATGAACGGGTGAGTAATGAAATTCAATAGATTTTCCCCAATGAATTTACCACTCATGCCAGTAGTATATAATTGGTTATAATTTTTTTGTAAAAACATTTATATAAAACAAATTGAATTAGTTTTTCACAAAAAAAAAACCACTTCTAAAAATATAGTTTTCCAGACCCTAACTATTTTCCATGAAGGAAACTAAGAAAGTTCTCGTAACCATTCAATCATTCGATTTTCGAATATCCTGTTCCAATCCACATATCCATACATATAAACATGAATTATTCATTATGGTAATTGAATATTCATTAGAGTTTTAATTTAGATCTACCAATTCGTCATAATGTAATTAAATCCCAAGTGACATTACACCATTGGAACTAAGCACAAGATCATGTATAAACCAATCCTGGTAACGCAATATGAACACACACCTAAAAGCATACCCAAAAACCATGCCAATAATATCATACCATAAAATTTTAATGCCAAAAAAATTTCAATAAAACATCAATATAATTGAAACCCATTTTCTATAAATCAAACCAAGAAACTATTTAAAAATCCACATTTTAAAATCATTTATCAAATCACTTTTCAGGAAAATTCCCCAATTCAACAAAAAATCACAAACCATCACTAAAGAGGGTATCTACAATGATTATAACATAAAATTCACAATAAATTTCAATCATTTCAATCAATTTTAAAATAATACATATTGTTATAGAAATAGGAGTCGAGTGTGAATCCACCTACCTTGATTAATTGGTGAAAAAAATAAAGAACATGAAAAATGGCCACGAAATCGGGTCGAAACTCTACAATACCACCTTAGATCTCTTCCCTTATAGTTAAAGAATCCTAATATAAAAATATATGGAATAAAATATTTTTGATATATCCAAAAAATAAGAATATTTGAGAAACAGAGAGATATAGAGAATTATATCTAAGAATAACGACCATAAACTACCAAGAATGAAGACCTACCGCAAGAATCTGACTTAAAATCACCAAGAGAAGCCTTCAGATGACATCTGGATTGATGAGAAAATATTACTCAGCCTGAAGGAAGAGAGAATATCAAGTTAGGGCTACATAAAAGTTGTAAAATCTAGTTCAAGATCAAAACGTATGAGATCAACAATTTTTTGACCTGAATTTTAACTTTTGCACATTTAGTCTCAAGGTTAGACGATCTGTGTGCTAACCATGTTCTAGACACTAACTCAAGGAAGAACCTCACAAGGTTGGATCACATGGTTTTCAATCCATGTGTTACTAAGTCCAAATCCCACTATCTCAAGTAACATAGTTTCTCCAAGACTTACGCACGGTTTGGAATCACGACTCCCCACCCTTGCACCTTAACCCTAGACCCGGTCTCATTGGTCATTGTTTCCTACTTGTGTTTCATTGTTTTCCAAAACCATGTAGCAACCACAAACAAATAGAAAATCCCTCAAAACTCTAAATTGTTATCCAAAATCTCAAAAACATAATCCATATGTTTTAAAATATTAATATGAATAAATAAATGCTTACTTACTTGAAACCAAGGGTTTTATATTCTCCACACTATTGGACTTTCTATCCCCAGAATGTGGAAAACCAACACATTTTTGAAATATTATTCTCCGTTTCTCTTTCATTTTTTCCTTCTGTTCCCATGTTTCTTTCTGAATATGACCATGTTTATATGAATCCCACTCTAGACTGATTTTTTTTCATTAAATAATTTCTTTTACCTGTCTAAAACCCACATTGACATGTGCACCAATAAAGCATCTGAATCTTGTTAAAAAATATCACATCTAATCACATGGGCATGATTAGGCATATACTATTTCAACTATGAATCTTGAAACATATTATGCATCCCAAATAAATAGGGTGGAAATACCAACTAATTGGACACCTTGAAAACTCGTTTTAGTGTCTCAAAATAGCCTATGTATAGAGTAGATAACTTTACCTTATTCCCAAAATAATAACACCCATTCCTTGGAGAAAAATTAAAGAATATATGATCCCCCACCTTGAATGAAAAAAACCATAAAAAATGACCATTATATGATTTCTGATGACTCTAATCCATCTCCACACATTTCCTAATCAATTAAATATTCTCTATTGTCTCTTGGATATGTATTGAACCAACTAGTGAAGTATCACCTATTTCCACCAAAAAATGTGTAGAACAACAAGTAATCCCACACAAAGAATCAAATGGATCGATTTTTATTTAGTCATGATAATTGTTTTCCTAAGAGAACTCCACTAAGATCACACGATCTTCCCATGTGCCACCAAATTCCATTACACAATCCTGAAACTTGTCTTCCAATGTTTGTATCATTCTTTTAGATTATTCATCTATCTAAGTATGATACACCATACTCTTAGTCAGCTAGGTCAAAAATGATTTTTGTAAGGATTCCCATAAACACAATGTAATCCTTGGATCTCTGTTTGAAATTATTGAAATAGATATGTGATTTATCTTTACCACTTATTTTATATAGATTATTGACAAGTCCTCCACCATATGATTTTAAGGAATATGTATGAAATGAGCCATCATGGTGAGACAATATATGATCACCCATATGGAATCATGTTTTTGAACTTTTCTTTGGATACTTATTACAAAATCCATAGATATTTTCTACCATTTCCACAATGGAATAGGGAATGATTTAAACATACTTGCTGGTCATTAATGCTCTTCAGTAAATTTCTAAAAAGGAAAGAATATTTAAACAAACTCATCCACTTTCCTTTTCATACTGACCCAAAAAAACTATTATTTAAATGAATTATACATATTTCTACATTATGGTATGAATATCCTATTTTTAATGGTGGTAAGAATGAATAAGTTTATCTAGACATGCCATAGGTATGGATATCTGAATTCTAAACCACAACTCTGTACTCTCATTAATCTACAATACCTCAATGGTCTCCCCATCAATGAGTTTTGACCTCATCGCAACACACTCTGCATCATATTTCAATGACTCTTTAACCATTTTTCTGAATCCTGGACAATCTATATAGGAATAAATGCCACAATTTCACTTCAGTTTTCACATTCCAAGTACATGTCATCTAGTACTGACAACAACTAAAACTCATTTGGAGATTATTTTAGTAATAGAGTATATGAATTATTCTTAATGGAACTAACACTGAATTTAATTTTCTCTATGTTTACATCCAGTTAAATTCAAACATTTGAAGATACTCCACCCATATTAATTTTCCAAAGTTCAAATTCTATTATGATAAAATATGCATTTAGCTCTTTTGATCCATAAACATAGTAAATTTCTCACTTAATAAGAAATGACGCCATGTCTTTAAAGAATGGATTACAACAGATAACTCCAAATTATGTGTTGGGTAGTTCTTCTCATGAACTCATAAATTCCTTAATTCATAAGATACAACATGATCTCCTTGCATGAATGCACACCCCTACACATATCCCAAAGAATCACAATAATTCATGTACCCTTGTCTAGATACTAGAAAAATCAAGTGCCGATGTAAGGTGAAACATCATCTCTTGAAAATAAATATGACATTCCTCATCGCATTGGAATGGAAAATTCTTCTTTGTTAAGGATATTATAGGAGAATCTATTTATGATATTTCACAAACAAAGGGTTGATGATAACCATCCAATCAAAGAAAACTATGTATCTCAAAGATGTGATTCGAAGGTTACTAAGTGATCACAACCTCAATCATGTAAGAATATAAAGAAACACCTCTTTTAGGGACTAGATGGACAATAAATCATATCTATTATATCCAGAAAACATACTTTGATTATTTAGTATAGAGAAAATGATCCTTCATGTTTCCAACACTATCACCAAGTGATACTCATGATCATCTTTTGTCCATGAACTCACCAATATTTTATCCAAAGACACCACTACAAATAAATATGAATATATTTGAAATATCCTATTCATAAATGACATAAAAACTACCAAATAATTCATAAGACTAATATGCATTACCACATATTCATAAATTCCATATCTTCTTCTGAAATCTATCTTCAAAATATCCTCCAATAGAACCCACAACTGATGATATGCTGAGTACAAAGTAAATTTTTGAGAACCATTGAGATCATCTTAATTGATCTATCTGATCATAAATGAGTGGATGTGGATCCATATTTGTTTATCATAACATGCTTAGATTTATTACATTCTACACAAAACCTTAAATTTTCATCCTCCTTTTTGGAAAACAACACTAGTGCTACCCATAGAGATGTGCTCAGCCTAATTAACCCTTTTCATTATAAATCCATTAACTATAATTTCAGATCTATTGATTCTATTTGGGACATTTGATAATTTAGAAGGGAAATAGTACTAGTACTTATAAGGGTAAACTCCACTTCTCTCATAGGCGGAATCCCTGAGATATTTTTGGGAAACGCATATTGAAATTGATAAACTATTTATGGAAAACAATTATTATCAATCCTTTCTATCAAATCCAATGTCATCACTTCCAATTATTACCATATTATTCCAAATATTGGTCATAACACACACATTCCACCAGAATTTATATTTTTGTCTCCTTGAAAGAGATGCTCAAATCCATCTTCAATTATAAAATTGACTCCTAGTGCATAATAGATGATATCATCCTTGAATATCATCAACCGATCCATACCCAAGATAATATCATTTACATCCAACTATAGAATAGATAAATCCCATTTTATCTCAACTCCATAAATAGTTATAGCAAATTCTCTACACATAAAGGCTCAAAACTCTCTTTTACCAAGAGAAGTTTGTTGTTTTATCATAGAAGGCATCATTTCAAATTTTAATCCAATAAAATCAACAATAAAAGAAGAAATAAAGAAATGGGATGCATCCATATCAACCAATGTTTACATAAGGGTATAATTCAAATGATTCATACCTCTCGACATAGATGGTCAAGACTGATTATCAACAATAACTAGTTTAACATTTTATAATTTCTTCATCGCATCACTTTTCACTTTGATTATCTGTTTAGATTTTACTGCCTAAGCAGTCATGGTAATCCTAGAATCACCATGGATAGATGCCTTCTGATGATGATATTGATTCTAATTACCTCATCTAATTGAATCATATGATGACTAAAATACTTGAGAAGTGTCCCGAACACCCAACATCAGAGCACTGTGTCAATATTGTGGAAGGTTCCCCATTTTTTCAATGTGGATTGATCTTGGTGGTTTCATACACTCTTGATTTATGTGGTCTATGGAGCCACATTGGAAACATCCATCTTTAGTTGTGTCTCTTAGAGGAAGGTTCATTGATCTATCCCTTTGATTTGGATTCATTCTCCCACCGTGGAAATGAATGTCCCTCTTCTACTTTATCCTAGTATTAGAGTTCCCACTATTTCCCAGGGGTATCAACATACTTCTTCCTCCCACAGATCCTGATATTATCCTTTTATCTATCTTCACTCGATTTACTATATCTATATAATTAATAATAAATAGTATAGATATATTTGAGAAAATCTACTGTTTGATCCATGATTCAATGATTTGTGCCTTTAACAACAGAATAGCAGCTGCCTAGGACGAAAATAACACTAAATTCATGAACTTAGCTACATACACCCTGACAGAAATATTTTCCTGCATCAAACTAATGAAGTCTATCATTTTCTGAATTCAATACATATGAGTATAGAATTTTTTGTTGAACTACATCTCAAAATCCTCCCATGCATGTTCGTGGTCTAATTTAGCCTAAACAAATAAATCACACCACTACCATGAAATATCCTTCTACATATAAATCTCCAGATTGAATTTCATCTCTATTGGTGTGCCAATGAAATCAAATATATGATTCATCATATTCATCCCCACATACACTTTTTATGGTTCAGAATCACCCCAAAATAAGGATAAATTTTATTTCTAGAAATAGATGGAAGAAGCCACTTTCCTTGGCTCTTCCCTCCATTTTCTTCCATCCACAGCCTGAAAATCTTGGACAATACCCTAAACTAACAATTGGTTCACCTATGCCCAGGTGAAACCACATTATCAATAGAATCCTCCATTTTTTTAAAGGATGCCTACTAGGTTCCATATTATATAGAAACAAAAAACACCACAAGTCTCACTCTTAAGAAATTATAGGGTTAAAATTTCAAATTATGCCACATCATATTATCCTAATAGTGATTTCTAAAATAAATATTTACCATGTTCAACAATTTTTAAAAAATTTGTACTTTATTTGAAAATAAAACGAATTTAATAATACAAAACCATTATATTTTTTAAAAGACTGAATATAAATACAATTATGAAATTTTTCAAAAATCAAAAAATTGGACTAAATAATTACCCAAAATGAAATATGTTTTCCTTGGGGGGATGTCATTCCTGTAATTCATGGCATGATCATCTCATTGGATAAACCCATGGAAATGAGATTTCAAATACTATAATTTTTCAAAACACTTATGTACCCAACTCAATAGTAACATGATGTTTATCATAAAAAGTCAGATACATATTTTTATGCTTTACATTACAAATCTTGACAGTCCTACTACTTTCTAAAGATATCAAACAATGAATAGACCATAATTTTTATCAACTCCAAGGGAAATAGGACCAAATACCCCTTGTTAGGAAAAGACCGAACTTGCTGATACCACTTGTAACATTACACCCCTCTTCATTGGGTTGGGAGGGCATAGAAACATTGCATGGTCATAGGTGAAATCCCTAAGATGCCAAAGGATAGAAATAAATTAAAAGGGGTTCATTAATAGTTGGGGGATGATTTTCCCTTTTAAAATAACACTAAACACAAAACATTTCATAACCAAATAAACCACTATATGATACTTGATAATAATTAAATGCAACTCAAAATTTGATTTATCAAAATCAATCTAAAACCATTTACTACAATGGAAGACTGCCATATCAATCTATACAATAGGATAATCCAATGAAAAATTTACAATACAAACATTCTCCATGAACAATCATTAAAAAATACCCCATGTGTGACTAATAACCACAGATAATTGACATCTGTATAAGCACCAAATTGCTAAACTAGAGGTGAGTAATGAAACATAATAGATATTCCCCAATGGCTTCCCTACTCATAAAACTGGGGTAGATTTGGTCACCACATTTCATAAAACAATTCTTATAAAAAAATTATATAAACCAAATTGAAAGAGTTTATCGCATAACCAAAACTACTTTTAAAAAAATAATTTTTCCAAGTAAAACCCATTTTCCATGAAGGAAACCAAGAATTTTCATCACAACCCTCCCATCTTTCAATTTTTGGAATACCCTATTCTGATCCACATATCAAAATATCCACACATCTACACATGCATGAATTGTTATAACACTTCTATACTCATGAGTGGTTTATCATCTATATAACATTTCATCAGAAGGTAACTAAATCTCATGTGCCATTACACCTTTAGAACTAAAAAATCATATGTTTTAACCATACCTCATAATTAAACATGAACACACACCACCAATTATTCCTGTAACACTCGTATGTTTTTTATAATATTTTCATTAAATAATTTTAATTATTAATAGCATGCATTTCACGCAATCATGAGTTTAAAGAAACTATGAGAAACCATTAGTATAAAATTACCATTATAACCAATATATTATGTTAGTGGGAATAAATATAACTATCTTATGAAAATGTGTGGTGAATTCATTGGCTACCAATTATTTAATAAATATATAAACTAATTAAATATAATGGAAATATTTTTATATTTTATTAATAAATTAAATGAATTATAATTAGTAAATGAAGTTAATGAAATATATATGTTATATATTTAATAAAATATTTTTATATTCATCCAAAAGATATTTTATTCATAGGATATTAATAAACTATATTTTATCTATAAAAACCCTACATTTCTCAAAAGGGTAATTTTATAGCCTTTTAATGGAGAATAATTTTTAAATAAAAATTATTACAAATATATAATTTTTATATGAAAATATAAAATTCTTCTTTAGGAGAGGGATATAAAAATGTACTCGAGATGAATTTTTGATATTGTTTTGATAACTTTCATGTTTTAATGAAAAGTAAAAATATACTAAACTATAATTGAAAATAAAATTTTTCACCATTTGTCACTGAAGTCCATTCCCAATATGTATTAAGGAAAACTAAAACCATTTGGGACAACATTAAACCCTTTCAAGCCCCAAAAATCACTAAAGGGGCTTTCTTCACAAAGCATTATCACCAAGCCCATCAACACCACGAACGCCATGTAGCAATGCTAGATGCCTCTACGAGTACAAAGAGCTACATGAATGATGTGAAGTTGTGATGGATGCCTCCGTAAGTCTAATGTGCCCTGTGAATACCACGATGTAGTGAAAAAACTCTCCAAGATTCTGACTGATCAACCTTTATTTGCGAAGAAAAATTGACTTTACGATGCAGCTCTAAGCATTTAGTTACCCAATGCCTATAAATATGAGTCTCACCCACCCCAAAGGATATTTACACAATATATTTTGATTTTGAGCTACCATTTCACTAAGCTCACTTATATCCATGAACCAGTGAGGAAATTCATCACCTGAGGTATTTGAGCATCATGAACCAGCTTTCCCTTTGTTTCAAATTACATCCCCATAACGTGGGGATGCACTTCTGGAAGAACCGTGGAAATAATTATGGTAGGAGTCCCTTTAGGGAAATCCGGACGTTGCGGAGCATTCAACCTTCACGAATCACCCTCCAAACACATGTAGACTACATGCCTTGGTTGGCTCCCCATGCTTCGTGAAGCACCTTCCTTCATAGAGATCCTTTTTTCAATGATTCATAAAGTACCTTTCACCATGAAGCTATTAATATTAGCAAAGCCCAAAATCCTCACAAATATCCTCTTGTGGAGCCCCAAGATTCATGAAACCCTTTCCTACATTTCCCTTCAGGTTTGTGAGAAGTTATTTCATGGATCCCCATTCAGTGTTTCATGGTTTATTTCCTTTCCTTGTGCTTATTCATATTGGTATGCTAATGACTATTTCTTATTCACATACCCACGCTAATTTGAATCCTTCAATTGACCACTCCTCCACCTCTCTCCTTTAAGTAATTTCTTGTTCCTTCTTTTCCTTGTGTGTGGGATGGTACATGTTATGAAAGTCCAATGGATGGGGAGTGAGTCCTCATCATCCTAGATATATGATTTTAAACATCCAAGAACCTACAACCTCAACACATGACATTAAAATTTTATTTTTCATGCATGGAATGTTTGAGAGGACCAGAGAGTGGATGAGAATAATTTACCTCTTGTATCTCTCTCTCTCTCCTTGGGCTTTGTCGATGTGTGTGCCTCATGCAGTCTCCATGTAAGACCCAAACCGTCTATTCGTGCCTCCCTTTCAGAGTAAGTCCGAATATCTATCCTTTTTGGGCCAGTAGCCAAGTGTAATCCCCACACCATCCCTCATAGATGAAAATTTCATGAAATGATCGTTAGATATAATTTTACATCTTGTTTCTCACACCAAGAATGACTCATGTGGGCTTACAGTAATAGTGATCATGAAAACCTGTTTGGCCGATAAAAATTCATAATCCCTAACATAACATTGGTATACTAGCTATGTGTAAGCCCCATGCCCCATCGTGAACTATGTGTAAATTGATCCCTTTGTTCTAAATAGGTGTGTTGGAAGCCTCTATGAGGTTCATGCACATCACTCCCCATGATACATTTGTTCTATATATTTCATTAAGGTTCAATCATCCTGCATGACGTTAAACTAACCACCCCAAAATACATTGGTCCTGATCCCTTTGGTCTTTGTGGGAAGCCTCTATGAGTTTCAATCTGATCCCCTGGTAAACTCTAGTGATCCCTCCTAGGGGCCTACCCTCCTGATGTGACATATTATCTTTTTGGGAAACATCTCCCCAATCCAACCCTAGGTGTTAGGAACTATATTCTTGGACTGTTAACCCTGTATAATCCCTACACACTTCACCATAATCCTCCATCCATGAGTGATCCTCTTGTGAAAGGTAGATAACTAGGTGTAATCCCATAACACATCTCAATGTCTCTATCCAATATGTTTGAACCAATTATATATCTCTTTCCTAAACTAATTTGACTTTAAACCCCAACAACTGGGGTACATATGTGGAAACCCTAAGGTTCGAGCCCATCATACATTCCCATTTTGATCATTCCCTAGGATCCTAATGTCTAGGGAGGAACATGCCCCAAGCTGGAGGTATAACTTCCCTCATTTCCCCATTCATCCATTCCTTCCCAGTGGACACCTCCTTAGGTGCCAGACTTACCCACATCCTAAAATATGTGGACATTTATTCTGAGATATTGGAATATTTTTGAATCCTCTTAGAGTTTCAAGACCATCATTTCCCTCCTTCCATTCATTTCATCATCATTCCATCCATACCCATCCCAATTCTTACCCGGGTCATCACATCTCGGTGTGATCATTCCCTCCACTTCATCACTGCTTCTATCAGCACTCGGGTAGCTAACCATGTATATGTCTTGTCGATCACATCCATCGAACAAAGGGCAATCACTACAATGGGAATTTTACCACATGTATCCCAAAAATCACCATTTTAACTATGTGGGTTTTGATCCATGTCTTCTACACATAGTACGTTTGTAGCCTCCAGGAGGTTGGTCCCACCTTCCAAGATCTCCACTCAGTGGAATCCAGATTAGTCTTCATGGTGTGACATAAGTTACCCCATGATGAATGTGGGAAGCATCAATTTTCTACACCCATGAGAAGGCCTTTGAATAGGAAGAATACAGGTTCCCCAACGTTTTAGCAACCAGAAATTCCACTGGTTACCTACATGACTACTCTCCTAAGAAAAGGTTGATTCCCTAACTTGAACCCTTGTAATATCCTAATTGAATCAGTGAAATTAATAGGCATCGATATAGATATGGCTATAAGAATTATTTTCACGTATAACATCTTCGTCCCAAAGGGAGACCCAGACAAGGCAATGTGTTTTGGGGTGGAATCCATGAATGGAGGAACCGACATCCCATCTTCACATTTTTATCAAGGATAAAACATCACTAAATAAGTGATGAATGTCAATCACCTTTGAAAAAAAGTAATGTGGGGTATAGTGCACCATCGATGAGCATCTAGATGACCTTAACGGTAGGTTCTTGATAATGGAGATTATACCTATATGTCATCAAATCAATGGTTATACTTGGATGACATGTGATTCCACGATAGAAATGGAGAACCTAATATGAATCTCTTCTTCTTCAACAATGGGGATTATCCATTTAGGTCATCTTATCATATATTATATCAAGACACACTACTTCAGGCCACCAGATAAATCGTGAACCCAATGTGAACCAGTCCACCTCTAACTATAAGAATTTTTAGTGTTCAAGTCATTGAGATGATGAGTGTGTCATGAGATTCAGATATCTGGCTCTACTTCATACCAACAAAATATTTGTCGTAGCATGAAACAAATAAAAATTTTGGGCTTTTAATCAAGGAACATTCATGTTTTTGGAACTGTTTCTATGGATATATCTCTCCAAACATTGAAGACTAAACGATGTTGGGAAATTGGGAATTAATTTCCTAAAATCTATATTGATGGATGAATATTCCTTCCGTATACGTCCCATTAAATAGCTATAGGAAACCAACCACCCACTTCCCACAGATGTTGGGTTAATAAGAAAGACACTTTAGTATTTCCCTACAACTCTACCTCCTCTACAACATCATCCACTACCGGAATTATTGGGTGGCCATGACCAATCACACAAAATGATATTGTTAAATGGATGGTGATGGACATTATTATTCAATAATACATGTAGAAGGGGGTCATCCTCACAAGGGATATGGACTTTGAGGAAGTGGAGGCTATTATGCCTCATCATCATCACTGCCCCCAAAGACAACATTGGGAGCCACAAACACCCCACTTCAACATCGAACCATTTTGGTATCCTCTCCCTAGAATGATCCAATGACTAATTCCCTCACACTAATGAGGTAAGAGAGATCAGGGTCAAGATGGTATTAGCTACCTTTTGGGAGCTGCCGAGGAGTTCTCCCACTAGGCCTCATCATCACCACCAATAATTGGACCTTCAGGCCAAGGAGAAGGTGGTTTACACTATTGTTCCACTAGAAAAAACCCAACTGACTCAAAATCAACATCTGGAAAAAGCTCAAGAAGATGCCTATTATGGGGAATCCTATTATACAAAATCATTTTCCCATTACACTACTGATGTATACAATCAGTTCCTTATTATGATAGAGATGGGGCACTTTTATGCCTGGTTGGATAGAGACCCCAAGCACCCCATGGGTAGACTGGGGTGACTCTTCTGGCCACCATCACTAACAAAATCCATCATAGGCTGACCCATAATGATGAGACTCAGTATAGAGGTCCCCCGTATACCATCATCAGCCAGAGCGAAGGTCCTCCCCGCTCCCCCAGTCACTCTGGAGGTCCTCACCATGTTACCAACATCAATCCAAGCAGAGGTCCTCCCCATCTTATAAACACCCAACATGGAGGACCTCAATGTTCCCATCATCCAATGTATGAAAATTTTCACTATATCTCTAGTTATCAATATGAATTCCCTCCTTGCATCATCACTATCCCCATGGAGGTCCTCCTCATAGCTGAATCGACTAGAAAAAAGGTCCTCATCAACCCATCACCCATCAGCATGGAGGCCCTCCACGTGTTATCACATGAACAAGAATATTACCTCCTTGATCTAGAATTACCCACCATGGAGGACCTTCCTTAATTCCTGTCAATAGACACAAAGGTCTTCCCCATGCTCCATTCGACATATGTCTTGGTGCCCCTCACACCCCAGCTCACCAAAGCAGAGGTCTTGTCCACTTCAACGACAATAGATGAAAATATCCTCTTCGTGTCAAAACTAAATCAAGTGGACGTACTCCCCACTATATAATCAACATACACAATGGTCCTCCGCGTGCCAATGTGCAACAATTCATTGAAGAGACATATCAAGGAAGAAGGGCAAACAATCTCTATTAGAGGAAGAACTCTTAGAAGTGATAGGCCGCCATCAACCCATTACACATTTGAGATTGTGTAGTGGATTATGAATTGATGATGGAACGATAAACCTGATCCTCTACATTAGGTCCTAGGTTTGGAACCTTATGTGTGAACTTCGTACTACCCAATAAAGCGATGCATCAGATCCCTGAAGCCCTCCATTAGTACTTGTTGGAGGAGGTAGATCTAGTTACCTTTCTGGGTATTTCCATGAATTCCTCTCTATATTGACCAGGATAATTCTCTACATCATCATTTGATAAAATAGAGTTATTATGGAAAACTATTTATATTGAGCACCGACCAGATCCACCACAAACAACCTCCATCTTCACGCTTGAAGCAGTGGTCAACACCTCATCCTGTAGGGACATGATGATGTGGTTAGTACCATCCTAGGGAGATGACTCAATATGTAAAAACATTTCAACTTCTATAAAATTCCATCCACCAACCATTTCCACATAAAAATGTTCTAAATTAGTGCCATTATCAGTTTCTCAACCACCCCTACTAAATAATGGGGAAATAAATAGCCGAAACCTGAAGCTAAATGAAGATGTATGTGCGAAATTGTCATGACCAAACATGTTATCTATGATGTTTTGGATAATCATGATTCTAGTCCTTGAAATTAAAAAATCACTCACTCAAGATGAAGTCATGTTCCTTCACCAAACCATTTAGGTGATGCACTTCAGTATCCGAAATCCTCATTTGGTGTATCCAAAGATTTCAGAGCACTTCATCAAAATCATTCCGTAGTGTCTCATGGTTTTCCTAGCTACGCTTACTATGGATCATTGACTTGTATTTCCAAACTGCTATAAATTTCTTCATTACATATGTGTACAGTGCTTCCTTTTGCTCTACAAAATCGTCAAGGAGGCATCCCCATACGTATAGATTTGAGGATGGGGCCAGTATGCTACTTTCTACTTTAACCCAATCTTGTGATTATCGGACCCTCCTAGTGACATCAAGGATATGACTTCACATGTAGTCATGGTGAATGTGGCTGATCTGATCACACTTAAGAAGAATAAAACTGAATTAGGGTCTGAAGAGAAAGACTCTCCCCTTAGGGAAACCCAGCAACTATTGGATCCCTAGGCATTGTCACTCACAAGCAAAAGAATATTATTGTCCTCTAAGGGCCCTCTGATTAATTTCCTATATTTTGAGACCCCAGATAGGGTAACATACTATATTGGGATTATAAATGTAAGACCCAAGCTTCCACGATACACATCTCTTTGAATAATAGAGTAGTGTGTGTTGTACGAAACTTCGAGTTCTAACACACCACAACTAATCAAACTACCTGTTATGAATATTAATACCCAATTTTTGAAATTTTATAAATTATATCTTTCAAAATGGACTTCATTTTTGGATTCAGAATATCGAAATTATCCTACGATGAATTCTTGGTAATTTTTTTTGAAAAAATTCAATTTTTGATGAATAGTGAAAAACACTGAGTTATAGTTTAAAACCAAAATTTTATATAAATAAGTAAGTATTTATTTTAAATATATTTTAGGTCAAAATAGATAAATAATACCTATATATTTTCAATTTAATTCATTGGAGTCAATTTATTATAATTTTAGATATATAAAAATTTTATTGAACTTTTCACCGTCTTTTACCCACCTCCTAGGAGAATTTGAAAATTCACATAAAACATAATTTTACCGCTTCTGTGAGTGGAATTTCAAAAATCAGAGAGACATGGTTGATATAAGTAAGTAAAATGTTCTTCAATAAGATGAAAATAATGTTTTTTTAATAGTAACCTTTTACTTTTATTTACCACGGTTAAAATTAAATAGGGTAATTAAGGGTAAAAATGATATTATTATTACCATAAAACATGTCCTAATTATATTGGATACACATAATTCGACCAAAAAAATCCTTAGGAATAAAATAGGATCCTATTTGTTCCACATGGAAGAGATTAGGACACTTATTATTATTTTATTTAAAGAGGAGCGAAAAGAGTTAAAATCAATGTTTAATAACTAAAAAATATTTTATATAGGGATATACATAAGATAAATTCGACTATAAATATTACTTAGACATATAAAATGATTTCCTATATAATGGTATTTTATTTATAATTTTTAGACATTAAATAATTTAATTTATTTATGACATAATGATGATGTAGTAATTACCAAATTAATGAAATATTAAAATAGTTGATATTATAAATATCCAAAGAAATTTAATTTGGGAATTTTTATGAATTCTACTAATTATATAGGTTAATATGACATATTAAAGTTGGTTAGATGATTTTTTTTGAAGTAATAAAGCTGTTATTAATTTAGAAAAAAAAAATACCAAATAGTGTGAAAATTGACATTAAAGAGTTTTTAAAACAAATATTATATTATTAATTGATATTCTATTCTTAAAAACCAATGGCTTGGAAAAAAGACTTATATAATGATAGGTGTATTATTAATTAACCACTTGGGGTTCTCTTGGACACATATAGTAAGTTTATTAACCATATAATATAAAAATACAAACAGACATTGTAAATGTCAAACTATTTAACTAAGAGTTAAATCTAAATGATAAAGTTATTATAGTGACACAAACCTGTCTAAAACAAATTGGTTGAGTTGTTTTCGACCCATCCCCACCTTAGCCTTTAAATAATCCATTTTGGAGCCACTATTAACCGAAAATGATTTTATTATAAGATAATATTTCTAGATATTCTAAAGGATCCCCTCACCCCTCTTATAAAAGGGAACTCCCCCTTTAGTCAGAAAGCTAACCTATGGATCCCTTTTGATCAAATCAAAAGGAAGAACCCAAAAAAGAGGTAAATATTTCATCACCTCTTTCAATTTCCTTTCTTCTTCCACTTCCTTTTTATTTGTTGTTTCCATTCTAAAACAATAACTCCAGTATCTTATATATACTGTGATGTTATTATAAATATGGTACAACGAAAATCATTATTCTAACCTTCATTTGAATGACATGTCACCATACGTTTGTACGTACGACTTACCGTCTCCACGCCGTGGTTTAATTGTTACTCAATACATTATTATTTCGAAGGGTATAACAATGATGTGTAATTTATGTAAATAATAAATATAACATGAAAATTATTCTATATATATGATATACCATCCAATTATATATTATTTTAATATAAAAACAATGATATTGTCACTCGTTCATACGTACAGATTATCGTCTCCATGAACGCGATGAGATTCATTCCCTATCGTATCCATTCAAGACTAATTTTCATTAGATGATTAAAAATAATTTTTAAAGTCTTAATATAAATTTGAATATGAATAAGATACATCCAATCCATAAAAAACAATACTTACATAAAAAAGAATATAAAGGAAAATGAATCAGTTAACACCCGAAACAATGATGATACTAAGATATTATTAACAAAGCAATATTAAAAGATCATATATGATATCATATTAATGTTTATGATTCTTGTATAATTTAATAACAATTATTTCACCATTATACAGCAGGTTAACCTACCCTGGACCAAGGAAAAGTACAAGGTAAGGGTTAATTTCACAATCTCTTAATTATCCGAGGTTGTTTATGCATAATTATCTACTGAGAATTTTTTTTCATCCACACCCATGTTTCTTAAAAATGTATTTCAAAAACATTATTACTATTTTATAGTCTATATGTTAAAGTGATTTATACCCATGTTTGACTTTTATAAGACATTTATAAAGGAATCTTTCTATCATTTTCCAAACAAGGTACTTTATGACCTTTTCGACAAAATTAAGGTAATAATGTTTTTTTAAATTATATGGCGTGTGTGGCTATATTACGTCGTTATAACATCATTGAATATTCCCTTACAAGCTTATGAGAATATTTTCAAAATAAATGTTTTTTATAATTATGTGACTCTTAAATGATTTCAAAATAGAAAGAGATATTTCTCTAAAAAATGTTTTGATTTCATCTATGTCAACATCATTTGATGGATTTTATATTTATTTGAAGTTGATTAATTATGATACAAAACTTCCATATTGTATTGAAGGTTTTGTGATATGTTTGACTATGGATGTGCTATTTTTATACCATTCATGGTTGATGGTTTAAGTATTGACATTTCGTATGCTAGTTTCAATACAAATGTGTATATTATATTTAAAACTTTTCATATGAGGAATGTATTAGACTTAGTAAGTGGTGGGTGGATCCCGCTACAGCTCCTCGATGCATCGGTAGGTCTCATGAGACAACTAGACGTGGAATTGGCCGAGGCCTTTCCAAATTTGATATATGTTTTTGGCCGAGGTCTTAATCATTTTTTGATGTCTTGGCCAAGGCCTTGAAAAAATGTTTCAGAATGTCCGTAATTTTACATTTCCTCATTATGAAATTAATATTGATGGTTCATGTAGTCATTAGACTAGTAGAATACCCATGATTATGTTTTATTATGGCATTATTTACTCATCTCATATTCCTGCCATAAAATTATTCATGTTTATTATTGGCAAAGGAATGTGGTTTCAATTATTCACCATGCTTAATATTTATGTTATCTTCCACTATATTTATTACCCTTACTGAACATTTGAGGTCACCCCTTTCTTATGTTTCATTTTCCCAGGATATGAAGAAGGTAGTGATGAGTGACATGTAGGCATAGTCTAGGAGGCTTGGATGATTCTAATGGAATATACCTGTGTTATATTTCTTTTCAAGCTGTAAAGTTGAACTTATGTATGAATATTGTTCCAATAATACTAAACGGATCGGTCTTTCAAGACATGATTTCCTTGTGATCATGACAATGTTATGTAATAATGCACTGAATCTGGGTAACTAGGGTCGGAGCCTTACAGTTGGTATCAGAGGAAGTTTAGTACAAACATTGGAAACAATATTTAGATAAACACTGATTAGAGAACATTATCATAAGATAGACATTGAGGATTAGTATAGAAGAACTTCCTAGAATTTTGGTATTGTACATATTTTGTGAGTTTTCCAAGAAATAAACCCCTTTCTGGATACGAGCAGGTAGAGGTGGCTCTAGCAAAGATGTACCTAGGGGTAAAAACTAAAAACACCGCTTTGACCTAGACTCGAACAAGAACTGGTGCCCGACAAACGGGCCTTGCTACACTCTTGGTTACAACACTCCTCATGGATATGCTTAAGATAATTATAATTTTCTTTACAAACCATTATGAATGGTTTATAAGTATATACTTCCTTAAAGACAACATTTTTATGATTATGGATTATATCGATAAACTGTTCAATTTATGTTAAGTGTCTTATAAGTTTGGATTTATGTATAGTGAGTCATAAACTAATCTAGTGTATTCCATTTTTTAAAAATGGCAGCTAGTGGAAGGAATGGAAACCATATCAATGCACGCACTCCATGTGGGTTTTTACCTCCCTTCCAAGATAATTATAGTGGAGCTGATGATACAACTGGTGCTGATCATCTTATCACCATAATGGGACAACTAACATAAGTTATGAATAATAGCCTTACCTATCTGGAGCACCCTGATCCACATAGAGGAGGATAAATGTTAGACCAATTTATGTGGAAACAACCACCAACATTCAATGGGGGTACAAATCCATTAGTAGCTGAGCAATGGATAAATTCCTTAGAGAAAATATTCCAGGCCTCGGGGAGTAACGAAAGGGAAAAAGTTATCATGGCGGTTTACTGCGTCACTGGAGATGCTAATAAATGGTTGTCATTAATTCAAAACACAAAGGAAGATGATGAAGTATCAAATATGTAATGGAGGGAGTTTAAAGAAATTTTCTTATAAAAATAATTTTCTCATGACCATCGAGCAGATATGGAAAGACAATTTCGGAGTCTGAGGTAAAAGAAGGACTAGAATGTCGCAAAGTATGAAGCTAAATTTACAAGGTTAGAGAGGCATGAAACATATTATATACACAACCCAAGAAGTATGATTTACCGTTTCTTTGATGGGTAAAAACCATTTCTCCATTGAGCATTAGTATCACAATCCTTCTCATCATACTAAGATATTGTATCATGTGCTATCAAGACAGAAAAAGAAATTCTATAAGACTTATGACTTTAAAGCAAAGCAAGAGAAGAAGAGATTTTCTGAACACTCTGGGAAAGGAAATAAGGAAATAGGGAAGGAGGGATGAATTTAATTTCCACCCTGTGATAGTTTCAGAAGGAAGCACCCTAGAACCTCTCTAAAAGGAAAATGAATATGCTAAAAATGTGGAAGGAAAGGCCATCTTGCTGGTGATTGTAAGGGAATTAAAGATCCTACCCATGTTCAATGATACAATTTCAGAGAGATGGGACATTATGCAAATGAATGTCCTAAGAGTTAGAGAAACTTACCTCAGAAAAGGCCAAGGTATCAAATCCAAGATTATGTGATCACTACTGCTAAGGTTAAAGCCCTGAAAGATGTGGTGGAAGGTAATTTAATGTTTTCTTCATGTTTAGCCAATGATTTATTTAATTATGGATCCTCACATTGTTTCATATCTTCCCATATTGCTAATAAAATTAGATATTTCAAATTTGATTTAACAAGGGATTTGTTAGTCAAAACTCCCAAGGGATGTATCATTGCAACAAAGCTTTGTGAATAAGTCCCAATTAGGGCACATAAATGTTCTTTATCTTATGATCTCATCATCATACCCATGATTTAATATGATATAATCCTCAGGGATTGTCTTTCAGACCATGATGCAAAAATTAATTGTAAGAAGAAGGAGTTTACTATTATTGATGACGATGATAAAGAATACCTTATCTTAATAGCAGAATCGTCACCACCTAATTCGTATTTAGATCCACCCCTAGTAGCTTAACTAAATTCAATTATTTGGGAGGAAGAGAATGAAATAATTGTGGGTGAGTAAAGGAATGTTCAAATAGAGGATGTACATATTGTGAAATAATATGTTGATGTGTTTCCAGAAGATTTACTTGGACATCCTCTAGAATGAGAAACTGAGTTTTCCATTGATTTAATTCCTGGTTCAAGGCCCATATCGATGGCCCCTTATAGAATGGCCACAGTGGAATTAGTGAAACTATAGAAACTACTAGATGAAATGAGTAATAAGGGATTTATTCACCCCAGTGTTTCGCCATGGGGAGCTCCAGTTCTTTTTGTTAAGAAGAAATATGGATATATGAGATTGTGCATTGACTACATGGAGATCAATGCTATAACAATAACAAAAAAATATCCCCTACTTCTCATTGATGAATTATTCGACTAGCTTCATAGAGATTAATACTTTTCAAAGACTGACCTTCGATTTGGATATCATCAGTTGTCTGTGAAGAAGGAAGACCTTTTGAAAACAACATATTGAACTAGGTATGAGCATTACGAGTATATAGTAATGCCTTTGGGATTGACTAATGCACTCTCTGTCTTCATGGATATAATGAATACAGTTTTCAAGGAATATCTTGATGACTTTGTAGTGGTATTTATTTATGATATCTTGGTATACTCCAAAAGATACGAATATCATGAAAATAACTTGTGATTTATCCTGAATACTCTGAGAAGATATGAATTATATGGGAAGTTTAGCAAGTGTGAATTCTGGATTTATGAGATTTATTTTCTTGGACATATTGTCCCCAAGGATGGAATCTCTTTTGATCCTTCTATGAAAAAGGCAATCCAAGAATGGACAGCACCGATGAGTATAACTGAGGTACGCTGTTGTATTTGTTTAGCAGGTTATTATCGACGTTTCGTCCAGAATTTTTCCCAGTTGGCTAACCCATTAACAAAGATCACAAGAAAAGGGGTTAAATTTGTTTGGAAAAAAGAGTGCAAATAATGTTTTGATGAACTTAATAGAAGATTAGTCAATGCTCCTATATTGACTCTACCATCGGTGAAATATAGGTCTGTTATTTTTAGTGATGCATCGAAGAAAGGACTTGGTTGGATCCTTATATAGAATGATAGAGTTATTGACTATGCATCATGATGGCTGAAAATTCATGAGAAAAACTATCCTACTAATGATCTTGATTTAGAATCTATAATCTTGCTTTGAATATATGGAGACATTATCTCTATGGTGAAAAATGTGATATTTATACTGATCACAAGAGTTTGAAGTATATTTTCTCACAAAAAGAACTCAACATGAGGCAAAGGCGATGGCTTGAAATACTCAAGGATTATGAATTCACGATACACTAGCACCCAGGGAAGAAAAATAAAGTGGCAGATGATTTGAGTAGAGAGGATCATGGAGTTTTGAACAAGATCAGAGTTGAAAAGGATCCTATATACATGGATCTAGTAAAGATAGATATAGGGATCACCATGGAAGGGGAAACATCCATACTTTTTCAAATGGTTTCCAAAAAATCTTTTCTAGAAAGGATAAAGTGTTCCCAGATAGATGATGAAGAGTTTTAAAAAGAATATTAAAGCTACGAATGATGGGAGAATGAGTGACTTTTTGTATAAAGGTGGAATTTTTAAATTTGAAAAGAGACTTTGTGTTCCCGATATACCTGATCTAAAAAGGGAATTGTTGGATGATGCTCATAGATCCAATTTCTCTATACATTCTATTACCACTAATATGTATATAGATTTGAAAGAACATTTTCTGTGGGACAACATGAAGAGGGAGATTGCTAATTTTGTGTCAAGATGTATGGTTTGTCAACAAGTGAAAGGTCAAAGGCAACAGCCTGGAGGAGTTTTTAAACCTTTTACCATACCTGAGTGGAAATGGGATAATATTATGAAGGAATTTTTCATGGGAATACCAAAGTCTCCTAGAAGGAATGATGAAATATGGTTCATTTTTGATCTCTTACCAAGTCAAAACATTTTTTTTATATAAAAGAAGATTTACCACTTGAATGATTAGAAAAACCATATATTAATGAAGTTGTAAGACATCATGGATTACCACTATCGATTACTTCTAATCATGATCCCCATTTTATGTCAAGATTCTAGAAAAGTCTTCAGAAAGCCCTGGATACAGAGCTCTGTTTGAGCATTACCTAAAACCCCCAAACCGATGGACAATAAGAATGGACTATCCAAACCTTATAAGACATGTTTACATCATGCTCTATTGACTTTCAAGGTATGTAAGATCAATATTTACCACTACTAGAATTCCACTATCACAATAGCTTCCATTCAAGTATTCATATGGCACCATATGAAGCGTAATATGGAAAGAGATGTCGCACATCAACCTGTTGGGATGATGTTGGTGAAAGAAAACTTGTTGGCCCAGTACTTGTGGAGGAAACGATGAAAAAGGTGTAGGTAATCCAAAACCACACCAAAGCAAATCAATGTAGGTAGAAGAGCTATGCTGATAATCAAAGGAAGGATTTGGAATTTCAGGTAGGAGATCATGTTTTCTTGAAGGTATATCCATGGAAGGGTGTTAAACGTTTCGGTAAGATGGGAAAATTGTGTCTTAGGTATATCTGACCTTTCAAAATTCTAGAATGAATTGGGGCTGTAGCTTACTGTTTGGAAATGCTTCCAAGTCTCTCAAAAGTTCACGATGTGTTCCATGTATCACTATTGAGAAAATACATGCCTGGCCCAACGCATGTACTCACCTATGAGAATTTCGAACTAGAACCTGATCTATATTATTTTGAAGAGCCGGTCAAGATTCTTGATATAATAGAACAAGTGCTAAGAAACCAGACGACTCGTCTGGTAAAAGTTCTATGCAGAAACCAAAAGATGGAAGAGGCAATGTGGGAACCTGAGGAACTTATGATAAAGAACCACCAGAGTCATTTTATGCAGTAATATTATAGAAATTTCGAGGATGAAATTATTTGAAGGAGGGGAAGATGTAACACCTCATGCTTCCATGAGACTCTTCTCTTTGATTAATATAGTAGCATGTGTTGTATGGAACTTTGAGTTCTAACACACCACAAAAAATAAAACTAGTCGTTATGAATAGTAATACCCACTTTTTGAAATTTTAAAAATTTTACCTTTTAAAATGGACTTTATTTTTGGATTCGGAATATCAAAATTATCCTAGAATGAATTCTTGGCACTTTTCTGAAAACATTCAATTTTTGATGAATACTGAAAAACAATGAGTTATAGTATAAAACATAATTTTTATTTAAATAATTATTTATTTTATTTAAATTGATTTTAATTCAAAGTAGATACATAATACCTATATATAATTTCAATATAATTCATTGGAGTCAATTTAAAATAATTTTAGATATAAAATTTTTCTATAGAACTTTTCACCGTCTTTTACCCACCTCCTCGGAGAATTTTCAAATTCACATAAAACATAATTTTAACACTTGTATTAGTGGAATTTCAAAAATTTAAGAGACACAGTTGATATAAGTAAGTTAATTGTGGTTTAATAAGATGAAAATAATGTATGGTGAATAGTAACTTTTTAACTGTATTTACCACGGTTAAAATTAAATAGGGTAATTAAGGGTAAAAATGATATTATTATTACCCTAACACATGTACTAATTATATTTCATAAGTATAATTCGACCAAAAACAACCATAGGAATAAAATATGAACCTCTTTGGTCCACATGGAATAGATTAAGACACTTATTTTTATTTTATTTAAAGAAGAGCTAAAAGAGTTTTAATCAATGTTTAATAACTAAAACATTTTTTATATAGGGATATAAATAATATAAATTTGGCTATAAATATTCATTTGAAAAATAAAGAGATTTCATACATAATGGTATTTTATTTATAATTTTTAGACATTATATAATATAATTTATTCATGACACAATGATGATGTAGTAATTTCTTAATTAATGAAATATTAAAATAATTGATATTATAAATATCCAAAGAAATGTAATTTTAGACTTTTTATAAATTACACTAATTTTATAGGTTAATATGACATATTAGGGTTTGTTAGATGAATTTTTTTGAAGTAATAATGCTGTTATTAATTTATAAAAAACAAAATACCAAATAATGTGAAAATTGACATTAAAGAGTTTTTAAAACAAATATTTTATTATTAATAGATATTCTATTCTAATAAACATATGGTTCGGAAATAATACTTATATAATGATAGGTGTATCATTAATTAACCACTTGGGGTTCTCTTTGATGTATATAGTTAGTTTATTAACCATATAATATAAAAATACAAACAGACATTGTAAATGTCAAACTATTTAACTTAGAGTTAAATCTAAATGATAAAGTTACACAAACTAGTATAAAACCTATTGGTTGAGTGGTTTTCGAGCCATCCCCACCTTAGCATTTAAATAGTCCATTTTAGAGCCATTATAAACCGAAAATGAATTTGTTATAAAATAATCTTTCTAGCTTCTCCTAAGGTACGCCTCACCCCTCTTATAAAAGGGCACTCCCCCTTATCTCTAATTCACACCTTCAAAGCCATTTGGATCCTCCAAACCCTGACCAAATACCCTCTAAACTGTCCTACCTTAATCATAGAGGCCTTCCTTTAGTCAAAAAGAAAACCTATGGAGCCCTTTTGATCAAATCAAAAGGATGAACCTGAAGAAGAGGTAAATATTCCATCACCTCTTTCAAGTTCCTTTCTTCTTCCACTTACTTTTTATTTGTTGTTTCCATTATAAAATATTAAATTCAGTAACATATATATATTGTGATGTTATTATAAATATGGTACATCCAAAATCATTATTCTATCCATCCTTTGAATGACATGTCACCATACGTGTGTACGTACGACTTACTGTCTCCATGTCGTGGTGTAATTGTTATTCAATACATTATTATTTGGATGGGTATAATAATGATGTGTAATTGATGTAAATAATAAATATAAAATTATTAATATTCTTTATATATGATATATCATCAAATTATATATTATTTTAATATCAAGCGAATGATATTGCCGCTCGTGTGTACGTATGGATTACCATCTCCAAGAACGTGATGAGATTCATTCCCCATCATATCCATTCAAGACTATTTTTCATTAGATGATTAAAAATAATGTTTAAAGAGTTAATATCATTATGAATATGAATAAGATACATAATATATAACAAATATTACTTCTGTAATAAATCATATAAAGGAAAACAAATCAATTAACCACCAAAACGACGATAATACTAAGATATTATTAACAAAGAAATATTGAAAGATCATTTATGATATCATATTAATGTATATGATTCTTGTATAAATTAATAAAAATTATTTCACCATTATACAGGAGGTTAACCTACCCTCTTCCAAGGAAAAGTAAAAGTTAAGTGTTAATTTCACAATCTCTTTATTATCTGAGGTTGTTTATGCATAATTATATACTGGGACCTCTTTATTATCCACACCATGTTTCTTAAAAACATATTTCAAAAACATTCTTACTATTTTATAGTATATGGGTTAATGTCATTTATTCCCTTTTTTGACTTTTATAATATGTTTATAAAGTATTTTTTCGTCGTTTTCCGAACATGGTACTTTATGACCTTTCGAAAAAATTAAGGTAAGAATGTTTTTTTAACTTATACAGTGTGTGAGGATATAATACCTCTTTTAACATCGTCTAAGCTTTCCTTATAATCTTATAAGAATATTTTCAAAATAAATGTTTTCTTTATAATTATGTGACTCTTAAATGATTTCAAAATAGAAATAGATATTTCTCTAAAAAAGGTTTTGATTTCATCTATGTCAACATCCTTTGATTGATATTACGTTTATTTGAATTTTATTTATTATAATACCAAAATTCCATATTGTATTTAAGGTTTTGTGATATGTTTTACTGTGGATGTGCTATTTTTATACAATTCATGGTTTATGGTTAATGTATTGACATTTCGTATGCTTGTTTTAATACGAATGTGTATGTTATATTTCAACCTTTTCATATGAAGAATGTATTGGACTTAGTACGTGACGGGTGGAGCCTACTATAACTCCTTGATGCATCAACAGGTCTCATGAGACAACTAGACATGGAATTCAGCGAGCCTTTCCCAATTTGATATATAGTTTTGGTCGAGGACTTAATCATTTGTAGATGTCTTGGCTGAGGCCTTTATAAAATGTTTCAGAATATCCAACATTATATATTAACTCATTATGAAAATAATATTGATGGTTCTTATGCTCATTTGACTAGTAGAATACCCATTATTATGTTTTATTATGTCATTATTTACTCAGCTCATAATCCTACCAAAAAATTATTCATGTTTATTATTGGTAAAGGTATGTTCATTCAATTATTCACCATTCTTAATATTTATGTTATCATCCACTATATTTATTACCCTTACTGAGCATTTGATCTCAACCCTTTCTTATGTTTCATTTTCCCCGGATGTGAAGAAGTTATTTTTGAGTGACTTGCAGGCATAAACCAAGAGGCTTGGATGTTTCTAATGGAATATATTCATGTTGTATTTCTTTTCATGATGTAAAGTTGAACTTATGTATGAATCTTATTGCCAATAATACTAAACTGATCAGTCTTCAGAGTAATGAATTCCCTGTGATGATACCAATGTTATATAATAATGCATCGACTCTGGGTAACTTGGGTTGGGGAATTACAGTAAACCTTATGACCTATTTGATTATGTACAAAAGACGAAAGATGATCCAAATATGGATGAATTGCATCAACATATTTTCAGATAGAAATGGATCATTAATGAGCTCCTCACCAAGAATAATTCAAGATAATTTATAGAATATGGTGATCCTTGGTACCACCCTGTCCTTCTTCTTTTGGGGAAGTAGGGGAATACATGATTTCTTCCCAGCATATTTCCTCCCACTAAACTCAATAACCATACACACCTCGATAGGGTGAAGGACAAATTTTATGGGGAATGGTCATAGTATGCCTCACCAATCCTGCTAGAAATGTGTGAGAATTACCCTTGAGACCTATCTTAGGTCTCTCCTCCAATATCCCTATAGGTTGTTCCACCAATGGTACCACCTACTGTTTTACAAGCCACTGGTCCTACCTATCATCTTGAAGAACTCACCAATGTGAAAGTAGTCAGGGACCCCAACTAATACCAGAACACGCATCAGGAGGATCTGATGGACACACTCCTTTTCCACCTTGAGGAACGTGAAACACGATTGGAGGAAATCCACCTTGATCACAATCCATATCTGGAATGTGTAGATGATATATTGGAATTCTTAAGATTCGAGAATCCAAAATTTTCCCATATCAATTGGATGGGCGACCCGCTACAACCCGTGGCCCACATTATTACAAGGTGTAGAACCTTGTTGGGAACTTCATCATAGTAGAAATCCTTCAATATCTAGTGCTTCATACATACAATTAATGTACCACATTTATCTAGTATATCTAGTTATACATTGGGTCCATATCTGGCTAGGAAGAACTTCACAAACACTTTCTATATCAGTTATGCTCCAGATCTTGCAAGATCAGTATTGATGACCTCTTTCAACAAAAAATGGCCATACGATCTTGTCAGAAACATTCTCGCTAGGTTGAAGGGCCTCATGCATTCACTCAATATGTCATTTACTCAAGAGTAGTTTCTAACGATGTGTGTGTGGAATGTACAGACTAAAATAGTCCCATACATCATCACATAGAACTTCACATGTGGATTTCATGATTTATTTGAAAAGTCTTAGTTCCTAGAATAATCCTTGAAGTAGTCCAGGAAGGGACATCTATTGCCTCGTGCATCTCTATCAAGACATGAATCTAAGGCAAATAATACTTTTGTCACATATATAGAGGCCCCTAGGCTACTAGAGTTGTTACCAGCAGAGCAGAATCCATAGCCTCATTGGGGACAATAGCCATAGGCTAAACATTTCCCACCTTAGAATTAGCAGGTACCACCCCTTCAAGGACCACCACCAAGGCAAGACAATCAGATTCCACCTCATATCTAAGCTCTAGCCCATTGTTTGGGCCATGCATCTAGAATCCTCATTCCTAGAAAGAATAAATTGGACCTACTCATTTGATGAGGCACGAGAACCCAATTATTTCACATGTTACTTAGACTAGAGAATCTTAATGTTTCCAGAATGCATGATACCCCAAAGGCTGATCTCACAAATTTTCTAAACTATTTCCCCCATCACCAAGTATTTAGATATGTCCTCAAACATTTTTATGTGTTTAAGAATGGATCCAAGACTAGGTTTATAAAAACATAGTTATATTGGGTCCTCCTTCATCGTAGGTGGAATTCATTTTCACACAGATTGATAGTGATAGTTATGGTGAATAAAAATAGGTCTCTAACCACGAATCTCTTATTTATGATGATTGGTAATCTTATAGAGTAGTTTCACATGCCCATGGTTTCATTCACACCAGATTGAATCAGCCTGAGCTTCCTTAAGTGACCATTACTCCTCCCACTATCACTTATACATCAAAATCTCATCCATCTACTTTTAAGTAGGGTAGGCGTCAATAGTGGAATAGAAATAAAAGCCCCTTGTTGGTGCCAAATCCATATCGCACTCTTGAAGACTTCATGCCCCTAGATATGAGAGTGACCCACAAAATCCTACTGATATTAGAGGATTCCTCAAGTGATGAATATAATTATGCCTCAGTGAGAACCATAAAATTGGTGGTACAATACATGTTCCCCACTATTGAGGAACATTAGGTAGACACTCCTAATGTTCCTATTCGGCACCATCATTGGTGAGGTTGTGGGTATGTGAATATTTGAAATGCTCAGCTAAGAGAATCTAGCAGGGACATGCTTTCTACCAAGATCAGATAATAGGTTCAGTATAGAGCTCAACATATGTATTCCTCTCATCCCATTTTGTTGGAATCCCTGCCACTTCTGTTTGTGCTGTTCAACCAGGAAGATCCTCCCTAACTGCACCGTGATTAGATGCATGCATCTTTTTCTAGGCCTCAGTCTTCTTATAGTCAGACTATGTTCATTTTGTGTTGTTCATATAATGAGAAATGGGATATCCCCATCACCAATCAGAATTATTTAGTTCAACTAGAAGTTACCATCATACCTTGAGCCATTGGGAAACTTCTTAGTGGTATAAATGTGAATCTAGCATGGTAGTATGTTGTGTGTAGGATCCCTTCCAACACTCCTACAATGAAATAAATCCTTGATTACCTTTGGATATATGAAGATGCATGTGAATCCCTCATAGAGGATTTGAGAATCCCCCTCCAGTTCGAAATAGAGTGAGAATCCACAAATTCCTTCCATTATGAGGAAGTTAAGAAAGTATAATTCCAAGGCAACATCTCATTCTTATGATAAGATGAATAATATCTGGTAGAGGGGAACATCTTTTGGCTATAATTCCAATGGTGTGTAAGTATTCCACTAACGTTTCGTCATAGGTTCTAGGATAATTATCATCCTATCCCAGATTCTAAACTGTCTAGGATTTCTTGAAGGATATATGAATCCCTATGATAGGAAAATTAAAGGTTATGATAGGACTGAACAAGGGCCATGTGGAAAGATTCACATGAAGTCCCAATGTGGTGGTTGAATTTTCAGCACTGAGTTCATGGTAATCTCACAAGACACCACCTACAATGCATTGATGGGCAGACCCTGAATCCGTCTACATTGAAAAATTCTCTTCCCATATCTCTAATGCCACAAGTACACCCTTAATGACCGAGTGGGTGTACTCTAGTGTGATGCATCTCCCTTTACTTCTTGTTAAGCTCACTATTTTGACATTGAATATTATAAGAGCAAGGAAAATAATGTTTAAACCAATTATGTTGAGAAGAAAACTCCTTCAGCTAACTCATAGATATATTTGGATGATGCATTCCTCCCCCTGATTCATCAGTTGGAGGCAACAACCGTGGACAAGGGACACTACTTCTTTGTTTCTATAGTGAAATGAATAAACATTACCATGTATAAGGAACCCCAAAATATTATCTCATATTCCTATATAGAGCTGGATTTGGTGATACCAGAACCCCTCACCCCTAATAGGTATCGAGATGGTCACCCTATGGAAATAGTAGTATTCCATGATTTCCTCCAATACCCAGAAAATCTGAGATGACACAAACCGAATCACCACCAAAGCATTGATATTTTCCCACCTTAGCCCCTTCGTCACTAGCCTGATGGAATCCGGTCAACATTTTTTTTACACGGTCTCAATAGTTCAGTGGTCTCTTGGTGAATATTCCACTACCACTCATGTGGGCACCAGTGTTCCCCTAGATCTATCAAGTCAGATAAACCATATCCTCCCATAAATCCCCCCATCTTAGATGATGAGGAATACCTAGAATATTCCCTTCCTACATTTGAGGAATGTTTCTCCCCTACTATTGTTGAGATGGTACATGGGAATCTTTTTACTGAGGCTGACACTAATCAGTGCAACTATGTATACTGAAGAACATCATTATTATTTTTGATTTTTCTGAAGAAACTACATGATGTATTTTCTTTGAGTTACGACAAGATTACATGATTTGGCCCTCAAATTTTTGTTCACTATCTTAGTCTCTTGATAAGTCATCGTGGTTTCAAATAACATCCCATGAAAATTCACCACTCTCATGGTTCCATGGTTGAGCATGAGGTTGATAATCTCATAAAATACATCTTTTTAAAAAAAATTCTAGTATACCAGATGGTTAAGTAATATTATACTTGTTAGAATGAAGAATGGAAAAATCAAAGTCTCCATAAATATTCGATATTTCATCTAACACTACCTGAAGGATGATTTTCCACTTCCCGTGATAGATCTACTGATGGATTCCACTACTGGATTCAATGCTATCTCCTTCATGGATGGTTACTCCAAGTATAATAAAATATATATTTCCCTGAAGACAAAGAGTGTACCACCTTCATAGTGCTACAATGAACTTTCTTATATCTATTAATGAACTTAGGGTAATTTAGGAGCTACCAATAATCATGATATGCACCACATATTTATGATGATCCTCAGGACACTAGTTGAATGCTAAGTAGACGATCTGGTGGTCAAATACTACCATTGTCTAGACCATCTCATAGATTCCGAGAAGGTGTTCAACTTCCTCTTCTCCATCCATTTGAAGATAAAACACATAATGGAATCCTTTAGGGTCACATATAGGAAGTTTCTAAGATTCATTTTTAGTTAAAGATTGATCAAGATCGAACCAGAGAATGATAAGGCCATTAGTCAGATGCCTCCTTCGAGCAACCTTTAAGGGATCCGGTGATTTCAAGGCCACTTAGACAATTTATGCTGATGAATTGAGGGTTTGGTTAGTAAGTGTAAGACCTTTACTAGACTCATGATGAAAGGTGTCAACTACCAATGAGATGAATATTTCCAATATACTTTTAAAGAGATCAAGCAGTATCTAATGCAGCCTCTAGTTGTGAAACCACCTATCTTTGGAAAGCTTCTAGTCCTCTATGTAACCCACATGGAATGATCCCTTGTCTCCCTTATCACATAGAAGAATAATGAAGGGATAGATAACAATTTTCACTATCTCAAACCCATGATCCTAGACATGAAGAACAGATATTCCTCTATCATGATGAGCTGCAACACAATGGTTTTCACAGTGAAAAAGTTATGGAATTATCTACGGCATCCCGAGATATAGATTTTTCATGTATGAATCTTCTAAACTATATTCTGATTGCCCCTATGTTGTAAGTCCTTAAAGATCAATGGGAAGTGATCCTTTAGTAGTTCAACATTAGGTTCATTATTTATAAGGTAGTCAAATTTTAGGCACTAGAAGACTTTCTTGTCGACCATCCGACCCCTGTAGGGTATTTCCTGGATATTGAAATTTGATATGAGGCCATACTTTCAGTGTATCAAACAATGTGATGTTGGATAATTAATTTTGACGGTGAATACTAATGTCTAACCAGTAGAAGTATAAATGATCCCAAACTCAATATAATAGGCTTGGGCATCATCTTCACTACACATAAACATGTTGACTTTACCTATTCATTCTTTTTTCAGATGGTTTAATTAATAATGAGGTGGAGTATCAGGCTCTCGTCGTTGGTCTTGAGATAGCCCTCTAGATTGATGTTCCCCACCTGCATGTGAATGGGGACTCCAGACTAGTCATAAGATGAATAATTGTGACTATGTCGTCTGGAATCTAGATCTTGTACCCTTTTTAGAGCACACTCACCAGATAACGTCCCCGTTCCCATATCAACTAGAGGTCACTAATGTTCCATGGCCATATAATTGTCGAGATGATGCCTTGGATAGCTTTATAGCATCTCTAGAAGATCCTGACAAGGGAAACCTATTTATCCATGTGGTGAAATGAAGGGTCATCGGTACTATCTCCTTGGATGGTGATGATAACCAAAAGGTAAGAAAATATACAACCATTTCATCTATAGAACCATCATACCACCTATCATTGTAGAATAATCCTTCGATTGGAATAATAATTTTGACGAGTATCTCTAGAACGACAATATCTCTGAAGACAGAGTCAAAAGTGAGTGAATACATCATTGTGCAACATAGTAAACCATCCATAATGGTCCCATACTATATTATATCATCTACAGGATGGGGTTTGATGAATTTCTCCACCATTTTATTTAAGGATATGAGATTCCCTAGGTTAAACTGAAATTCCATGCCAAATATTGTGGAGCCCATCAGGCTGGATCCAAGCTCTCTCACCAGATTCGAAGGTTAGAATAATTTTGGCCCACCATGGTCGGTGACTATATTGAGTTCACAAAGTGGTTCCAAAAGTTTCATTTTCATGGGAAATTTCTATTTCAACAGCCATAGACCCTTCAAAGTACCCAATATTCATGGACATTGCGGTCTGGGGACTTGATGTCATGGGACCATACCCACCTATGGAATCTCCCCAATGCTAGTTTATTCTAAGTGTGATATATTTAATCTCTATATAGGAATAGTTTATACCTCTCAATGAAGTTATGTAATGTTCCATTATTGAGTTCATGAGCTCTAGAATCATTCATAGATATGGGGTCCCTCACACTATTCTCACCTGTAAAGGAACCAATTCCTAGTTAGTTGAGCTGAATAAATTTTATGGAAAGTACAATATGTTGTCCAAACATACATCCCACTACCATAAACATGAATATGGATATATAGATGTGTTCCACAAGACCCACTCGAAAATTTTCAGAAGATAGTGGTCCAAAACATGAAAAGTTGGCTGGACAAGCTCCCCCAGACACTCTGGGATTATCAGTCGAAGACTTGAAAATCTACCCAGGTGACCCCATATTCTATGGTGTACAAAACATTGGTAGACCTACTCTTCAAGATTTATTTCCCATCATTATGTATAGATATCTATGACCATCACACATCAGATAAGGTAGAAGAAGTCTATCTAGCTAAACAGGAAGCCCTTGATGAGAATTGGATCTGAGCCTTACACAATTTGGAGAGGCACCCGAATAATATAGTTATGAATTTCAACAAGAATTTTCCTATTTTATCATTTATTCATTTTGAAAAGATATTGGATATAAGGTGGCTGATGATAAATGGTAGTAAGAAACCAACATAAGAGCCAAAATGGGAAGGACCCTATATCATTCACAAGGTTTACCCCAATAGTGCATACTCTTTGGTCACCATGTATTGTGAGTGAATTACTCCTCCCATAAATTCCATCTTCCTCAAGAAGTAAATTTCCTGAGAAACTCTTCTCTATTCAGGAAGCAGGATGTAAACATTCCTACCATCATCATCCCTATATGACATTAAACTACACACCTACATCCAAAATACATGAGGTTAAACTGCATGGGTTTCCAGAACTACATGTGGCTTGATTACAATCATCACGGGATATGTAAGAATTTTATGACCCTTCATCCATGATTTATCCATGAATCCTTTTAGGTTTTTTGGCTTCTTGGACCATATTTCTCCCAAGAGTGCATTATGTGGTTGAGACCTCCTTGGTACTCATTCAAAATGGGTTTGTAGAAGCCCCTCCATATACCTCCCTTGGAAGCTAATTCTCTTGACTTTCATCCTTATCGCATGGTGTTAAACTACACAACACTCAAGAAATACATCTGTCTTGATTCTTACCCTTGTAGGACACATAGAGACACCCAAAAAAATTTCTCTTCACCTAGTCATAGAACCTACCTTTTCCCCATTTCTTCCCCACAACCTAGGCATTCCATTAGAGTGTTTGGTGCATGGTTGTGACCTAATTGTTCCTCATTTCAATTGGTATATGTTTTGTAACCACCCTACACAACCATATTTTGGTAGCTCCTAATTTTATGTTCGGTGTTCTATATCCTTAAACTAGGATCTATTTTATCCCCCTGAATGTTGCTAATCTTCATGACATTTTCCTAATAGACTTTAAACTGCATTGTATTTATGGTTAGTTCGGTACGAACATAAATGGAAAATTCCCCTCCTTTCATTCATGATGTTAAACTTCCCTATCCAACATGACATTAAACTACGATTTCATCATGGTCACATGAAGATAATCTTGGAATCACCTTGTTGTCATTAGCTGAGAGGGCATCACCTTTCCATCCTATTAGAATACATTCTTCCTAGGAGTATGTGTCATGAAAAAAACCTCTGTGATTCTCATTCACATTAGGATATAAATACCACATCATGTACCTCCCCCTATAATATTACCCCAATTTTATCCTTACTATATGAAGTTAAACTGCAAAGGATTCATGAACTATGTGTATCTTGATTTCTACCCTCGTAGGATATGATGTAAGGCCTAGGAGTCATGTATTCTAGTTGAAACCCTTGTTTATTAACCCTATAATGTCCCTCCTCCTCATTACATTGTATTGTCTCATTATAATTCCACATTCAAGGGCCCTATCTAGGACCCTTTCCCTTAAAAATGGGTTTGAATCACTCTATCTACTATGCCTCAATTAAGTTCTTAAATGCACTATGGAGTAGTGTCTAGATTGTTAGAAGATGCATGTACTATAACAACCCATACTTTACATACATTTTTATTACTTCAAAATTTATGCACACTTATTTCAACATATAAAAAAACCATGAAAGGACCGTACATGTATAGCGTCTTTAGAAACTGGGAAACATAAACAACTGGTTCATAAAGCATCTACACTGTCTCCCATTTATTTTATCATATCTAGAGTCCCTTTTGGAATATCTTACTTGATACCCTTCTTCCTAACCTGGGGAAATAAAAACATACAAAAGAGTGAGCTCAAATGCTCAGTATGGGTAAACAAAATAAATATCAATCATATCATATTCATAAGAACATAACATTTCTAAAATCATAACCTGAAAAAGAGATCATAATATCATGACATGGGATAAATAATGGTAGTGAAATGTAATCCCAATAATCATAACATGAAACATTGTGTCATACACACATAATCATAGAGAATCATTTCCTAGTAGTCAAGACTCATTTCCAAGACTATATTATCGGACAAAGTCCATTTCTGAACTGAGTTCACTCCTCATTTCAGTCCTGTTTCACTGAACCAGATAAACTTGCTGTTCCAGCCATGTCTATCTCATGAGATATAAATCTTTACCCAATGCATTGGAGGGATATACAGGTCCCACCCATCTCATAATGATACCATTCTAATGTGTTCCACAAAATCATTAATCATAATATAACCCATGTAATAAAAATGGGATTCTTAAACATCATGCCATCATAACATAATCCATATAAGATAAAAGGACATCATAAAAATAATTCAATCATAACATAATAAAATCAATGTAAAAATAGGGATATAAATATAACCCTATATTATCTTATATTGAAAATAATTTTGATACAATTCTTGAACTCCATTCTTGGGGAAAATATCCTTTTCTACTTCAAAAACATTTTTTCTTTCTTAACATGTCATACAATTTTAAAATAAAAGAAGTTGATTAAAAATAAACTTGAAAACATTTAAATTAATCTTCTTGGAAATAATGTTCTATAAATCCATTCAGGCCATATAAGTTAAAAAAACATTCTTCACGTACTTTGGACAGAAAAGTCAAAAAGTACCTCTTACTCAAAAAGACAAAATATTCCTTTCATATCATTTACTAATAACTCAATGAAGGTTAAAATTGGATTTAGAAAATTTTAGGAGGATATAAATAATAATACATATTTCCAAAACATGGATTTGGATGATAAATATTTCCCAGTAATTCCTGAAGTATAAACAATCTCGGATAAATATTGAGATTGTGAGATTTTCCATTACCTTAGGTCCGGTTTTCTTTGTATGTGTCTAAACCTCCTTTATAATGATTTAAAAAATGTTATCGACTTATTATGGAATCATACTCATTGTTATGATATCATATATGGTCATATTCTTAGCTTCGTATTAGTAATATTTCATTGCTACTTGTTATTCGGGTGTTTATTGCTTTTTGTTCTTATGCGTGTTTTGTCGAATAAATTATTATTATTTTTACGATATAGATAACTAATTTATAGAATGGTATTAGTTTAATATATATCATATTTATTCATTCAATTCATTTATATAATTATTATCCATTGAAGATCATGTTGAATGAGTCGCATCACACCGTGGAGACGGTAGGCCGTATGTACACACGAGCGATGATATCATTCCCATGATTGTGAAATTGTATTGAAGGGTATGTATAATATTTCAGAATCAATATAACTTTACAATAATCATATATAGTTATTCTTTGCACCATTATACCTATCCAAGTAAGGTGGTCGGGGAAAACAGATTACACCACGACGTAGAGACGGTATTCCATACGTATGCACGCGCGGTGATTTCATTTTCCATAAGATGGATAGAAGGTGGAATAGGTTTGTTTCATATTTATAATAACATATCAGTATATGAGTGATACTGATGTTATTACTTCATAATGAAACAACTAAAGAAGAAGTAGAAAAACAAATAAATTTGAAAGAATCTGTAACAGATATTACCTCTTCTTTGAAGCGCCTCTTCATAACCTCTTCTAAGGGCACTAAAGACGGTCTTTGAGGAGTACCCGGACCTCTAAGATGTTTCTAGGGATGTTGATAACAGAAATGGGTAGGGTTTGGATAATCTTGAAGTCTCAAAGTTGTGTAAAGAGGATAGGGAGGAGGTTCCCTTTTATAAGGGAGGTGGGGGCACTTTAGGAAAAACATAAAATATTATTTTATAATAAAGTCATTTTTGATTTTTAATAGCTCAAAATTGATTTATTTCTAATCTATGGTGGTAATGGGTCTAAATAATCTCAAACAATATATTTTAGACAAGTTTAGGTTACTATTTTAACCGTATCATTTAGATTTAACTCTAAGTTAAATAATTTAACTTTTACCGTGTCTTCTTGTTTTCTTACACTATATGGTTAATAAACATACTATTACTAGACAAAATATCCCCAAGTGGTTCATTATTAATATATATAACCTTATGTAAGTCATTTGTCCGAACCTTAGATTTTTTGAAATAAAATAACAATTATTAATATAATATTTGTTTTAAAAACTATTTTATATCAATTTGGACACGATTTGGTAATTGATTTTTGTGAAAGTAATAACATCATGATTAGTTCTAAAAAAGATAATTAAATCAATAATAATATGTCATATTAACCTATAAAATTAGTTTAATAAATAAAAAGTCTCAAATTACATTTATTTGGGTATTTATAAAATCAATTATATTAATATTTTCTTATTAAGTTAATTACTGCATCATCATTGTGTCATAAATAAATAAAACTATATAAAGTATAAAAATTATAAATAAAATACCATTATGTAGGAAATCTTTTTATATTTCTAAGGAATATTTATAGTCAAATTTATCTTATTTATAACCCCATATTACAAATGTTTTAGTTATTAAACTTTGATTTTAACTATTTTAACTATTCTTTAAATAAAATAATATTAAATGTCCTAATCTAATCCATGTAGACCTTAATGGTCATATTTTATTTTTAATGTTGTTTTTACTCGAATTAAACTTATCCAATATAATTAGGACATGTTTTTGGGTAATAATAATATCATTTTTACCCTTAATTACCCCATTTACTTTTAACCATGGCAAATAAAAGTAAATAGTTACTATTCACCAAAAATTATTTTTATCTTATTGATAAAAATTTTAATCCTTAATGATAACCATGTCTCTCGGATATTTTAAATTCCACTCACAGAAGCGGTAAAATTATGTTTTATGTAAATTTTCAAACTCTCCTAGGAGGTAGGTAAAAGACGGTGAAAAGTTCAATAAAATTTTTATATATCAAAAATTATTATAAAATGACTCTAATGAATTACATTGAACTTATATTGGTATTATGTATAAATTTTGACCTAAAATAAATTTAAATAAAATAAATAATTATTTAAATAAAAAGTTGGTTTTTAAATAGTAATCCAGTGTTTTTACTATTCATCAAAAATTGAAAGTTTTTAGAAAAATACCAAAAATTCACCCTAGGCTAATTTCGATATTCCGAACCCAAAAATGAAGTCCATTTTAAAAGATAAAATTTATAAAATTTCATAAAGTGGGTATTACTATTCATAACGGCTAGTTTTAATAATATTTTAATAGCATATCGTTGTTTAGTGAAACTCAGTATTGCGTACAATGAAAGCTATCGAGGAAGGCCACGATTGCGTGTAAAGAAAGACAAGCTAGTGTTGTGTGTAGTGAAATATTCCTTTAATGATAAAAAAATATTTCTCATTAAAATCTTGGGTGTCATATTCTACCCCCCCCCCCCCCCTTAAAATGAATTCTACCCTCGAAATTTGTCACATTGTAACAAACAGATGAGGATACCTCTCCCTCATCATATCCTCAAGCTCCAATGTAGCTTCTTCAAATTGGTGGTTCCTCCATAAAACTTTCACCCAGTGAGTGGTTTTGTTCCATAAGACTTTTTCACTATGATCCAGAATCTCTATCGGTTATTCTTCATAAGAAAGATCTTGCTCCAGCGGTACAACTTCTGAGCTGAGTACATTTGAAGGATCGAGGATTTACTTTCTCAGAAGAGATACATGGAACACATCGTGAAATTGAGAGAGATTCGGTAGAAGCGCCAATCGGTAAGCTACCTTCCCAAAACGATCCAGTATTTTTAAAGGACCGATGTACCTAGGGCTTAGCTTTCTGTTCTTTTCAAATCTCATTACTCTCTTCCAATGAGATATTTGTAAGAACACTTTATCACCCACTCCAAACTCTAGGTCTTTTCTTTGGTTGACAGCCTAACGTTTTTGTCGACTCTGAGCTGGTCTTATGTGTTGTTGAATAGATCTGACCTTTTCTACCATCTCATCAACAAGATCAGGTCTTAATAGATTTCTTTCCCCAACTTCATCCCATCAAGTTGGAGTTCTTCATTTCTTTCCATAGAGATCTTCATAAGGAGCCATATGAATACTGGAGTGAAAGCTATTATTATATAAAAATTCCACCAAAGGTAGGAGTTGATCCCAACCACCTTTGAAATCCATAGACCAAGATCTTAACATATCTTCTAGAGTTTGAATTGTCCTCTCAGACTGACCTTCTATCTGAGGATGATAAGAATTGCTGAAACTCAACTCTGTATCCATAGTATGCTGAAGACTTTGCCAAAACTTTGAGGTAAACCTCGGATCTCGATCGGATATAATGGAAAGTGGTACTCCATGCAATCTTACCACTTCCTTTATATATATCCTGGAAAGCTGATCCAGAGAGAAATCTTATCTAATAGCAATGAAGTGTGCCGACTTCGTATGACAATAAACTATGACCCAGATAAAATTATTTCATTCGGATGTTTTAGGAAGTCTGGTGACAAAGTCCATAGTGATGTTTTCCAATTTCCATTCGGGTATGGGTAATGGTTGTAACATCCCCTTAGTCTTCTGTCTCTCAGCTTTAACTTACTGACAAACCAAGCATAGAGAGACATATTCAACAACATCTCTTTTCATGCCATCCCACCAGAAGTACTCTTTCCGGTCCCTATACTTCTTCGTGCTTCTAGGATAAATAGATAATGAAGAACTATGAGCCTCATCCAGCACCTCCTTCTTTAATTCTAGTATGGGAGGAACACAAACCTGATTCCTGAACCTTATTATCACATCACAATAAAGGTTGAATTTAGGAACATTTATAACCTTATTTTTTAACTCTACATCTTTTTTTTGTGCCTCTTTAATCTTCGCATGTATAGATGGTTGAAGATTCATTTGACAAATATAAGCCTTTTCCCCTTCCATTATAATTCCAAGATCCATCCTTTTTAAAATATTGGATCTTCTATGATCCTCATCATGGATAAGCTAGCATGGTCTTGTCGACTTAATAAATATTCCACCTTGGTTTCTTTCCCAGGGTGATAATGAATTGAGCAATCATAATCCTTAATCATCTCCAACCATCTTATTTGGCACATATTCTGCTCCTTTTCTGTGAAAATAACTTTAAAATTTTATGATCAGTATAAATATCACACCTTTCACCATAAAGATAATGCCTCCAAATATTTAATGCAATGATTACCGCAGATAACTCCTAATCATGAGTTGGGTAATTTTTCTCATGGGTTTTCAACTATCGTGAGGCATAAGCTATCACCATATCATTTTGCATGAGAACACACCCCAATAACTTCTTGGATGCATCACTGTAGATCACAAAACTTTCTCTACTACAAGGTAGTGTGAGAATAGGTGTATTGGATAACCTTATTTTCAAATACTTGAAATTCTCTTCACACTCCTCCATCCATATGAACTTAACTCCTTTTCAAGTCAACCTGGTGAGTGGATTAGATAATCGTGAAAAATATTTCACACAACATCGATAATATCCATCCAAACCACAAAAAATTTGGATCTCAGTTACTGTTTTCGGTCTCTACCATCTTTTGATAACATCTGTTTTTTCTGGATCCACATATATCCCCTCTTTTGAGATTATGTGACCCAAAAATGAAACTTTTTGAAGCCAACATTCACACTTGGTAAATTTGGAATAAAGCTTATCCTTTATCAAGGTCTTCAATACAATTCTCAAGTGATCTTCATGTTCTTCCTTGCTCTCTAAATAGACAGGAATATCATCTATAAAGACTCCCACAAACTGATCAAGATAGTCTCTAAAGATTATATTCATTAGATCTATGAAGATAGCCTGGGCATTAGTAAGACCTAATGGAATCAATATAAATTTATAGTGTCCATACCTTGTACGGAAAGCTGTATTTGGAATATCCTCCCATTTCACCCTTAATTGATGATTCAATGAATGAAGGTCAAACTAGGAAAAGTATTGAGCTCAGCGTAGTTGGTCAAATAAGTCATCAATGCTTGGGAGATGATATTTTTTCTTGATAGTGATCTTGTCAAGTTTTTGATAATCCATTCAGAGCCTCATTGATCCATATTTCTTCTTAAAAAACAGAACATGTTCTCCCTAAGGTGACACACTAGGGTGTATGAATCCCTTATCAAGATTCTCATGGAGTTTCTTCTTCAATCCCTGCAACTCAATTGGGTCCATTCTATAAGGTGTCTTTGAAATAGGTAAAGTACCCAGTATGAGTTCTATTGAAAACTCAACTTCACGATTTGGTGGAAGACCATGAAATTCCTCCAGAAAGACATCATCAAACTCCTATACAATGGGAATATTCTTAATCGAGAGTCTCTCAACAACCATTTGAGATAAATAACCTTCATTCTGTGGAATCAAGACCCATAAGATGGAAGAAATTGCCACTGGAAGGTTATGTTCATCCTTGTATTGATAGACGATCATAGATTGATCTGGAATATGAAATTTGACTTCCCTTATTTGGAAATTGATATGAGATCTATATAGAGAAATCCAATCCCTGCCAATAATAACATCAAATTATACTATAGGAAGGATCACAAGATTTGCAGGAATGCCATTCCCACAAACTTCAATAATATAAGAATTATAAACTTTTGATGTGACTGTTGTGCCATTAGGGGTTCTCACATCTAACCCAATATCTAACTGCTGAGGTAATACGACGATACCCTTATAAAATTCTTCCGAAATAAAAGAGTGGGTGGATCCAGAATCAAATAAATCATTTTCTACTTTAGAGTGGATGGTAAGTGTACCTTTCACCACTTCGTTATCATACTCCACATCGCTGAAAGAAATTTCATGTGTCTTTACTTTTCCTTTATCCTTAAGAGTTTGTTGACATCAATCATCATCAACAACCCTTGGATAGGGAATTGATTGGAATAATATCCCATTTCGTTGCACTTGTAACATTGAAGTGTAGGAGGTGCACTATGTGTAGCCTTTTCTTTGTTCGCATCATTAGAAATCTTTTTCCCATCATTGTGGCATTCAAATGCCCGATGAAGTTCCTTTCCACATTTGAAATATTTACTTTTCCCCTTAAGACAACTCCCTCCATGTTTCTTTCCACACTTTGAGCATAAGGGAAAACTCATCTTATTTTCAGTGGTCTCTTTAGATTTCCCTTTGAATTCCATTTTCGTCTTCTTATCAAACCCATATGACTAATGGGTTACTCAAATCTCCATCTCAACCTTGAGATCACATCGAACGATTTCCTCGTAGCTATTGAAGTCCCTTATGGATAATTCCCTTTGAGGACTTGGTTTTAAGACAATAAAGAATCGATCGATCTTACTCTCAGGTTGGATAATAATCCCAGAAGAGTACCATGCAAGTATTTTAAAATTTCCATCATAGGTACCAACAGATTCGTCATCATTTTGCTTTAGTTCAAGAAACTCCTTCTCTATCTTTGTTTGAAGAATACGAGGGAAGTACTTATTGAAAAATAAGTTCTTGAACTCATCCCATTCCATAGATTCAATTTCACCCCTTTGCCTCGTATTCTTGATAAGATTCCACCATTGATCAGCTCCACCTTCCAAACAATATACTGCTAAGATTACTTTATCTTGTTCAGAACATTGAAGAACTGAAAATATCTTTTCAGTGGTACTGATCCACTGTTCAGCCACTAATGGTTTAGTAGACCCGTTGAATGAGGGTGGACGCTGCCTCATGAAGGATTAAACAGAATTTTACTCCTTCCTTTCCACGTTTGAATGTCCTGCATGATTCATAGCTTGATAAAGTTGTGTGAGTATGGCTACAAGATTTTTCTTTCTTGCTCCCATAACGTTTGGTTGCTCAGGGGTCAATCATTGCATTTCACATCACATTCCGCATTAACACGGTTCTTTCGTGTTCCACCCATTGACTAAAACCAAGAAAAATAGTGTGAGAAACACTAATTATAATAGTAAAACCACATAATCAAGAATAAAATTTCACACTTAAGGTCTTATCATAGGTTATTCATGGCCATTTCTAAAACACTAAGATTGTGTTCTATTATTAGACATATCCTTAGGGTTTTTACTAAGGCTTTCACATCCTCGTTTCCAAAGGTTGACTATACCTTTCCTCTGATACCAACTATAATTACCCATACTTTACATATATTTTTATTAATTAAACATTGAAGCACAATTATTACAATATATAACAAAACCATGAAAGGGCCGTATAGGTATAGTGTCTTTAGAAACTGGGAAACATAAACAAATGGTTCATAAAGCATCTACACTGTCTCCCATTTATTTTATCATATATAGAGTCCCTTTTGGCATATCATACTTAATACCATTCTTCCTAACATGGGGAAAATAAAACATACAAAAAGGCGAGGTCAAATGCTCAGTAAGGGTAAACAAATGAAATATCAATCATATCATATTCATAAGAACATAACATTTTGAAAATATTAACCTGCAAAAGAGATCATAATATCATAACATGGGATAAATCATGGTAGTGAAATTTAATCCCAATAATAATAACATGAAACTTTGTGGCATACGAACATAATCATAGAGAATCATTTCATAGTAGTCAAGACTCATTTCCAAGACTATCTTAACAGACAAAGTCCATTTATGAACCAAGTTCACTCCTCGTTTTAGTCTTGTGTCACTGAACCTGATTAACCTATCATTCCAGCCATGTCTATCTCATGAGATATAAATCATTACCCAATGCATTAGAGGGAGATATAGGTCCCAGACGTCTCATAATGATACCATTCTTATGTGTGCCACAAAATCATAAATCATATCATAACCCATGTAATTAAAATTGAATTCTTAAACATCATGCCATCATAACATAATCCATATAAGATAAAAGGACATCATAAAAATAATTCCATCATAACATAATAAAATCAATGTAAAAATAGGGATAGAAATAGAACCCTATATTATCTTAGATGGAAAATAATTTTGATACAATGCTTGAACTCCATTCTTGAAGAAAATATCATTTCTACTTAATTTTTTTTTCCTTTCATAACATGTCATACCATTTTAAACTAAAAAAATTTGATTAAAAATAAACATGAAAACATGTAAAGGATGATTCATGGAAATAATGTTCTAAAAATCTATTCAGGCCGTATAAGTTAAAAACATTCTTTTCATACTTTGGTAGGAAAAGACAAAAAGTACCTCATACTAAAAACAACAAAAGATTCCTTTCATATATATTACGAAAAACTCACCGAAGGGTAAAAATGGATTTAAACAATTTTTGGGGGATAGAAATAATATTACATTTTGAAGAAACATGGACGTGGATTGTAAAAATGCCCCAGTAATTACCAAAGTATAAACAATCTCGGATAAAAATTGAGATTGCGAGATTTTCCCTTACCTTAGATCCGATTTGCTTTGTACGTGTCCGAACATCCTGTATAATGATTTAAATAATGTTATTGACATATTCCAGAATCATACTCATTGTTATTATATCATATATGGTCCCATTCTTAGCTTCGTATTAGTAATATTTCATTTCTACTTGTTATTCTGGTGTTTATTGCTTTTTGTTCTTATGCGTGTTTTGTCGAATAAATTATTATTCTTATTTTTAGGTTATTGATACTTCATTTATAGAATGGTATTAGTGTAATATATATCATATTTATTAATTAAATTAATTTATATAATCATTATGCATTTAAGATAATGTAGATCGAGTTGCATCACATCATGGAGACGGTATGTCGTACGTACGCACGAGCGATGATATCATTCCCATGATCATGGAATTGTATTGACGTGTATGTATACTTTTTCAAAATCAATATCTATTTACAATAATCATATATAGTTATTCTTTACACTATTTTACCCATCCAACTAAGGTGGTGGTGGATAATAGATTACACCATAGCGTGGAGACGGTATTCCGTACGTACACACGTGTGGTGATTTCGTTCTTCGTAGGATGGATAGAATGTGAAATAGGGTTGTTTCATATTTAAAATAAAATATCTGTATATGAGTGATACTGATTTTATTACTTCATAATGAAACAAATAAATAAGAAGAAGTAGAAAAGAAATAAATTTGAATGAATCGGTGACATATATTACCTCTTCTTTGAAGCACCTCTTCTAAAACTCCTCTTAGGGAACTAAATATGGTCTTTGAAGAAGACCAAGAGTTCTAGTATGTTTCTAAGGATGTTGAGAAGGAAAATGGTCCGGGTTTGGCCAATATTTAAGGCTCACTTTTTTGTAAATAGGAGAGGGAGGAGGTGCCCTTTTATAAGGGAGGAGAGAAGCACTTTAGGAAAAACCTAAAATATTATTTTATAATAAAGTAATATTCAGTTTTTAATATCTCCAAATTTATTTATTTATAATATAAGGTGGGTTTGGGTGTAAATCCTCTCAAACAATAGATTTTAGACAAGTTTAAGTTACTATTTTAACCTTATCATTTAGATTTAACTCTATGTTAAATAATTTATCTTTTACCGTGTCTTATTGTTTTCATACACTATGTGGTTAATACACATACTATAACTAGCTAAAAGAACGCCAAGTGGTTCATTATTAACATATATAACCTTATCTAAGTCATTTGTCCAAGCATCATATTTTTAGGAATAAAATAACAATTAATAATATAATACTTGTTTTAAAAACTATTTTATGTCAATTTGGACACTATTTGGTAATTGATTTTTTGTGAAAATCATAAAAGAATGATTAGTTCGAAAAAGTTAATTAAATCAATACTAATATGTCATATTAACCTATAAATTCAGTTTAATTCATAAAAAGTCTGAAATTACATTTATTTGGGTATTTAGAATATCAATTATGTTAATATTTCCTTAATAAGGTAATCACTGCATCATCATTGTGTCATAAATAAATTAAATTATTTAAAGTCTAAAAATTATAAATAAAATAGAATTATGTAGGAAATAGTATTATATTTATAATTAATATTTTTAGTTGAATTTATCTTATGTATAACCCTTTATTAAAAATGTTTTAGTTATTAAACATTGATTTTAACTATTTTAACTATTCTTATAATAAAATAATATTAAATGTCCTAATCTAATCCAAGTGGACATAAATGGTCATATTTTATTTATAAGGTTGTTTTTGGTCGAATTAATCTTATACAATAGAATTTGGACATGTTATAGGGTAATAATAATACCATTTTTAACATTAATTACCCCATTTACTTTTAACCGTTGTAAATAAAAGTAAAAAGTTACTATTCACCAAAAATTATTTTTATCTTATTGAACCACATATTACTCCTTTATGTTAACCATGTCTCTTGGAGTTTTGAAATTCCACTCATAGAAGCAGTAAAATTAAGTTTTATGTAAATTTTCAAACTCTCCTAGGAGTTAGGTAAAAGGCGGTGAAAAGTTCAATAAAATTTTTATATATCTTAAATTATTATAAAATGACTCCAATAAATTACATTGAACTTATATTGGTATAATGTATCAATTATGACCTAAAATAAATTTAAATAAAATAAAAAATTATTTTATTAAAATGCCGGTTTTTAAATAGTAACCTAGTGTTTTCACTATTCATCAAAAATTGAATTTTTTCAGAAAAATACCAAAAATTCACCCTAGGATAATTTCGATATTCCAAATCCAAAAATGAAGTCCATTTTAAAAGATAAAATTTATAAAATTTCAAAAATTGGGTATTACTATTCATAACTGCTAATTTTAATAATATTTTAATAGCATATCGTTGTTTAGTGAAACTCGGTATTGCGTACAATGCAAGCTATCGAGGAAGGACGTGATTGTGTGTAAAGCATGCCAATATAGTGTTGTGTGTAGTGAAAGATTACTTTGATGATAACAAAATATTTCTCAAAAAAATCTCGGGTGTTACATGTACATTCTTTCATTTCATCTCCATGCTTCATGTGACCCTTTATTTTGGCCTCCATCATATTTCACTTATGAAGGGACACCCTATAAGCATGGATGATCAAAATCATGTCTTACCTACTGTCTTAGTCCAACAAACCTAAATAAATTGAACGAAATTTTCAGATAGGTCCTTCATTTTGAATATGTTCACCCGTCAAACCTCTTTTGTTTGTTCCCAACCTAGGTCACCGAATATAAGTGATGTGTTTTGAACATGGTCAATAGATATACTCCATCCTTATGCCAGCCTCATCATGTGACAATATTAGAAAATTGGATTCATATCTTCCCCATCCTTATGTACAAGAATAAATTCAACACCCTATGTGTTATCCATCCATTCACCTTTTCATGGTGAGAAGGATAAAAAAATCATGGGAACATCTTTAACTAGACTTCTCCATTCCTATGCTTTGTGTTTATATGTGTTTAAAGGATCCTCTTCTCCCCATGTTTCCCACATAGAGCATGGTTCATGTGGTCTTAGGGTCTTGGTTGGATGTTTACCCTCGTGAAATAATCACACCATCTTCTAGTCTAAAATCAATGACCATAATACTAGGAGAATATATCATGATTTTAAAAGTTTAAACTAATAATTAATGTCCAACCGTCATGACTTTAGACTATATGTATGTTTTCCTAAGAGTGTGTGGTGTGGACATCTTCTTTCCTCATTCATGTTGGGTAACCTTGTGGCTCTAGACATCACACCTCCCACTCTATGGTATGAACTCTATGCTATTAATGTAAGATTTTTAGTGTCCAAGTTTTCATGATAGTAATCTATTTAAAAACCAAAATATTATCATTTGGTAGTTTATCCCCCCCTTCTATAATTTTCCACCTGCCATGTCATCTTTAAGAACTATGTGTGGGTTGATTCTTTCCCTCATAGGATACATAGTGACATCTGAACATCCTGTCCTAAGGCCAAGCTGTAGAATCATGAAACTTTTTCCCCTCTCGGTTTGGGTTTTCTCCCTTGGAGTGTGTCATGCGGTGTGATATGATACTCTCTTGGTCCTCACTCATGTCTTGTTATATTATGGCATTGTGCATCTTTTCCCCCTTACGGTCCAAACTCTATGCCTTTAATCTATGATTTTCATTGTTCTAGTTGCATGATAATAAACTACAAAACAATGACAATTTTCTCACTTGAAAGGATATCAACCCTTTGGGCATTGAATATATATAATATAACATCTTCTGTAACTATGTGTGGCTTGATTCCCATCATTATGGGGTATTTAGAAACACCTAAACCTTTCATCTATAGTCCTACCGTAAAACCTTTTATGTTTCTCCTGGGAGTACATGGTGTGGTTGAGACCTCTCTGGTCCTCATTCACATCATGTTTTTTTTACCATGAAATTAATTTATCATCTCGGATGATTCATGTACCGGTCACATAATGATAAAATATGTGATATTTTCTTCCCCACCACATGATGTTAAACTGTATAGGTACATCCCATGTACATGATGTTAAACTATGAACCTATGCTCCACACTCTTTGACCTTAAACTGAGATCTCCTGGTCTGACAAACATGAACTTTAAGCTATTCAAAACACCCCTCAAGAACTCTATCCTAGAAGATAGATCTGATCCCACCTACTTATTTCCCGCACCAGAATGTTTTAATGTGTGGTGGCACAAGACCTATATCATTGGATTCCAGATGGTCATTTCCCTATCTTTGCTTATAGGTTTCACATGTCTCTTTATTTGGGCCTTCATAATTTTTAAAATATTAAGGGAACCCCTAATTTTATGGATACTTGACCTCATCTCTTGCCTACCATCTGAGGCCAACACCCCCGAAGACATTCGAATGACATTTTGAGATAATTCTGGCTTTTTGAATATGGTTAGCGACTGAACCTATTTTTTTGTTCCCATCCCAGGTCACACAAAATAGATGATATGTTACGAACATGGTTAGTAGTTATCCTTTATCGTTATGACACCCAATTCCATCCCCAACATCAGATGTCATGATTCTCATTTTCCTTTCATTTCATGTTCTTGTGGATCTCCAATAACTTTGGTGTTTCCCCTCCGTGCATCCACGAACACTGAGTAGGAATGTTGGCATGGTTGGATTTTCTCAGATGGTGTTTCCATTCCAATTTTTATTCTCATTTGACGGGTAAATCCTATAATAACTCACTATTTCCCACACTGAGAATGGTTTATGTGGGATTAGGAGTTTTGGTTGGGCCATACCCACATAGAGACACTTCACAACCTAATGGTCCGACTTCTATGACCATTATCTAAGATATCTTTCATCTAATCAGAATGATGTTAAACTATGATAACCTGACCCACATTAAGCTAAAATATTTCATCCTTACCACATGACATCAAAAAGAAAGTGTTGTTCTTATTATGTGACCTTAAAATGAAACATCATTGTGTTAGCTGCATGATAAAAAATGGAACAACATTGTGTTGTTCTCATTGGATAGGGAATCACCCTTGGAACTGGTCCTCCACCATGCCACTTTTTAAGATCGACCCATGGTTTGATTCCCATAGTGACATATAGACCTTCTTCATCTTGGTCTATTAGCTGAAAAATATCACCACACAAACAAAAGAAAAAATAAGAAATATCTAATTCCACTTTTCTCTATGCATGGGTCAGACCTTCATGAAAAAAATTCAATTAAGAACTACACATGGTTTATTCCCATCCTTATGGTATACATAGTGGCACCTAAATCATCGATCTTGGGTCCATCCACAACATTATTTCCCCTACCCATGTCAAACCATTGTCATACCACATAACATTAAACTATATGGAATTCAAGAACTATGTAGGGATTGATTCTTGCAATTGCAGGATATATAGCAATGCATGAACGTTTTTTCATGGTCCCATCCCTAGTTTCATCATCCGATTCACCTCCATTCATATTAAGGTGTATATAAAACACGCAATCATCCTTTGGACCCAATTCACATCATGTTTTTCTTCCAGTATGTTGTACATACCCTAAGTTTTATCGCTCTCTGATAGTCCGAGCTTTGTGACTTTAAACTTGTTTCCATGGTACACCCTCTATGACCATAAAAGGGAAGCCTCACAGGGTTGTTCAGTGTGGATCTAAGACTCCTTGGCTCTCATTCATGTTGGGATGTATCCCTTAGTGCATTACATATGCCCATTTCGTATCGTTTACTTGGTATTTGTATGGTACATATGTCTTTTTAGTCTCATTAATGTCAAATTTAATCCCTTAATTCCATGTATGATTTTAAGGAATAGATATCACAGTCCATGAAATAGGAATTTAAACTATTGGCTAGGGTCTAAGAAGTATGAACTTAAAATATGTGTAACGACATGGTAATATGATGTTAAACTTTTACTTGCATTGTCCTCACCATATGATGTTAAAATAAATGTTCATTATCCTCATCTACATGACATAAAACTATAAGGCATCTATACCCTTATTATAGAGGGTTCCTTTCAGAGTCAGTTTTGATCTTTTTTCATACAAATTCGCCTTCACCGATGTGCTCTAAGCTGTGGTGGTGTAATTTTAATAGTTTTGGAATCCTTTAAATCATTACATCACCCCACCTCATGCTTTTCATTCCATTTATTTGGATCTTCATTCTCTTACATTTCTAAAGGGACCCCCTATAAAGAATGGTCCCATGCCACATTGGATCACCTACCATTTTTGGCCAACACCATGGATGACTATGGAATACACATTGAGTTTGTTCCCATGTTTTCAAATATGGTTAGATTTTGTCCCTCATTTGTTTGTTTCCATTTTTGGCTAACATGGTGAAGTATTTGTTTATAAAATACAGTTAAAAATTGTCCTCCATCATCATGAAACCCTCATTATATTCTGAATGTTGGGCATGTGATTTACACTTGTCATTTAGCCATTTTTTTGGATTGATTCCAACACCCTTGTAATTTACATTCTTGTGCACTAGTGCACATTGGGAAAAGAATGTTGGATAATTCAAGAGCCCAATTCTCCATCCATGCCCATTCTCATCCCAAATACCCTAGGTGGTAAGTCAATAATTTTAGACCCCAAGAACTTGATGATTATTCAATACATGCATACGAAGTGAACAATTACATGGTATTCCTTTGTTTCTCACGTTGGGAATGACCCACATGAGCATAGGGATTGAAGGTTTGTTGGGGATATGATGGAGGTGAAATAATTTAAAACAAGCATGAAATGTTCATGCTTTTCAAAAAAGAAAAAGAAATCATGATGTCTATTTTATATGTTTGAAAAAACAAAACACCTGTGGATTGGACCCTCCAATAACTCTTTCGAGTGTGGCCTATTGGATCTTCTTTAATCGTATGAGCTACCTTTCTTTCTCATTGTCCTTAGGGATAATCCCATCGGCCTTAATCTTCACTCAATCACGCTCAGCTTGATGAACTTCCACTTTAATAGATGATTGAATGAGCTTCTCTTCAACCTATTCCAATTAGATCCTCATCTATGACATCAGTTCCAATTGGGTGTTGGTGAAGGAAGAGAACTCATTCATCCGTGTTTATATGTGTTGTATCTCTTGTTCTGCTTCCTAATGCTTTTTGGTGTATAGAAAATTCATATGGTTCTAAGAAACACTTAAGCGACTATCAGTCTCCTATACATTCTCAACAAGGTAATCCTAGATAAGCATATGTGGTCCTTGTGAATCTACCCCTCTGATGCATAAGTCACACAGTTGAGGGAGAATTTATCCCACTCGGATTGTCCACTTTGATTTTGGGGTATTTTTAATGAAGTATTTGATCAGTTTCCATGACTGTAGATGGGAAGCCCTACTATCCTCCACATAAAAATTAGACTCATCCGTCTCCTCTAGGTCATCAGGTTTTTTATCCAGGAACACCTCCATAATTTCATCTGTAGGATCCTCCTCTGTAAGTATATCATATGGGTTGGGCTCCATGTCATTCGGTTGACCGTCACCACTCGATCCCACCTTAATATGATTGCCCCTATTATCTCTTGGTTCCACCCCATTAGTGGTTCTACTCATAGCTATGAATATCATGGTCTGGCCATCTCAGGCATCTGATTCCATGTATATCGCCATTCTCCTTAAGAATGGAGCCCCAGGACCCCTGATTATTCTCAAAAATATTACACCCACTACTTCCAATACTATCCATACAAGGATAATGTCAGTTGGACTGGTTGGGTAAATAATAGTAATTATGTGACCAAGAATACATAAAATGATCTAATGATAGTTTCTCACACCTTTGAGTTGTTACTGTCAACATACCAGGACATGGATCGACGTATATGGTTGGGAGCTCTGGGGATTCAGGAAAGCCCACCTTGGCTTCCAAAACATTGTTAAACCATGTTCTCACCATTGTTCTAGAAAATGGTTCTAAATAACATCCCTCTACATTTATTGTTACATGAGAAATGAACTTTTATATGAGGCTCTCCATTGCAGAACAAGTGTCAATTAAGAAACCTGGATAACATGAGTGGGATCATATCATAATAAATGGTTTTGAGCATACCTCAAGAGTTTCAAAAAATTCTCCCAGCTCTAAGGCCACAACCTATCCTTCACCCAGAGGGATCCCCCCATTGGAATCTTCTCCCCAAGACCCTTCCAATACCTTGGGTTGAAGGAAACACTCTACCAGCTCAGAAGTATATAGTTTTAGTCAAGACGATAGGTTGATATGTACTTTCACCAGATACTTCATTGGAAGTGGTGTCCCCTGGGAGTGTACTAAGTCCTCTAGCTCAGCGACATATCATCCCCCCTCTATTTTAGAAACGATAATGCCTGTGCAGACATAGAAATTTCTTGAAAGCTACATTCCAAAGTGGAAAATGTTTTCCCACATTTCTCTAGTGATAAGGATTTGCTTCCTCATGTCCCAAGATGCCCAAGCATTAGGATAGAAGAAATCCTTAGGAATGACATCTTAACGTAACCACTTCTCGAGAGATTTGGTAGGCTTCATGCGAAACCTTCTAGATGACCCCCCTTCCTCTAATTTTACCTAGTTGGTGACACAAGGTCTTTCACTACCACACTTCATTCACTTTGGAAAAGTGCATGTCTTGATATTATTAGCCCTACTACTGCAGCACCACCACCCGAATGTGAATCATCTCTACCACTACGAAGCACTTTTTCAACTCTCCATACATGACCTCCAGGTTGAAGGGGCACCCAATCATTGGATCCAGTATTCTGTTCCTTCAGTATATCACTCAAAAATGATGTCTCCTTGCTTTTCATGTACTCTTAAACAAGCCTATAATTGGAAGTAGGTTTAGGTTGCTCATTCTGCATCTTCCCATGATCACATGTGAACATAATCCAATGTTTCCTCATTATGAATGGGTAAAACTCATGGAGCACCCCAAAGTAGACTTTTAGAGTTTTCTGTAATAGACAGTGTAACTACCTCCTGATGAGATGTGGGGTATGTGGCTTACAAATATGCTCATAATGTACCTATACAACTATAAATCTATCTTTTAAGGGAAGACATATGACTAATTCTCCTCGATTCCCCTTCCATCATCAGTGATCACTTCTTTTGGTAGTGGAAATAGATGGTAATTAATCCCCCCTCCAGACATTGTTCAGCACAACCAGTAGGTTCACCTTGATTGGGAAACTCCCCACCGCATTCAGAATGGCCAGATAAAATTCTAACTCGGGAGGGGAAATGGGGTTTAGATATTCATATGCCCTCAGAAGAAATTTCACCCAACCATAGAAAAGGTGGTGCAATCCACATTCATGGTTGGGCATGTTCCCCTCAATGATGTTCAAAGAACTTTATAAAACATTTTCAACACTAGAATCCTAAGGAATATGAACTACCCTATATCCATCTTGCTCTACAAAATAATTGTGTTCTACTACACACCCATGTGTAAATCCCTGACTGAAAACATCCATTCACAAATGAGTGTATAGATAAACCTAGCAATCTTAATGACCAGTTAATGCTCAATGTTAATGGTGTATCCCCATATATTCTGTTGTATTTTATCAAGGAATCACCAGTAAGAACCTTCTTTGATACTCTTATCCCCTCTTGGAATGGTACGATGCCTGACAGGCAGTTTCATGGGTTCTCATTCTCCCTTAATAGGATGCTCCAAGGGAAATTCATAAAATAAATAAACAACCTATTTATGTTGACATTATTAAATACCATCTTATTTTTATCGACCCCAAAAATAGGTCTATAAATCCCTTCTATAACTATGGTATATACTTTAGATCCTCCCTTGTATTCTCCGTGGGAAAAAATTCATCGTACATTGCCCCAATAATTGGAATCCCTAAAATATGGTGGAGGTCCCAGAGGATGATAATCACATCCCCATGATGGAAATGGAAATTTTTGTTCCTTGATGACCACCCAATTAACAGTTATAGCAATATTTATTTCAGTTGGTAGATGTAAAATTGAAAAGCTAACACAACCTTGTAATGACTTACACACCTCAGTTTGGCTCCAAATTCCAAGCTGAATGAACATACCTAGTAGGCCTATGCTTATCACTCTATGATGTTTCTGCCCTATCATAAATCACAATCATCGGTCATCCCTTTCTCTGGCTTCCCTAAAACACCATGATACATGTGTTATTTTTTAGCGGAGAAACCTCAGGTTTCAATGCTTTCCCATAAATGTTATTGACACGGTTATAATGGAATTTTGTGGGGATAGGCATACTGTCCTTCCAAGTATAGACATCAGCATATTTAAACCATTGGTATTAATTGAGAGTTCCCCTAAACAAATAATCTAGTTTTTCACTACTTACATTTGGGATAAGAACATCATATATCAGACTAGATCCATACATTGGAAATCTCTGGCAGATGGGGTAATCATTTTCTATTTTGATAGTAGTGTCACCAATGAATCATTATCAAAATGACTCCACATACATGCCCCAATCCGAATATTTTGAATCACATCCTCTCTTTGAGTAGAGTTCGTGAGGTCCACCTGATCTTCTTCTTAACTTACCATTTTTTCCAATACATTGTTTATTTTACGTATATGTTCATGAATCCTGATTATAAAGAATGTTCGTGGAGAACATGATAATGGAGACTTAGAGGACTCCGTTTTCTTTATAGAGAAATGAATGATTGTGATGCACTGGTTTTCTATGTTGCATTCATTGAGCACTGGCACATGGAACCTAGTTCCCAAAGGGAATTCACAGTGTTACTTGAGATTTGTGATCTGAGAGCTGAAGCACAACTTTGTGAGGATCAGATACAGAAAAAATGGGGGTCTCAAATGAATTTATCGGTGATGAACTCTTAACCATCCTAGTTCCCTAGACTCTCCGGAGATTCATGGTGATCTCGAACCACACTCTATAATCCATCACCATGAGACAGCTTCACAATCAATTGGTTTTCAGTGATGTATCCTCATAATCCAACCCTCATTCTTCATAGGATCCCATTATGAGGGGGGGGGAACTTTCTATCACCAAAATCTATTCCCATGATGGATTAAAGATGGAAAACCATTTGGGAAAAAATTCAACCCTTATGAGCCACAAAAATCACTTTAGGGTCCCACTTCATGATGCAATATCAATAAGCCCTTCTCCACTATGAATGTCACGAAGTAGTGATAGAGGCCTTTGTGAGTTCTACGAACTCAAAAAATGATGTGAAGTTGTGAAATATGCCACCACAAGTTTGACGAGCTCCGCTAATGCCATGAAGTGGTGACAAAATTCTCTTTATGTCCAATGGATCTACCTCCATTCATGAAGCACAATTACCTTCATAGTGCACCTATAACCATAGTAATACCTGGTGCCGATAAATATGAGGCTTACCCTCAACCCAAAGGATTACTACCCTAACCATTCACCTTCCGAGCTCCCATTTCATGATGCTCTTTTAGCTCTATGAACTAGCGAGGAAACACTTCCCCCAAGGTATTTGAGCACTATGACCCATCTTTTAAATTGTTCAAACCAACCACCACTTAATGTAGAGATTCCCTCCACATTATCATCACTGACATCACAATGTTAGGAGTCCATTTTAGGAATTGGTGAATTCGTGGAGCATTCTACATTTTTGAAGAACACTACAAACACATGTAGACTACCCCCTCGGATAGGTTGCCAAGCTTCTTGAAGTACCTTCCTTCAAAGAGACCCTTTTAACCGTTATTCATGAAACAACTTCCTTTGAAAAGATACTCCTATTTTCGAAGCACCAGATCTTTATGAATCTCATCTCACCAGGCCCCTTGGATTCAAAACCCCTTTCATGTATGGCCATCCTGGTTTGTGTGAAGTGATTTCATGGTTCCTTGTGTGGTGTTTCATGTTTTTTCCATACGTTATGATTCTTTCGATAGGTACACTATTGAATATTGATTCTTGTCTTAGCTATGCAAACATGGACCCCTTGATTGACCAATCCTCCACCTCATTCCCTTACAACATTTCTTATGCCATCCCTTCCACAACTGTGTGTTTCTACATGTTATGTAAGTATAAGGGATGAGGAGTGGGTCCTCATAATCAGAGTTGTAGGAGGTTAAACTAAAAAGAACCTGCATCATAAACAAATGATGTTATACTTTTATTACCATAGGTGTTGAATGTTTGAGAGAACTAGAGAGTTTATGTCCAATGGCACCCTCTTATCTCTCTCTCCGGTTTGGATTTTTCCATGTTCACATCGAGAAGTATCTATATAAGCTTATAACCATATCCCCATGCCTACCTTCCAGAGTATGTCACAATTTAAATCCTCTTTGGGCCACTAGCCATGCGTAATCCCCACACTATCCCTCATGGACACAACTCTTGAAGAATGATCATCTGGTCTACTGTTACATCTTGTTTATCACACCAAGTATGACAGACATGGTTTTATAAAAATAGTGACCATGGCATCCTCTTTCGGCTGCTAACCACACATATGCACCATCAGGACTTTGGTCCACTAGCCATGAGTAAGCCACATGCCCCCATCCCTATCTACATGGACTTTGATCCATGTATTCTAAGCATGGTACACACAAAACCTTTTTGAGGTTCAGGACCATCACTCCCCATAATCCATTTATTCTATCTATTTGACGTTAGTTCACTCATCCTGAATGATGTTAAACCGCACTCTCTGAACTACATATGTTTTGAAAAATTTTGGGTATGTTGGAATAATCCAAGATGTTCAATCCCAAAAAATGGTAAACTCTGGTGCTCCCTCCTAGGGACGTAATCTTCTGATTTGACATCTTCCCTTTTTCAGACACATCTCTCAAATCCACCCCCCTCAGGTGTTCTAATCTATCATCCTGGGAATCTAACAATTCATAAGCCCCAAACACTTCACCATACTCCTCCAACATGAGTTATCATCTTGCAAAGGGCATCTAACCACATGTAATCCCCTGGAACATCTCTAGGTGGCTTCCCATTGTGTACGCCACGATTCTATGCCTCTATCCTAAACTATGCTGACATTGATCCCTAGCCAATAGGGTGTGTAGGAAGCCTCTATAAGGTTTACATCAATCATCCACTACCATCATTATCTTTCCCCTACTTACATATGTCTCAGGAGTATCATTCCCCAACATGGAGTTTCCACTCGTTTCAGGTCCCATCCATGCATTCATTCTCATGGGTCACCTCCTTAGGTGTCCCACAACCCCGGTTTTCAAACTATGTAGAATTTAATTCATAGCCACTAAGATACATATGGAACCTCTTCATGGTTTAAGACCATAATTTTTCACATTTCATCATCACTCTATCCATACCCATCATGATTCTTACCCGGGCCGTCACATCCCTATGATTTCATGCCCCAATGTCATCACTGCGTCTATCCACACTTAGGCAGCTAACCATGCATAAGCTCTATACATCACATCCATCCAACCAAGAGTGATCCTCTTGAAAAGGGTATATATCCATTTGTAATCCCCAAATTATCCTTTGAATCTATGTGGGTTTTGATCTGTATCTATTATATAGGGTATGTAGGTAGCATCCATGTGGTTCAATACCAGCTAATGGTAAACCTTGCTGCCCCCTCAATGAGGCCCTACTTCCCTAATACCCTCGAGGTTTATCCATAATAGCCTACACAGTATGACATATCCCATTTATGGGACACGACATTCTTGGGTCTTCTATCATTGGGCATTATGATCCACTTATCTGTTAAACCTTCCAGGTGCTCCCTTTTAGCGATGTACCTATTTGATCTACCTTCTTAAATGTTTTTTTGTCTGGTCTATCTCCACAAGATGATAAACTCTTAGAATATCCCATTTCAAGAATGGGAATATGAGGAAAACCTTATAGATATGAATCTGAAATAAGACACCCCATGATCAATGTGGGGTGTCTTAGGTTTCTACGCCATTGAGAAACCCTCTGATGAGGAAGAATACAGTTGTTATAGTGTTTTAGCATCTAGACTTTCCATAAATTTCCCACATGACTACTCTCTAGGTTGAAGGTTTCTTCCATGACATAACCCCTTGTAATTTCCTGATAGAAGAATCATAATTAACTGGCTTACATAATGATATGGCACTGATAATGAGTTTCATGAACTATATATTAATCTATAGAGGAGACTCAGAATAGGCAACAAGTTATGAGGAGGAATCCATAAATGAGAAAAGGAAATATAATCATCCTATTTCAATCAAGGAGAAGGTATCACTGAACTAGTGATGAATGATACCTACCTTTGGAAAGCAGAATGTGGTGTATAGTGCACTATTAGTGAGCGTTGACATGACCCACGCAACGAGTGCACCCTGGCATAAAGCGTAAAAACATCATCTAAATAATTTATATAGATAAATTATATAATTGAATTATTTTAAAGAATAAATAGAATATATTTATTATCGTTTAATATAATTTAGTTCAGCTACATTAATTTTACATTTAATTTTTATGTAAAAACTTTTCAATCCTTTTCAATGTTTTAGCATTTAAAACACTTTTTCTCATTCCAACTATGAGAGTAATTTTAAATTATTTTCTATAATTTTTCTAATTTAGAATTTTTTAAATGGATTCTATATTTGGAATCAATAGGTCTAAATTACATAAACATATTTCATTTATTTTTTGGGATTATGAATAGTAACTTTAGTAATTTTTGTTAATCTAGTAAAAGAGAAATTCATGTAATTAAGGGAAAACAATATTATAAAATTATACTAACACTTTTCTTAATATCATTGGATGAGTTTCTTTCGACTAAAATCATTCTTGGGTAAAAATGGAATCCTTTGGTATCCATTTGGATGAGATTAGGACATTTAATTTATTTTATTTAAAGAAAAATTAAATATTCCATACTCTAATTTTAATAACTAAACCGTTTTTAATATAATTTTATACATAAGACAAATTCAAGTATAAAATTTAATTTTAATGAATTTATTTTCTTTATCTTAGAAATTAATTTATAATTTTTATGAAATAAATTATTAACTTAAATGATTATACATTGATGATGCATAAATCATTTCATATTTGAAAAATCAATATAAATATTTTTATTAAAAATGTAAATACCATTAAAAGACCCAAACACTCAACTAAATCATATTGGTTGAGTATTTCTTGACCATAATCATCGAAGTGTTGATTTATTCACAATTTAGAACCATGTGATGAAGATTATGACATTTATAATATTTTATTTAAAGTGATGTTAATGTTTTCACATTCATGTTTTAATAAATATAACATTTTTATTATGGGATTTTGCAAAAGATATATCCGAATATAAGTATTATTATGAAATATATGGGATTTATCTTCTTTATAGTATTTTATTTGGAATATTTATTCATCAAATAAATATATTGAATAATTACAAAAATATAATGTAGTAATTATTTTATTAATGGAGATAAAAAATAACTATTATAAAAAGTTTCAAATTAAATATAATTTTGGAAAATTAATATATCCAACAAAATTTCTAGATGAACCTATCCTCATAGGTTTGTAATAAAATAATTTCTTAAATGTTAACTTGTTATATTTATATATTTAATAATCAAATAATTTAATAGTGACAAAAATTCACAGTATTGATTGTTTATCGAAATAATATATTATTAAATTATTGAAAAATAAGATTTTTAAAAACAATATAGAATTATTAACGCATGGTAGAAACCATTATTAAAAAAATTGAATAATTATTATATGGTTGAAAAATTTATGAATTATTCATCTATGGCCTAATTCACATCAAATAAGTAATTATTTCTCCATTTTAATATTTAAATATTTTTACCTTAGTTAAAAGTTAAATTATATAACTAATTTTTAATCAAAATGATAAGGTTTATATTTACATAAAAAACTATATAAATTTTTTTTGATGATATTACAACCTTATTTAATATTATCATCAAAACTAATACATTTTGGAGGTTTTGGGATGGGTTTTAATTTTATTATAAATTAGTACTTTTGGGGATTCTAAAATTACCCCTCACATCCATTACAAAATGGAACCACATCCATTATTTATTCACAACTCATTGAGCCTTAATGATTAGATATCCCATACCTATTTCCATTTTCAACTTACCTCTTCACATTATAGAAGTTCTGGTCTTCTCCAAACACCATCTCCAGTTCTTTAAGAGGAGATATAAATGGAGCACGTCGAAGTAGAAGTAATCTTCTCTACTGATTTCTTCAAACTTATTTCATCATCTACATCCTATTCAAGAGTTGTTTCTATTATCATTTAATAAATACATTATCACTTATAAACTGAGATGTCATTATGATTATGGAAGAATCATATTCTACCTTCTATTAGTCTTATAATAAATAAAATCACCACACATACTTACTAACGGTTTACCATCTCCATGCAGTGGTGTAATTTGTTTTCAAAACCACCATAATTGGATGGGTATAAGGATGAAAATAATAACTATATTTTATTATTATGACATGATTTTATTCTGACAAAAACATATTTCATCTACTTCCAAACCATTCCATAATTATGGGAATGATATCATCACTCGTGCGTACGTACGTGCTACTATCTCCAAGATGTGAGGAGATTCATTCAACATGATTTACACTAGAGAATAATTATATAAATGTATATAATGAATAAATATGATTAATATTATATTAATATCATTTTTGAAATTATATAACTATAACCTAAGAAAGAGAACCAAAACTTATTTGATAAAATAAGAATAAGAAAATGTAAATGTTAATACCAGAATTGCGAGTAATATTGAAATGATATAAATAAGGGGATGAAAATCTGATCATATATGATATCATAAAAATGGATGTGATTTTGGAATAAGTAAATGAAGTTATTTAAATAATTATATAGTATTTTTAGATATATAAAAATGATATCATACCTAATGTATGATAAAAAATTCACAATCTCATTATTATCGAAGATTGTTAATACATAAGCATTTACTAGGGCATATTTATCTTCCTTGTACATGTTTCTTAAATCTGAATTCAAAAATATTATTTATATTATTTTAAAATGGACTAAATTAAATTTTACCCATTGGTTACATTTTATTAAACTATATGAAAGTAATATTTTGTTGTTTTCAATAAAAGGTATCTTTTGACTTATCTGAAAAAAGTACAGAAAGAATTTTTTATTTTAACTTGTACAACATGAAAGGTAATTTTTAATTTTTACAATTCCTTATTTAAATGAATCATACATTATAATATTTAATTTTTATTTTCAAATAAATTCATTTCTTTTAAAATTTAGTTCCATTTTGAGAAAAGATAACATTTTTGTAGAATGAAAGGATATTTCCATCAATAATTAATTTCGAGTGTTCTATAAAAATTATTTTCTATATACAATGGAATTATTTAATACGGTTATGTTTCTTGTTTAATATCACTATTATTAATATGGTTTTATTATGTTTATTATTCAATTATATATACATAATCCATTTTTTATACATGGATTATGTTATGATGGAATGATGTTTAAGAAACCCATTTTAATCCTTAGGTTATGCTATGATGAATGATTTATGTTTTTGTGGTACGCATAAGAATAATTTAACTATGAGATGGGTAGGACCTATATCTCCCTCAAACACATTGGGAAAAGATTGATATCTCATGAGAGGGACATTATTGGAACTAGAATTTTTTATGGTGATGTAACACATGACTGGAACAAGGAGTAGACTCGTTTCAATAAAGGACTGTATCCTCTATGATGGTATTGGAAATGATCCTTAAATAATATGAAATGATTTTCTACGCTAATATATATGCCACAAATTCCATGTCTTATGTTATGAATATTATAAATATGTTTATTGATTCATTATGACCTTTTATGATTTATCCCATGACATGATATCATGCTTTATCATATGTAGGATATGATTTTCAAATGTCATGTTATTAGGTCTAATTATTATGACATGACTGATATATCCTCTTTTTAACCTTACTGAGTATTTGAGTTCACCCAATATTATCTTTCTTTCTCCTAGGTTGTGAATAATGGTATTGAGTATGATATTTCGAAAAGGGATCTACTTATGAATAAATAAGTGGGAGAAAATGTAGATGTCTTATGAGCAGTTTGATTATGTTTCCCAGTTACTAAATAAATTAAACTTATATGTTCTTGGCATGGTTTTTTTTTGTTTTTTTTAATTATTATTCTTCAATTTTTAAGTAATATACATGTATTTAATGTATGTTCCATTATAATCCCCCACATCCGTGAAAAGACATTTAAATTCCAAAACCAATACAATAAAAAAATCCTTCTTATTGAAAACAATTTTCAATAAATCAAACCAAGCAACTATTTTAAAATTAACCTTTTAAAATCATTTATGAAAGCAATTTTCATGAAAATTCCACAATTTCAACAAAATCCACAAAAAATCATTAAATAGGGATTCTAAATTGCTTTGTACAACAATTTCATGATCAATTATAATAAATTTAATGAATTTGAAACTATTAAAAATAGTTATATCAAGAGGAGTTGTGATTGAATCCACCTACTTCAAGAAGTAGGAAAAAATGATAAACGACCTGAAAATGACAAAAAAAACTCCAATTGAAACTCTAATAACACACCCTATATCTATTCCCATGTCATTAAAAAAGACAAGTATAATCATATTTGGAATAAAATATCTTATATATATCCACATCATACACAAATATAAAAAATAGAGAGATATAGATAAGTAGATCTAAGAACTACCACCAAGAACTAACAAGAAATATAACTTATTGGGAGAATATCGCTTCAAATCACGAAGATAGCCCTTATATTGAATTCTAATCGATAGGATAAACTTCCTCAAACATTGGGAAGAGATATTATTTAGTTGGGGCCACATATGAGGAAAATATTGGTATTTAAATATCAAAACATATGAGATATATAATTTTACGATGTCACTTTTAACCTGTGCATGGTGAGTCACATGGCTAGGAAAATCATGTGTTGACTATGCACCAACTAATAACTCAGGGATTAAAGTCATACAGTTTTTATCACATAGTTTTTAAACCAAGTTCCAGCTATTCCAAAACCAAGTATCTTAAGAATCATGGTTTCTTCTAGGCTTCTTCATGGTTTAAAAAAACCATGCACCTCCCTTGATCTTTTACCCTAGTCGCTATATCATTGTGCACGATTTCCTTCAAGTGTTTCACAACTTTTTTAAGCTACGAAAATATTGAAAATCCCCAATAACACTCAAACTATTCTCCATACTCTCCAAAAATTCACCTATATTCTTTACATACTAAAAAATAATGAAATGGTTACTAACATGAAACTAGGGGGGGTGCTTCATCATGTCCCATGAATAAGCACTGTTATGAGAACATGGATACCAATTCATATAATCAGACATCCATCATGAATAAGGAAATAAAATTTCCACTTACTCGGTTAAGTGAAGAATTGTGGATGGAAACACGACGTTTGGCTATGACCAAGTCCTAAATAATTTATTTAATGCACTGAAAAATCTGATCATGAAATAACATTCGAAACTCAGTGAAGAATGTCAATCTGATTTATATCGACACCGCACACATGAAATTTTCATGTGTTCATGAGAAACATCCTTCTACTCTAGATACCACCATGTGAGAAAAACATATATTTTATGTACATGCGAGTAAATTATTCACAAGACTCCATTATGTTGCCTATATTACACAATCACATGAGGATATGTATGTCTTAGGATTCCCAAAAGAAATCCTTCAACCACACAACAAATTCAAGAGTTTTGGGTTATGATAAATTCATGTGATGTCTTGGAACAATTTCCATGCACCCTTTTTATGATTCCCTGACATGAAAACACCATAGGTCACATTATGGATTCATATACACCAAGAATATGTGATGCATCAAAGGCATTCAAAGTGACTATTCCTAAGAATGTTTTTAGTCAATCACAAGATCCATCAATGATCATGTGATTCCTAGAAGATAAGTAGAATGGTTTTAAGTGGAAATTATCATGTTCCATCATGACATTAATTATTGATCAAATGATGCATCACATACATGGAGAGTTATTTTATTCTACAACACTCGCATGTCTACCCATGTTCAAATGAGTCCATATAAAATAAGGATAAAAATATGAAGGATGAGAGAGACACTTTTGATTTTAAAAGCCATGTGATTAACCCCTAGAGGTCCAAAAAAAACTACAAGACCCTAGTATAATTTCCACCTCATCATGTGGAAGACTACATAGATGTCACCCTCATCACACAAAGAACCTCGGGTATGTCCAGACGACTTCACACTTCCCCTTTGTCTCCCTAAGGAAAAATAGATTGGATTGAACATTAAATTCTCACACTTCTCCACATGAAAATAATTTTTCATGCGATTAATCATAAAAAATATTGTATTTTTCATTGACATTACTCATGAAATATCACATGACCATCATTCTTTTCAAAATAATTAAAGGAAATAAAATAAGGAGAAGGTGGAAGACTCTCGTGGTTGTAAAAATATTATGATGTGATAAAAATTTAAATAATATAGTCTCATGAGATTCATTGAAAAGTCAACATGATCATGTGAATTCCCCTTGTAAATCTATAATTATCTCATGGAAATTCCCAACAAGACACATAAGATCATGTGAAGGCCTTCTAGTGGCACCCTAATCTCGTGAAGGCTCATAGATAGGTAAAAATAAAAATATGGAAGTCCATTGGCACACTCAAATGATTCAAAAATTCCCCAATAATTGGAAATATTCCAATGAAGAAGAATTTTAAGATATGAACTTTTGGTCACTAAAAATATGGTGATTCTCTAAGAGCGATCAATGATTGTGACTAATGATGACACATAGCTCCAGAGCCCTTCATTGACTCTAGTCTGGATATGTGTGATACACACTGTAAAAGGTAGTGAAAAATTAAGAAGTGGGACCTATAAATACCCCACAACAACATGAAAAATGGGAATAATCTGGTTGTAAAGGTCTATAATTTCATGTGCAAGGGATTTTTCTCTCTTAGACACAATTTATCTAGAGAATCTTTCTCAGATTAGTTGATCTCATGACTAAAAGGTTTCCTCTCAAGTAAGATACTATGGAACCTACAAATTAATCATGAAAAATGCATAATTACCTAGTGTGATAAAAAATATATCACATGATACACTTATATAAGGACATGTAGAGAACATCTTGTGCACCCAATTGATAACACAAGACTTAAAAGAAACTATCAATGTATAAATATAAGGAACTCATGATAAAAAGGGTGTAAGAAAGATATTTATGTGAAAGAAACACATGAAAACCCTCATACACTTTTTGTGAACCTCCTAGGACACACGAAAGCACCAGGACATGTCACCTCAATCTCACGATGCTGCTTTGGATACTATTTGGGTCATGAAAAATCCTCTAGACATGTTATAGAAATCCACATTATCCTAGTCTGATATACCACCCAAGTCTCAAAAATCCCAATTTTCCCGACATCTAGGCCACACGTTGTCCTTAAAATATGTTTCCTGACTCATATAAAGAAATTCACACATGTTGGTCAAAGTCTCATGGAAGTACCTAGGAATGTCAACCAGCTCTCTCATTGCCCTCATGACATGATAGATAGGTATAACGATGCCCTATAGACATGTCAGCCAAGATGTGTGACACCATCTAACACATATCGTACTGACTCTCATTAAACCCCTATATGTGTCAGCCTGATCTTGTGATGACACAAGGGTGAGTCAGCTGTATTATCAGGAACCCTCTTGACTTTCCATCCTAGTTATGCGATGACTTCCAGGACAAACCATATGGGTCTCGTGATGTATAAATTTTCAAGTTATCCTTGATCATGAGAAAACCTTCACACATGCCACCTAGGATATGTGATGTCCTTTGGATAAGGAAAGTGTATCATTTAAATATATTTGGATATTCATGGAATATTCTCTTTGACGAATCAAGAAAGAAATAAATTCATGATGAGTAGATAATCATCACATGTCAGGTTGGAAAGAAGGCCTTGTCATAGGGGCATCCCACGATTTGATAACCTCATTCCTCCCTGATCTCTATGCCCAGAATACATGGGAAAACACTGTAGGTAAGACCTAAAAATAGAACTATGAGAACTCTAATTCCTTCCATAACTAGGATACACATGATTCTTCTTTGAGTCCTGAGCTATATATCAAACCTCTAGAGGGAAATCCTTATATATAGTTTCTACACCCATAAGCAATGATACTGATCATTTACCATCCCTTGTTTCTCACACAAATCATATATCATGTGGGCTTAATGAGATACAATAATCTTATCATTTATTTCATAAGCCTCTACAATGGAAAGGGCAATGTTAGTGTGAAATCCCCAGTCAATTGAACTATGAGAACTCCAATTATTACAATAACCAGGATATATAGGATTCCTTCCTAAGTCTCAATCTCAAATAAATATTTATTTAGATGTAAGCCCCATGTATTTGACATCTCAACGATGGGGACCTAATCATTCCCATGGACTGATCACTCTTCTTCATCCCTCAATGGACCGAGAAATAAACCGAACAACAATAAATATGATTCCTATTATAACTAAGATATGTAGTATGCATTTCCAAGGACCGAGCTCCATATTAAACCTATCATGTGTAGTCCCATCAAAAATTTCCTACATCTATAAAAATGAGTCTTATAACTTTCTATCTCTTGTTTCTCACACCAAGAATAGCTCACATGGGATTAGGTATCCGCAAGGAACATCTCACTAGCACGATGAATCTCTAAAAGCCAAGGAAATCTCATTATGTAATCCCTAATGATTGGAATGATATGAATTCCCCTATATATATAAGGAAATATGTCACGGGGCCAGTCTGAAGGGAAGAAATAAACAATTTGAACTTTGAATCTTGCTATAACTAGGATACATATGACATCATTCTATGGAACGAACTCAAATATGAACCCACTTAGTTGCACATCCATTTATGTCCTTAAAATCTCAACTATATGGACAAAATAATTCCCATTGGATGAAAAATCTACCTCATATATGGGTGGACTGAGAGAAAAATGAACTATTACAACACTGATTCACTTTATAATTGGGATACGTAAGATATCTCTCAGGGAACCATCTTTGAATACCTGGTCTATCTTAACATCCACATATGTCCATTATGCACGATGTTAAACTGTATGGGTTCAACGAACTATGTGTATTTTGATTCCTACAGTAACTAGGGTATATAGGGCATTCCATAACTGTTTAATATCATACTTGTAACATTAGACGCCTCTTTGTGTGGATGTAAATTCCGATGTTCTTGTTACTATGACTTCATAACATGATCTGCCACCCATTTCTAAAAATAGATAGAGAAACTTAGATATATATAGATGGATTCAAAAATGAGATCCGTATCTTTTTCATAGAAGAGAGACTTAACCGATGATCGTCATTTTGGTAACCGGTCCCATATCAAGGTTAGGAATAGATTCACAAATATATCTCAATTATATAAGAGAGTCCCATAGTAGTAAAAAACTCCCCATAAAAGGGTTCGATGAGACCGAACATAAATACTATTGACTAATGTGAGTCCCTAGGGGTCATTGGGCCAAAAAACCCATGGGATTTTCTACCTTTGGAAACTAAGCCTGTAGCTAATGATAGATGGGGGAACCAGTGGGAGTTTCCAGTAAGAGTGAAAATAGTTTCTTGTTGTTAATGATTATTCAAAAAATACCCCCCAAACAACAATTAATCCAGAGCAAATCCACATTAATGAGGGTTCTCGATCATATACCCTTTTCCCAATGAAACAAATATCCACATTGTTCATTGCATTGATATGATTATTTTTCAAACCATATACCATATATATATATTTGGGTGTGTGTGTGTGATTGTGTGGTGTTTTATTATAAAGGTTACTTGATTGATAAGAGAAATAGTTATATTATTTATTATTTACTTAATATTAATTTTTTTTTCATAATAAATGTTACTTATTAATTAAATTTTTCATTCAATATATTAATAATTCATTGGACATGCAGTGAATGGTGGGGTCTAATTATTATTATCCCCTTGATGCATCAATGAGTCTCATGAGAAAAACCGGTTGTTTATCCCCATTAAATGGGTTTTTTTTTGTTTATAACTACCCATTTGTTAAACTATCTTAGAAAAAGGCCTTGAAAAACAGATAGCATGATGTCTATGATTAAAAAGTCTAATATTAAGAATTTATTTTATTAGGAATTAAATTATTATTATCCATGAGATTTTTTTATTATTATTATGAAAGTATACATTTTCATGATATTGTTATAGATTAAATGGAATTTGTTTTTAGTTATTTACCATTTCTATATTGATTATTCCTGAATTGATCACAATATATTATATTGTACGTAACCCTTATTGAGAATATAAGATCACACATAATTTTTTTCCTCTACATATGATATGAAGAAGGATATTATGAATAATTTTAATAATGTGAGAGTGTTTCTTATGTTATTTATTTTTCTATTTCCAATGTAATATGAAAGTCATTTGTGTGTTTTGTTCTTTAATAATGCTAAACCGGTCGATCCTACATGGTGATATTTTGGTATCTTTTAAAAATATAACAAAGAAGAAAATAACTATAGGTTACTATATTTGGGTATTATATAGTGGATATCTGGGGAATTTTAGTAGAATAATTGGGAACTAGATTTTAAATTAAAATATTTGACATGATAATTATGATAATCCTTAAAGTATTTGGGAAAATTTACCTTTTACGTATTTTTATTTGATTGATCAATATTCATGATGACTATGATCTTACATAGTGGGTTCTATTATTTGTTGATATTTCCTAATAGTTGAAAGAGAATCAATTCCCATTGATAATATATGGATATACATGCTATAAAATCCAAAAGAAGTGGTGTTGGGAAGGAGATGATCCTGGCCATATTATGGTAGCTAACTCAGGTTAGGATTAATAACCTTGCTTATGTAGAGAATCCAGTTTTTACCCAACATGATAAACCTATTATAGATCAAATCATGACACAAAATACAATATCATTTAATGGATAAAAAAACATATTATAGCTGAATAATGGATTAAGTCCATCAAAAATATATTATTGGATTTGGAATGTAACATTTGATATTCTTAATAAACCTATGATAGTATTTTGGTTTGAGAATGAACCTAAAATCAAAATGGAAATTACATACATAATATCATTTTTACTACCTTTTAATGAGAAATATTTTTTTCATATGTTTTTGGTGAAACTAAACATTAAATATATTCCTATTATATGAGTGTTGGTTGATGTATTTATAGAATGTTTTCCTAGTATCCCCCAAAATGTGATTAAGAGTTTTCAATAGAACCCATACCTATAGGTACTGCTATTACATAGACTCTATATATAATGACATCAATTTAGTAATATGAATTGATAAATATACTCAAGGATAATCTTGATAAGTAATTCATTAAGCCTAGTGATTATCCATGGGAAACACCAATTGTTTTTTTCAAGAAGAATGATGGGATAATGCATCTTTTCATGGATTATAAAAAACTTAACAAAACCTCTATTCAGAAAAAGTATCCTCTACCCCATATATATGATCTATTTGATCAATTATGAGGATTTAAATATTTTTACATGATTAATATTTAATTTGGTTATCATCTGATAATGGTCAAGAAGGATGATCTACCATAGACATCCTTCTATATAAGGTAGGTCATTATGAATTTATAGTAATTCCATTTGGTCTTACCAAAGCTCCAAACATCATCATGTAATTAATTAAGGGTATTTAGATATCACCTTAATCAGTTTGTGGTAACATTTCTCGATGATATTTTTATATATTAAAAGATCAGGGAAGATAATAGTGAATATTTTAGAATTGTGTTGAGGACCTTAAAAAAGGATAGGCTATGTTTCAAATTTACTTTGTCTGAATTTGTGATACAAAACATCATATAGTTGGGTAATATAATTTAAAGTGATAGAATATTGATGGATCCTTCAAAGATGAATATACTATAGAAATGTCCTAGACCATCCTTAGTAACTAAGATCCATAGTTTTCTTTAGCTCAATAGATACTACAAATTATATATGATATATTTGTTATGACTACTTAACCCACATACCAAGTTGATATATAAGGGGGTTAAGTTCGTTTGGATAGATGAATATGAAGATAATTTGAAAAGAAAAAAGTAGGTGGTTGTTCAATGTATCTATGCCTACACGACATTATAGTAGATAAGGGGTTGTGATCTATAAAAAATCATAAAAATGGATTGGTATTCATATTCATATATAATGATATGGTGATAGAGTATTCCTCTCCCAAATTGAAAATTCGTGAAAAATATTACGTAGCTCATGATTTTGAGTTGAAAGTTTAAATTTTTGCATTTAAGTTGTGGATGATTTATCAATATGGTGAAATATGTCAGATACATATTGATCATAAATGTGTGATGTATATATTTACAGAGAATGAATAAAAATTTCACCATAAAGTATTGTTTATTTTGAACAAATATTATGACTTGTCAATATATTTCCATGTTTGGATGGAGAACAAGGTAGACGATGATCTGAGTTGGAAATATCATGAATCATTTTACCAGATAAGGATGGACATAGTTATAATATTTATGTCTTTATTGAAGTTTGATGATTAATATTAAGGAAAGGATATATATATTATCTTATATAGATGAAAATTTTACCATCCATCCATGAGAGGATTTAGAATTCATAAAAGGAAGATGTGGAATTACAGAAGAAGGTGCAGAATATTCTATAGTTCAACCATGATAAAGTTGGACTGATATGGTTTAGAAATATATGAGGCATCCCATTAATGATAGAGTTGATGAAATATCTATTGGATGGATATCGTAGTTCATTATTCTCTATTCATTATGAAATTATAGATATGTATAGATATTTGGATGAGTATTTTTAGTGGGATAATTTGAAAAAATTTATTATCGGTCATGTATCCAAATTACTAGTCTGTTAGCAAGCCAAGGATGGGAGATATAATTATTAGGGGATGTTATAATCGTTTACTATACCAAAATGGAAATGGGAAATTGTTACCATGTATTTCATTATTAGTCATCCCAAATCATTTAAAGGGAAAATTTCTGTTTGGGTTATAGTTGATCAACTCATGAAATTAGTGATTTTTTTTATTTAATAATATATTTATGTTAACTAAATTAATATTTTATAAACTAATGTTTTTGGGAGATTTCATAGAGTACCAGTCTTAATAGTATCTAATCGGGATCCTAGTCTCACCTCAATGTTCTAGAGAATACTTTAGCATGTTCTGGATACATAGTTGAGTTTCATTACTACTTATCATCCTTAGATAGATGGTCAGTCTGATTGGATTTTCAAACTCTATAATAAATATTTATAGCTTTATATATTGGTTTTAATGGTATTTTGGATAAAAACCAACCATTGGAATAATTTTCCTAGAAAAATAACTTTCAGATGACTTTTTAGATGGATCCTTAGGAAGTCCAACATAAATGGAAGTGTAAAAAATGACATGTTGGGATGAAGTTATAGAACGAAGTCAATTGGGACTATATATAGATGAGGAAATGGTATTGGAGGTTATATACATTCAATAACACATATGGCTATCTCAAAACAAAAAAAGAAAATATGTTGAAAATCATCGATGATATCTAGATATTGAAGTTAGTGATAAGTTATTCCTATGAATATTTCCTTGGTAAAAGGATATGAGATATGAAAATAAGGGAAATTGGAGACATATATATAATGGTTACTTTGAAATTACGGACCATATCAGGATGGCATCATATCAACATTATCATCCAACGAATATATCTCAAGTTCTAGATTTGTTTTATGTATCTCTATTGAGGAAATATAAATGTGATCCTTAGCATGTATAGAACTTATAGTACACATCATTGGAGAAATTTCTATCTTATTATGTACAATCGGTGAATATTATGGATCATAGAGATAATATTATATAAAACAAAACCACTCACCTAATCAACATTTATGGAGAAATCATAAAATTTAAGAAGCTCTATAGGAAACTAAGGAAGTGATAAAGTCGAATTATAATCATTTTTTATTAGAGTGATGGAATTTCATGGGTGAAATTATTATATGGGGGTATAATATAATAGTTTAATATTTTGTGAAATATTTCTCTTAAAATAAATTTAATTTCTTTGATAGCTTGTTATACAGACAACATTGAGTTTAAATGAACAAAAATATACTATTAATGTATTATTATTTAAAATTACCATTATAACGTAGTCGTTAAAACTAGTAATAAAAATGGGAATGATCGCATTTTGAAAATTATTTTTAAAGGTTTTAGATAAATAAAATATATTGATAAAGAAGAATTCAGTTTAAAATAAAATACAATTATGCTTTTAAAAATAAATTTTCTTCAAAAATTAATTCTATTGTTTTTTGTGAGGAAATATTATAATTAATTTGTGATTATTTAATAATTTATATTTTTTGAATGATATAATTTTTAAAATTAGCATATAAAAATTATCAATGGGTTGAATTTTGAAATTTTTCTAAAAGTAGTAATTTTCATTAAATTGTAGAAAATATTGATTTTTATTAAAAAATTATTTTCGATGAATGAATTTAAAAAGATTTATTATTTTAAAATGACTTATTCATTTATATTACGAATAAATAAATTAAGGCAACCATAACCAATTTTATCTATTATTTTGTTAGAAAAAAATTTTATACTTAAGAAATCATATTTTCTAGAAGACCTCTTTTAATCATGTTTTATGGTTTTAATTTTAAATTAAATTCATCCATATAAATGTATTAAATTTTATATAATTTATTCCATGTTTTGAATAATCCAAGTTATTATTATTTAATAAGGGAAACATAATATTTTTCATCATGAATATTAACCATAGATAATATTTTCCCCATCCGAAATTAATGTAAAATTGGGTTATGTGTATAGGGTAAAACATTAATATCATTATAATATATGAATCTATCATATTGGATGAGTGGTTCTTGAAAAAATGAATATATAAAGATTTAAATTATGTAATTTAAATATTTATTTTGACTTATTAAACTGAATATTTACTTTTCTGAAAGATAAGTTATATATTGTTCAATTAAAAAATATTTTTTTAGTCTTTGAATTTAATAGAACTGTTGGAAAATTATATTCTATTTTGGAATGATACAAACATATAAAAACCTTAATTTTTTAGTATTAAATAAAAGTTGTGTAAAAAAAATTATTACTTTTATTTAAGGTAAGATGATTTTTACTCTCAATTTGGGTATTTTCCTAAACATTACATTTCATGAATTTTTTATCATTTTATTAAAAGTAATTTCCTTTAAATGTAGAAATTAAATATTGATTAAAAAATATAATCCTAATTTCAAAATATATTTTAATTACCCTTTTTTCTATAATTATGTTATCACGATATAAAAGGTAAATTATCATATTTATAGTAAAAATGGGTTTAAAGTAGTTTAAGTAGAAGTTAATGTTTTAAATAAATCAAAAAAATGACCAAATATAATTTATTGAGTATATTTTGACCCTATACCATATAATATTTGAGTTTGGGGTGCCTTGGATCCATGTGACATGTTTATGATAAATAAATATATATATATAATATAATATTTTAAGTAATTCCACATGCGTCCTTCCCCCTATAAAAGGATTCTACATATCCTATATTCTACACACTTAATGTGACTTATATCTCAGAAATGATCTATTATAATAACATAATAGTATTATTCCACATTTCATAGACATTATTTTCTTTGAAAAATACTATCCTTTCAAGGCTTATGGTGTAAGCCAAAAGAGATTTCTCAATGAAGAGGTATAACTATTAACCATGTTCTTTTTTATTTTTGTTATTCTTCAACATTTATCTAAATTTGTAGTAATAATAATAAAATAATTAAATCAGTGACATAAATATATTTATATATTATTATGATTATTTAACATCCATTATACACTTTATTTCAATTTTATGGAAAGCGAAAACATCATTTGCTCCCACATACATCATACAATCTCCACGTACCGATGTAATTAATTTTTATTCACCACATTAAATTAAGGGATATAATGTTTTTAATGAATTTATATGTTATATTAATGATTCCTTAATTTTTAATTATTATTTAACTTTCTCTCATTTTATCTTTTGAAATTAGAAAACACTATTCATGCATATGTACAACCTATCATCTCCCTTAACGGTATAATTCATTTTTATGTATCCATATTTTATGAATGAATGTAAATATATATTTAACATTTAATATATTTATGTATTGAATATAATTAAAAATATAATGGAGTCATGAGAAAGATTCAATGATCGAAATTACAAAATCAAACAAACTTAAAAAATGAAGTAGTTAACACCCAAAATAATTATAATTATAAAATGTTGTTAAAAATAGGAGATGATATGTTATCACTAGACAATAAATGATATTATAGATATGTATATTGTTATGATATGTGGTTATAATAAATCTAAATTTACTATACAAGAGGCTAAAATAAATTATGTTGAAATTTGAACTTGAGGTGATGGATTCTATCTCAATTTCCAGTACATTGAGACATATTTGTTATTATAAACCTATTTAAATTTATGTGGTGTATATAATTCACATTTTTTTAATATATAATTAATATATATTTATTCAGCATGATTAATGTTTCAATTAATCATTATACATTCAAGGGGTTAAAATTTTAATGTTCCCAAAGTGGTAATAAGTTATTTTACAATCTCATTTTTCTAGGATTGTTTTTATTCTAATTAGAGGGATTTTATAATATATCATTCAAAAAATCAATATATTTTCTTATATTCTAAATATTTAAGTATTGAAGATGTTTTATTTCAGCTATTCCTCTCCTTTTCACTTGAATTAACCAATGTAATATTCAAAAGATAAACAAATATTATTTCTCTTTGGATTGGGTATATTTTTCTTCCCTGTCCTTATATTTGAAAACTATTTTTAAAAAGACCTATTTATTTGTAAGATTATTTATTAATTAAATTTTATGGTAACAATTAATTTTTAAATGGTTTAATGTAATTTTTATAATTTTTTTCGAATGGTTTGCTTTTACTTTATTTAAAAAAATAAAATGGAATATTTTTAACATTTATAGTGTTAATGGATCTTCCAGCCACTATAGTAATTTTATGATATATATATATATTATTTTAAAAATATATAAATGGTTTTATAAAGAAAACTATTTAATGAAGTATTGTGATAATGATTATATTACATATTTATTTATTCTCTAAATAACATGATTTTATTAAAAATCGTATATTCCGGATGAATTTATGGTTATCTTTTATATCTTATTAATTTGGTGTCATTAGATTTCCCTTGAAAAAATCAATTTATTGTGATCATTTTTTTAATAATTATTTTATCTAAAATATAAATATATTTAACTATATATATGATAATTTCGTAGACCATACAACATTTATATATAGGGTGTTTTACTAGGAATGTTTAATGAGTAAGATGGGAACTATTTATATTCGTTATTCTTTACTCAATATATATATTTTTTGATAAGGAATATTATTTATTAATTAAATTGATCATTTTTTATTTGATGAATGAATTTCAGAAATAAAATTGTAGATGGTTCATAATTATTGATATCATGTTAACGCATCAAGAGGTCTCATGAGAAAATCAATTTTCTATCCACATCAAATTATGGTTTTTGGAATAAAACTACTCATCAATTATACTATCTTGGTGCATTTTTTTAAGTAAAACTATTTTGATGTCCAGGATCATGAAGACTAATATTAAGTATTTTCCTTATTTATAATTCATTTATTATTTTCCATGAGATTACTGCAATGATATTATCTATGGTTTCATTTTAATGCCCATGTTTTTAAAAAATATGGGATTTTAAAATAGTATTGTTTACATTAAATGTATAAAGGATGATTGAATTGATGTTGAGAAACCTTAGGACATGATTCATATTTCATATTATAAGAAAATGGTATTATGGAATTAGGTAATAAATTTTATTTAATGGTTTAAGAATAAAGTTGGATGAATGATGTATTTTATTGGAATTAAAATATTATTTTACATGGATCATGATTTATATAAGTATTTTTAGTATAATTTTTTATTAAGGATTTTACAAGATATGTTAAATGATGAGGATGGCATAGTAAAGTGATTTAATGGAAATGAAATGTTTTGATTAAGGTTAGGTAACCCTAAATTTGATTAATATATATATATATATATATATATATTAGCACGGATAAAGAGATGACTGATTTGTATAAATTAAATTGGATAGTATCGATGAACTTAGAAATGGTTAAAGAGTTTTTACTAAAGTGTTTTATGTTATCATGGATTATGTTTACAAATTATTGTATTAAAATAATATATCTATTAATATTTGGAAAAAGGAGGAATACATGTTTTCAAAAAGTATTTATAGTAATTCGGGCTACAACTACGTCTCAAGAGAATATATGATGAAGGTATTCACATGATTGAAATGTGAGAAACTCGAGTTACATTATTATATATGGGGGATAAATGATAAAATTTTCTTTTGACTATATTTATAATGTTTTTTATTGTCATATATTATAGGAGATATAAGTTTAACCATTTATGGTATGGTTTATGTTCAACTTCAGATGATGTTTCAGAGGTTAAAGTGCAATCTCACTATATGTGGATTTATGAATATTGGATAACTCATGTAGACTATTTTAGCGTGATGATAAAAAATGTGTAATGGATTGAATTATAATAATATTTATGGATCTCCTGGTTTATTAAGAGTTACAAATTATCCTTAATTCCCTAGTGTAGGAGATGAAGTGGGAACTGATCCAGTCATAATAAAAGGGTGAGTTTGTGCATCTGTAATGGAAGGAAATATAGTAAGTATATATTATTTTTTAAAAATTAATAAATATAGGAAAATGATTTTGAAAAAATATTTATCATAATACGTTCATTTCTATTGAACCAATGGTCTTAAAAATCATAATGTATTTATGGTTTTGAGGCCTTTAACTTTCTATTGATCATTCACATTATGAAGATCACGAATCTTAATCACTCTCAATAATTATTTACACTTTTACACCATGTAAAAAAATTCAGTCACAAACTATGTTCTCTTATGTGGAAACCTAGTTATGAGTTACTTTGGGTGACTATTATAGTTCGAACATTCATTTTCAAAGCATTTTTTAGTATTCTTTTATATGATGTGGGGTTTTAAGAATGATACTTTCATGTATTAAAACATTGATAACTAGAATAATTTTTATGTAGAAATTCATTTTAAGGGGGGTATAGCATAACACCCTAAGATTTTTTGATTTTTATTTCAAAGTAATTTAATCTTTTCAATATTTTGGTAAATAAGAGTAAATATATCTCTTATAATATGATATCACAATGTTATTATTGCTTTTTATGCAACACCTAGTTGAGATTTCAATACACATAACCTATAGATTAACTTTTATACATGTTAAAATATTATTGGATACTATTACCCACAATATCTAGTCCCTTCAGTAGATTATGTTACATGGAAGGCTCAGTTTTACCAAACTACAATATAGAATTAATATTGTTATTGATATATAATTACAGCCACCACATAGCCATTTAAATATAATCTTTGAATAATATTAAATAATATATGAAAATACGATTTACACATGTGTATAAAATGAATCCATTGGTTATCAATTATTTTTAAATGAAGGTAAGAACTATTTTAATATAAATACTTTTTTTCTATGAAAACAATTCTTTTCTATTTACATACACCATCATATCTCAATAATGAATAAAAATATCATTGTTTTTATTAAAATATATTTTATAAATAAAATAAAATTTTTGGAAATCATTCAATATATTTATTAGCATAAAATGAGAATAAATCCAATTTTGTGAATAAGAAGATATATTTTCAATAAAAGAAAATTTACATCTATATAATAGAGAATTGATTTTAAATATATTTTTTGAAACTTTTATTATTTTTCATTGAAATACCAATCATAATTTTTGAAATAATAATATCAAAATTGAATTTGGGTAATTTTTTGTTTTTTTTTCTATGTAATAAAATTTTTTAATGAATAGTTATAAATAATAAATTTTAATTGAAAATTGCATTTTAAACTTATTTAATTATATTATTAATTTATAGGTTGAATTAATTTAAAAGTTAATATAGATAAATATTAAAAAAAATTAAAATATTTTATTTTATTAGAAACAATTTGAAAAGGAAATTTGATATAAAAACAGTACATTCTTTTAGACATTTAAGCTTAAAAAACCCACTTTCACGACACATCTACAAGATTTATTTTAAATTAATTTATGACACTTAAGTTATTATAATTTAGAAAAATGTATTTAATATTTGTAATAATAATAATTTATCCTGTCTAATAACTTCAAAATAGTTTTTTACAAAAAATGTTAGTCGTTGAAATTAATATTAATTACATTGATTATGGTAAAAACAAGATTACATAGAAGTAAACCATTACTTTGAGGATCCCAATAACCAATAAACATGTAAAAGATATGTTTTATGGACATATATATACCATATACCATATTTTATCTAATATGGGAAATTATTGGAAGAACAAAATTTTAGGAAGTCCTCTAAATAGTGTTTATATTTTTATATTTATAAGAATGCCACTCCACCTCCACTTTAAAAGGTTACTCACCCCCTCACTTCTTAACACCACTCAATCCATTTTTGATCATGAAAAAGATTCCAATATAATCTCCAAATATCCCTCCTCTCTACCTATAATACTCACTTTTTGAATAAATGAAATTAATTTAGTCCTTTTGTTCACTCTAAAAGGAATTACGCAAAGAATAGGTAACATCCTTCCACAAGCTCTTTTGTTTTACTTTCATTCTCCACCACCTAAATTTTTATTATTAAATTATAATATAATAATATATGTATACTAAATATACTGATATGATTTTATTTCAAGGGTTTTACCTACACCTACACACACTTCCATCAAATGTGTAATGAATGTACCATTCTTGTTTAATGATTACTACTACCATGTGAAACTATTCCATTCATTTTTCCTTTACAAACTCTCATAGTTGGTAATTTTGGTGGAAATAATATTTTTATCTTATATATATGAAATTTATGATGTCTTTATCCCTATGAAATTATTACATAAATTATACCTTCACTCTTTCCATTTTGTGTAAATACAAAAACAGTGTCTGTGGATGTGTGGACTACCACCTCCTTAAAGCGATGTGATTCGTTCACACTTTATATTGAATATATTAGGGATGGTTCTAGTAAATTTTTATAATATATAAGAAATAATAATTCTATTATAATGAAAATATATAAATATATACATACACATAAATTTCATTTACTTACTTTCCCTCAATACTACAATAATACTAGAACAACGTATATGCGTATGTGCGGCCTAATATCTCCGTGAATGACATATTCCATTTCATATTTTTATATTAGTTAGATTATAATAAATACTTATGTAAATAATATATACGATATTTAAATCATTTTTAAATTATTGAAATAAGTAAATAATGGTCAAAGTAAAAGGATTAAGAATAACAGGTAAACAAATATACGAAAAACAATGAAGATTTTACCTAAAAGATAACATTAACATGAAATTGTTAATAAAAATGTAATGTAAAGTCATAATAAAATAATATACGGTATTATGTATGTTAATATGGTTCATTTGTTGTTGTATACTAAACTTGTATTTATTATACATGAAGTTTTAATATGTGTGATGAATGTTAATACATATATTAATTGATTTATCATCTCACATTTATTTCAGTGATACTTACACCTAATTCAACCCTAATTTTTTTTGTGCATTGTATACACATTCCTAGAATTTATTAAATTATTTTTTTAATTAAATATATCATTATTTACATATTATAGTGACATAATCCCACAAATCCTAAAGCTGGTGTCTACAAACATAACATCGATATGAATAAAAAATAAATTTTTTATTTAAAGGATAAATTTTTTCCATCATGTATATCCCTACATATATATCATTTTACACTTCTTATATTTATTTGGAAAAAAATAAAAATAATGGTCAGCTCAAATTCCCAATAAGGATAAAGTAGAGAGAAATCAATAATGAATCAATGAAAATAATAATTGTGTAATGGAAAATAATATAACACACATACCCTAACATAAAAAATAATGATAAAGAAGTTGATAAATAATATGGTATGGTAATAACTAGAAGCGCATTTCATTAATTTAACAAGATAAGGAAAAATCAATATGGAAAGGTAAGAAAATTAAACACAATCTATTTAATCAATAAAGTGATAATGAAATTCATCTATATATATTTTGACAAAAATATCATGGATAAATTATAACTGAATAATAATTTATGAAATGCATAATTATTGGACACCATGATTAAGGCATATGAAAACTCCATATTTCAAGATCTATCCTTCAGAATGATTACAACTATGGGTAGAAACCCTTATATTCTTCTTATAAACTAACATGAAGGGTTTATCTCCAATTAATTTCTTCTCATGATATTACTGATGCATCGAGGGGCTTTCATAATCCAGTCCTCAACCCATAAGGATTACCTTAAATGGTCCCCAGCCCATAACTTCCATTTCCTAATCATTTCTCATATTGAATAAATAATATTCCTTATCGAATATCTGTATTTATTAAAGGATCCATATTTATCAATATTTCAACACATAATAAAATAAATTTCAATTTTAAAATCCATATGAATAAATGGAATACGGTTCAAGAAATAATCATATCCAAAAAAATGATATGAATATTTTGGGAAAATTCAATGTCAAATTATCATAAGAAATTGAATATTTCAAGGGGACTATAATAAATCATCAAACTAAATATCAATATTATTATTAGAAAAATAAATCATAAAACATATATAAGAAGAATAAGGATGGTATCAATACAACATATCCGAAGTGGAGTAAAATAATGTGTTTTTATCATTTATGAATAAAAATATTATATAAAGATATTTTAAAAAATTATTATGGAAAAAATAATTTATATATTGAAAAATAGTTTTAAAATCATTTTAATTGAAAATAACTTTATAAAAAATTTTATTTAAAAATTAATCTTTTAATAATGCAATGAAAGAATCAAGTAAATTATAGTGTATAATTCTATACAAGCCATATGAGGTAAAACAACATATCTTTTTTTGGTAAAAATGATAGAAAAATTCCTTATTCAATAAGTGATAAGAATATTCCCTTTTAAACATTTGTAAAAGAATAAAAGGGTAAATATGACCTTAATATTTCATTTTATAAAGGGTAGATTTTTTTTGAAATCATTTTAATAAAACGTGTTTTTTAGAATAAAACAGGTACTCCAACTAAAGAGAGAAAGAAGTAGAGCCTTCTTAAAACAATTTTCAGTACCGAAGAGTAGAAAAATGGCACCACTACTTGGTAAAGGTCATGAAAAATCATAAGATATGAAGATGAAAGTGTTTATTAGAAAATTATCAAATAATTTCTATTGATGGGAATTAATGTTTAAAAAATCTCAAACAAAATGAGGTTCTAAAGTAAACTCATGAAAATATTATAATTTTGAAGTGAGCATCAATCAATGAGTATGTTATGCATATCAACTATAAATCAACATATAGAAGTGGAAATACATCAATAAGTAATCAAATTTATTATACACATAATCATAGAATATTAAAGACAATGATGAAGTAATATAACTCAATGAATAAAAAATGGGTTATGAAAATATTTTCCACTTGGTATATTTTATCTGGAATCTCTATAGATGATATAATTAAAATTGAAACTAAAAATTTCATAAAGAATGAAGGAATCATGATATTATATGAAACATTTGTTGTATGAACACCATATATAATAAATTTTGGAATTAAAAATAAATTAATTGTTTTTAGAGATATTTAACAACAATAAAAGGTAGTGAGATTTTAAAGATAATAATTAAAAACATTCTTGTGGAGATTAATCATTAAAAATTCAAAAGTGTCCTATAACACTTTGAATGATTTGAATCATAATATCAATAAAGGAATAACAGTAAATGATTCTTTAAATATCATGAAAATAAGGATATTTATTATATAACTTGTCAAAGAGAAGTATATAAAAATTATAAATGTAACTAGGTGTATAAAAATAAATAATTCTTAGTTGGATGTATATTGAGATGGGGTCCCTTACGCTGTGTTTCCTTTCAGTTGACCATCCGTTAAATTCGTCTTATTCAAGTAACTCCATTTGGTTTTACCGAATGGGATTCTTTGGATAGATTTATGGCCAAGGTGGATCTTATAGGTTGATGGGAGGTATGTTGAGAAGTTATTTGGATAGATATTAATTGACAAAAAGTTTCATGATAGGAGTGAGGAAGTGGGAGGCTTGAGTGCCTCTTTATAGTAGAGGATGAGTGTCACTGACTTATATTTTGGAAAAATAATTTTTTTCCATGTTTTTTCCTTTATTAATGGCTCTAATAATGGACCAAATTTTATAAAACGGTTGAATGGGACAGAATATTACAATCTAATGGATTTTGGAAACTTTTATATGTAATGTTTCCATTATTTTAATGTTTTTCCCTTGTTATGAATAATTTCAAATTAATCATTGTAATTAATTTTAATTACATTCAATTATATTTTTTTTAGAAAAAATTTTAACCTTATTAGATATTATAAATTATTCTTATTCCAAATATGGATTCCATTTTTTCTAATTCCAATAAAAAGTGCTAGAATTTATTTTAATTTAATCATGCAGATGGGGAAACAATGTTGGGTTATAAAGAAAAAATGTTCAATGGTTTTCTAGGTTTTTATATCCAATTTAAATGTAAATTTAATTAAAATAAACTAAATCATATTAATTAATATAAAAGTTATCTATTTAAAATTTAAACCCAACCAAATATATTATTTATCCATATAAATAAATTTGAATAAAACAATTTTGTGTTAAAATTATGTATTTTTCACTATTCATTAGAAATGAAACTTCAGAGAAAAAAAATATGTTCTCATTTAAAATACTAAGTTTGTTTGGAAATATAATATCTATAAAAGTGGAAAATATTGGAATTAAAATAGGTTCTCCATTAAAAGGTGGTGAAATTTCCTTAATAAAAATATAAGTTTTTATATGTAATATTTGGTTTATTCTTATCTTATGTCTATCAAATCTATTTGATGAATATAAAAAATATTTTATTTAATGTATAATATTTTTATTACATTAGTATAATTCATTTATTTTAATTAATTTAATTAATTAATAAAAAAAATACCTTTTCAGCATAAAAATACGTCTTTAGAAAAATATTCCCTTTATATTTAATTGGTTCTTATATTCATTTCTGATAAATTTGTAACTGATTACTTAATTTTTTATATGTGTAAACCATATACATTTATAAGTAAGATAATTATATTCATAACTTCTATTTGAACATCTTGGTCATATATTATTATATTGAATACTAATATTAAAATAATACATCGTTTTCTGATAAAACACAGTCTTGTGTGTAAAGAAAACCGTTAAAGAAACTCATTGTTTCGTTAGATGTATGCTAACTCTGTTTCATGATCATTTTAATCTATAAAAAATATTTAATTTATTTAAAATATTATAAATATTATAATGTATTAGAATAATATATTCCCTTGAATTTTTTTGTTGTGTGTCATACAAGCTATTACATACAATGTTCTTAGTTTAGAATTTTTGGGTGTTACATTCTCCCCACATTAATTATATTGTTTCTTACTAATTTAAAATCAATATTTTTTATCTATTGTTTTATATTTCCTATGTTGAAATCTCACATCATGATAATCTTTGAAAAAACATCCACTTGAAAAGAGATAATGAGAGGTGTAAAGGTCATATGGGAAAATTTAAAACTAGGTCTCTATATAGGAGTAAATTATTGTTAATTAGTGATACATATTTGAAGTAAAAGCAGAAATATTTGAATGGAGTGATTTATTTCATCAATAAAAAACATGTGAACATTAAATATAATGTTTAGGGACTTTAATCCATTAATCGGTGATGATTTATTTCACCATAGGTTCTTAAAAAATTAAAGTTTTAGGAATACATTTTTAAGATCTTTTTCTTCTAGTAGAGATGTACCGTTACTACTTATGAATATAAGGAAATCTAATTGTGTTATATGTTTTTGTTTAATATGTACAATTATATCTTTTTTATGCTTCTATAAAATTATAATTCACCCCTTACTTAACAAAATGGGTATCCAAAAATTATTTTTGATCCCTGAAGCACAAAAATAAAAATTTATCATATCATAAGGCCCATAAAAGAGTGAATTGATTTTTCATTTTACTCAAACTATTCTCAAAATATAATATGGTTAACTAAATAATTTCTTAACCTAAAAGAAAGATTAATTTCTTATCATCAATATTTATTTTTTTCAAATTATTTAACTGAAATAGTGACATTTTAACCATGACATTGCGTAGGTTAGTGGTTGGAATAAAACCCTTATCATCCTTTGGGTATTGGTTCAAGACCCACAACCTTTCCGGACTTGATTGGTTGTCACCTAGCATATAGTTTGTCCTTTTATAAAACCAAATCAATATAATTTCCAAAATAAATATGATGGAAAACCTTGAAATAAGGTAAATCCCAAAATACCCTTTTAATGAAGATTTTCAACACAACCTCAATACATGAATACTTAATCCTATTTATTTCAACATAGGTCCTACCTTGGTCTAAGGTTTAACATTCATAATTAATTTTCATTATATATTAAAATCATTCCTAATGGTTTCTAAAGAATATGGGAATTATCCTGAGCATACCCCCTAGGAGTGTCACACTAGGTTCACAGTAAGGCATGTTATCATGTTCCTGGATAAGCTAGGTCATGCCCAACACCCCTTATCAAAGTTGGTACTCTTAGGTACTTATATTCAAAAACCATATCTATGGGTGTTATTCAGAAAAGGATGTATTGTTAGTAATACCCACATAATCTATACCTTATTATAATTATAGCGTGTTATTCTATAATTATCCTTAAATTATATGTTAGGGTTATGTTCTCTAATATATATTTTATTAAATCTAGTGACCATGGATGCTATTAAACTTCCTCTGATACCAAAGGTAGAGACCCATCCTAAGAAATCATATATATAGTTTCTAAAACCATAAAATTTTCATGATTACTAGGAATGAAATCCGGAAGGAAGGATAATTTTAGTAGTATTAGTATGCCAGATATATACACGTGTCTTTTATTACAAAGAAAAACACTAATTACAACATATTGTTTTTATTTTGAGGATTACATTATTCCATATATTATATCTATGCATGTATTTAATAAGAAAATTCTTGGATTCTGGGGGAAAGGGAACAAAAATAAGGGTGTGAAAAATGCTCATCAAGAATAATGTGTAGTGGAAAAAATAATGAATCAATAAGAATATTAATTATGGCATGGTATAAAACTAAACACGCATACCCTGAAATCAAAAAACTGAGAGAGAAGTGCCTAATTAATATTTCAAGGAAATACCTAAAAACACCTTCCATTCAATTAACTAGATAATGATAAATTAATATAGAATAGTATGAAACTGAAACACATGGCATTTAATAAATGAAATGACAATTAAATGCATCCATTTATATTTCCATACAAAATATCATGGATAAATAATAACTAAATAAAAATGAATGAAATTCTTAATTATTGTATTTCAAGTCAAAGGAACGTGAAAACCTATACTATCAAAATCTATCCCCTATAAAATTTAAATATATGGTTATAAGTCCTTAAATTCTTCTTGAAACAAACTCTATGGTTTTGTAACCAACTAATTTTTTCTCATGAGACATCTTATTCTTCTAGGTGATTTCATTAACCCACCCCAACCTATAGGTCTTACCTTAAATAGACCCTGACCTGTATCTTTCATGTCCAAATAATTCCTCATATTGAATAAAAAATATGCATTATAAAATATCTATATTGAATAAAGGATACATTTTTATCAATATTTACCCAAATAATAAAATAACATTCAATGTAAAAACCATATGAAAAATTACAAATATTTTAGGTAATAATCATACCCACAAACAATTATGTGGATATTCAATGTAAATTCAATTTCAAATGATAATGGGAAATTGAATACTTCATGGGGAATACAAGAAATCAATGATGTTAAATTCAATACTTTTTTATCAAAATCAATCAATCATAAACAATCTAGAGGAAGAATAAGGATGGCACCAATACAACATATACAAAGTAGAGTAAATTTAATGGTGGTTTTGATCGATTAATTTAAATATTGTAAAAATATATTTTAAGAAAAATATTGATGAAACTATCCTTTTTATATTGAGAAACATTATAAAAAATAATTTTCCTTAAAATCACTTTTGGAAAACATTTCTTCAAAAGTTACTCTTTGAAACATGAAAAAGAAGTTTCGATGAATTGGGGGAATGTAAATCCATAAATTCTGTAGGTGGTAAAGAAGAACATTCATTTTTCACGATAAAATGGTTATAAAAATTACTTTTTAGGAAATATAAAATAATATTAATTTGAAAACATTTGTAAAAGACAAAAGGGATAAAAAGTTCTTTAATTAATCATTTTAAAATGATTAAAAATCATTTTTGAAATATTTTTTATAAAAAATGGTTTTTAGAAGAAACTAGGTTCTCCAACTAAAGAGAAAAATGAAGTTGGGTTTTCTTAAAAACATTAATAAAACATTTTTAGTATGAAATATTGAAAAAATGGTAATAATTCTTGATAAAGGTCCTGAATAATCGAAGGAGACAAAAATTAAAGGGTTTGTTATACAATGATCAAATAATTTCCTCTAATATAAATTCAAATGTAAAAAATATTGAACAAAGTGAGATTGTAAAGTAATCCCATGAAAATATTATAATGTTATAGTGAGAATTAATTGAGGGGTGGATTTTGTGTATCGACTATAAATCCACATATAAAAGTGGAAATAAATAAATATATAGTCAATTTCATTATACATATAATCATAGAATATTAACAACAATAAGGAAGTAATATAACACAATGAAATGAAATTGGGTGGGAATTTATATTCCACATGGATGATTTTATCTAGAATCACCTTAGATGAAATAATTAAAATTGGAAATCAAAATATCATGGATAACGAATGAATTGTGATATATATAACAAAATGGTAGTATGTACACCATATATAAGAAATTAGGTGTATCAAAATAAAGTGAATAATTCATGATAATATTAATAATCACAAAATTATTTTAGATTTAAAATATAATCAATAAAACATTATAGAGGATAATAACAATTAAACATTACAATGTTACCCATAACACATTGAACATTTTGTTCATAATCTCTATGAATGAATAATGTTAAATGAAATATAGAATATTGTGATAATACAGAGATTCATGATACAACATTTAAAATAATAGTATATAAAACATATAAAATAAACTAGGTGCATAATAAAAAATAATCCTAAATGGAATGTAAATTGATATGAAATCTCTTACCATACATTTCCATTCATGGGATCGTCCTTTAAATACCTCTTATTCTGGAAAATCCTTTTGGTTTGAACCAAATGGATACCTTGGATGGATTTCAAAAAAAGTTGAGTATTATATATTGAGGAGAGAAATTCTGAGGAGCTATTTGATAAGATATTGGTCAATCCAAATTGTCTGGAGTGGTGTGAAGAAGTGGGCGTCTTGAGTGCCTTTTTTTAGCGGAGGAGTGACACTATTGTAAATTTAGGCATAGGGAATTAAAACCACATTTAACCATTAAAAGTGGTTTCAATAAATCCGAAAATTATATCCATGTGTGTAGGGTAATTATATGAACATCTAATGGAATTTGGACAAATCTATAGGTCATTTTATCCCTTAAGTTTATGTTTTACTACCCTGTTAGGCCTAATTTCACATCAACCAGCGTAATTAATTTTAATAACATCCACAATTTTTTAAAAAACTAATTTTATCATATTAGTCATTTAACATTATTCTGTTTTCGCATAGGTAATACATTATTTCATATTTAAATAACATAAGTGGTATAAATTAATTTAAATTTGATCCCGCAGTTAGAACAAGAATGCATGTTTTTAAAGTAAAAACGTTCAAAAATTTCTTCTATTTTTATATCCAATTTTATTTTGAAATTTATTAATATTACCAATATTGGATTAATTTATATACAAGTGATCTAATTCAACTTTAAACATAATAAAAAATTTAATCGAACTGTATACATAAATTAGAAAAAATGTAGTTTTTAGTTAAAATTTAGTATTCTTCACTATTCATAAAATAATGAAACATCACAGAAAAATACCAAAAATATACCCTAACATAATTTTTCTCTTCATCATTAAAATAATATGTTTATTTTGAATACAAAAATTTATTAATTTTTAAAAATTTGGAGTCATAATTAATTATCCATTAAAAAATTGTAAATGTTTTTTTAATAAATGTATAGGATTTAATGTGTAATATTGGGTTTGTTCTTATCTTATTTCCATAAAATATTTTAGGTGGATATAAAAAATATTTTATTTAATATGTAAAAAATATATATATTACATTATTAAAACTCACTAAATGAAATTAATTTATTTTACTATGTTAAAGTATCTTTGTGAGTATAATTTTTTTTATTAAAATATTACCTTCATATTCAATTGGTTTTTATATTCATTTATAATTAATTTTTAAATAATGAATTAATTTTATATTTTTGTAAACCATGTATTTTCATAATTTAGTCAATCCTTTTAATAACCTATAATTTAATGGATATATTATATCATATTATATTAAATCAAAATATATCAATAATACATTATTTTTTGGTAAAACTCGTTCTTACTTGTAACATAACCGATTAAATAAAATTTTTATTGTTTGTGATGTATTCTAATTCATTATCACATGCACTACAAGCTATAAAATATATTACGTTTATTTAAAACTCTAAATATTTTATGTAGACTCGAGATATTATATTCCCTTTCATGCTTGGTGTTTCATGTCATACACACTATTACATAAAATATTATTGGTTTATAATTTCAAGGAAATAAAAATATCCATTTGATGATGTTTATTTCATGGGCTTTATGGTTCCCAGATACCAATTAGGTAAAGTTTTTTTTTTCTCAATTTTCCTTTTTAGAGATACATTCCATGTTATGCAACTATATTTTTCTATAGAGTGTATATACTACTACATGACATGTTATACCATGAATGCTTTCTTTCATGATATTTTATGCTTCATGTTATATAATTTTCTCAAGTGGATTATGAGTCAATGTTTCCAAAATGGTAATATATTGTTTCCAAAATCTCATCGTTTATTAGAATGTGTTACGATTATGCTTCCATTAATGAGATTTTATGATCCATATCTAAAAAAATTAATAATATTCTTCTTCAGGGGTTATTCAAGATATCTTTATATATTGGAACCATTTTCTTACTCTATTGTAATTAAGATAATTAAGAATTTTATTTTACGAAAATATGAATTTATATCTCTCTTTTGTAGAAAATATGTGTTCTTGCAATACCATGTTTTATAAAAAGGTTTTTTAAAAATGTCTTATATTTAAAAAGTGGTTTAAATGTTTTCAATATTCTTTTATAATTTTTCAGTGAAATTTTTTTTGATATATTTTCAATCTACTTTTATAAGTTATGAATTATATTTTCAAAGATTTTTTTTTCAAAATTCATTATATTTTAAAATAAATTTTTCAAAAAAGAAAAGATATCTTACACAAGAAATTTAACAAATAAAATTATAAAGATTTATTAATAAGAAAAATATTTTTGTAATGGTTTTCTGAAATATATTTACAATGAAAGCTCATTTTACTAAATAAATTATTCATGGGGTCATTCAAAATACTTCTTCATCTATGATGACATACATTTTCATACTTTATGTTTTACTTAGGATATGATTCATGAATACTATTCATATTCTTTCATGAATGGTTTATGTTCTTATGGAATTATGTGTATGAAAACCATTTCTCCTTCATAAGTTGTGAGTTTGTGAAACCCCTTTCACTTATATGGGATATATTATTTTTAAAATAACATCATTTCATGGGTTATTCATTGAAGAAATGATAATTAAAACTATATTTTTTCCACAAGTTATGATATGATATCATGTTTATGATACCAATTTTACTTAATAGGTTATGATATAATGTTTATGAAACCCATATCTTTTTTATGGGTTATGATATGATTATTTTCTATAATATTTTCCAACATGTATGTATGATTTCATTATGAAAATCATGGTACATATATCTCTATCTAATGAACTTGTTAAATATTGATATCTCATGAGATGCTGGGAATGAAGTCGATGGGCTTGATCAGAAATGGGAAACATGTGTGTCCTGATCCATAAGGGTAAATAGATGTGTCCTGATCAAAAATGGGGAACATGTGTGTCCTGATCCAAAATGGGAGGGAAGTGTCTAATAATCCAAAATGGGAAATAGGTGTATTCTAATCCACTATAGAAAACAAGTGTGAACTGATACAATATGTTGATGTTCTTGGTAGTTAACCATAACACATTAAATATTTTCAATATTTTGGATGTTGAAAAAAATATTTGACATGAGATTATGGTATATGATTTATTTGGGATGATTTAAGACCCTAATGATTCATTTCTTATTAACTTCCAATCCTTATTCAATGAACCATGTATATGATCTTTGATATGTAGGATATGATCTTAAAATGTTATTCTCATGTTCTATTACCCTTATTCTCATGTTATGTTTAAAAATATCCTTTATTTTAAAATTTTGAGCATATGATATCACCATTATATTATTTTTTTATTCCCCATGTTATGAAGAAGGATTTTTATGTTTGAGTATAAAATGGGGAGATCTTTTCAAGAGATTTTGAAGATCATTAACTAAATTAGAAAAATGCCTTCCATAAATCAATTGATAGTAAACTATAATGGTTCTATGGAATTTATTTTTTTATTGTTTTGATGATTTATCTAAGATAATTTAATATGCATGTATGTTATGCTTGGGCCGATATATTTTTATACCAAAAAGATTTCATATCCATTTTTTTCATGTGAAATGGATGTTATGAGTCCATATCCACTAACAACAACTAAGAAATGAAAAAATATCCATATTAAAAAAAATTATATTTTAAATAGGATGAGGTTATACCCCACATGGATATTAGAATAAAAGATATTATGATATTTATAAATTCAAATATAATAAACAAATTTGATGTCCCACACATTAAATTAGTGGGTAATGGAACTAGTTTTGGTGTTTATTAGTTTAATATTTTATATAAATAATATAACATCCAATCCAACAATTCCTCCCACTATAATGTAGATAAACATAAGAAAATATAATACATTAATAAATCTATATATAATATAAATTAGAATATGGTTGACCTAAATAAGAAATTTTGGCTAGATAATCCCTTACATACATTATGGAATTATCAAACTACAACTCATACAACAACATAAGTCACCCCATACTCACTTATATATGCTAAATATGTAGACATTGAAATTGATTTTTATCTACCATCACTCCATGTATCAATGTAGAAATATCTATTTTAAGATGAATATTCTCATAAATGACTAGATGAGTTTGAGAAACTTTATGGAAAGATATCACAGACAGTAAAAAATCTATAAATTTATCAAAATAGTGTTACATGATCCTTATATGAGAATGTATTCCTCCATGAATTACCCAATGGAGAGCTCATGTTACCTCTAAGAAATCCTATAATATTAGGGAGGAAGCATTAAAAATTTGTGTCAAAGTGGGAGGGACCATACATAATACACAAGTTGTACCCAAATGAGTCCTAATCACTAGTCACTATGGGTGGAGAGCATATCACCCCTCTAAATATGAGATTTCCCAATAAGTAATTTTCATAATCTTGTATTAATAATATCCACAATCCAAGTCATATGATGACAAAATCCAAAATAATGTCATAGTTTTATGAATTTTAACTACATAAAACATCATAATCACTATATGAAATTAAACTTCATAATGAAATTCTATTCTATATGAATTTAAACTGCTCAGATAATCCCTTTCCATGTGGAATCTTTCTATTCTATATGATCACTTGATCAATGAAAAATAATATTTAACACAATCAAAAAATCCCTCAAAACCTCATTACCCCATATTCCATGAATATGAGTTAGCTGTAGGAAAAAAAATAATTCATACATGAACTACGTGTGACTTGATTCCCATCCCAATAGGAAACATAGTGACACTGGGATCATTTATCATTGGCTCAGTTAAAAAATCATCAACGATAAATTCCATCACTCTTATTTATATTCCTAAACTATATAGTGAATTACCCTCACAAGAATAGTGTATATCTTAATTCTTGTCCTCATAGGATACATAGTGACAACCTAAAATCTAGAACTAGGTCCAGCTACAAAAATAGGAAAATTTCTCCACATCATCTTAGTAATAGATAAAAAACTCATTATCAATATCATGACTTTATTTTTTTAAAATAAAATTATTTTCCATTATATATTGTGATAATCTATGCGTAACATGAATTGTGAAAATATTCCCCACCTAAGTATATGCTTTATTTTCACAAGATCCCTTAGCATGGGTTGCCACATCTTTAGATTTTTACCTAAAGAAATATGTATCGATTGGTTCCTAACCTTTTCGGATACAAAGAGACCTTTGAGGTCACCTACCCAATATAAGTCCATTCGTTCTCTCCAGTGCCAAAATCCATTTTTTGGAGTATGGTTTTTCAAAACAAAATAAAATTTTCCTACATATTTTGATTACTTACTTTAAAACTTTTTGGTTCCATTCTTCATAACCATAAAATATTTAGAATATACTATTAATTATAGATCCATTATCTAGCATATGAGTCATATTTTTCCAAGGATGCCATGATTTTGTATTGTAAACCTATATTTTATTAAACAAAGATAAAAATTCATATATTCAGTATGTATCTTCTTATGGATGAAAAATATAAATTTTCCCTATACATTCTATATTTACTATAGCCTGAAGTATTATAATATTCAAGTAGTCTCCCAGCTATCTATTGTTTCTCATACCAAGAGTTAATTATGTGAACATAGAGGTTAGAGTAGATTTTCATTGAAAATATTATTGGGATACACCATACCTGAAAGACAGGTAATAAAATTATGTTCAGCTGAAATAAAACTATTAAAAAACTATATTTATGTGAATAACTTATTGTTAATTCCCTACTTCTCAAAAGTTATCCATATCTATATTTTAAATTTTCATGTATTAGTTTATATTCAAAATAAAATGTACCTACCCCTATATAAGATTTAAATCTATGCAGTAATGTTTCATATAAAAAATATATGTGGAATGACTCCTAACATTATTGGATATTTAGTGACACCTAAATTCACTATCGAAGGCCCAAACACAAGTTTCATAAATCTATAATTCCCCAAAAAATTGTGTGATCCTTTCATTATCATCTGAAATTCCTATGGGGTTCATATAAAGTCAATAACATATAAATTTAAACTTCCGAGTACAAGTCATTGTTGTAAAAATTCAACTAAAAACACACATGATTATTTGTTTAATGACATTAAAATGCATGACATATGAGTACTACATGTGGCTAGATTATTGAATTGTTCATGATATATAGTAACATATATATCATATTCTCTAGGCCTAACCAAAAACCATTATACATCTTTACTCTATTAAAAATGATAGTAATACCCTAGATATGGTAAGCTAATGTCCAAAATACTTCCATCACATATTTTGAGATCCTTTCTTTCATAATGCTTGATTCTTTTTTGAGTTCCTTGGACTACCAAAATTATTCCATGGATATTAGAAATGAGTATTCTTAACACTAATAGGAACATCTATTAGTTATATATATGTTCCAAAATCATACCCCAGAGATGTGCCCCAAATTTATCTTATCAATTAAAATCATCTCATCATAAGGTGAGGGACCTCAAATACTAGTATTCCATGGTTGCATTACAATAAAACCCACCCATTAAACTTGGTTAGTGATCATTATTTGTGTAAATGTCACATATCATCACCCTTGATCCTTGAACATATATTTTTAATGTACAACATCATCATCATAATTCATTTTGAAAAAGGTGTTGGGATTCTACTCAAATCATGAATCCCATTTAGATTATTACTATGGACCCATGTTCTCATCATTTTCCATAAATGATGGCCCTACACTACATAATGGTAAAAGCTATATGAAAAAAATTCAAAACCTAGAAGAATCAAATTCAACATTAATTAGTATCCTTTAATGGTAAAAATTTCGTTACCTTAAACTAATGGTTAAGGAGGTAAAAAAATATCATTATGAATACCTATGACGGTTGGTCTAAGAAAAATTCAAGTATCCACTCACAAAGCCTTGCACTTCCAAGTCTTTGGGAAATATTATTGTGAAAAAATGGAAATTTCGCAAATCTTATAGAACCCACTATATGACATTAGAAAAGTAATATTTATTCTGTTTGTTTCCATCAGCCAAGGAAAAAGTTAGATAAATTATCAATAATATACCTTCACCATGGTAATATGTTCATTACATGGTTTCACAACATTTAGGGCACAAGAACCCATCTTGAATACTATTTTCTTTATACCCTACTTTAGTTTTCATGTTTTATGTAATCACAAAACCTACATAAATATTATTAATGAGAATATTCAACTCTAAGGGACACTTATGTTGGCTATGCATACGTGTCACAATAAGGCTCTGTATACATGGCCATATTTTTGTTTATCCATTAGAAGCATTTTGTTATGAGTGGAGTGGCCTATATTCCTTATATTCCATAACTTCATCATAAAGGAACGAATCATTTAAATTTAGTATGAATTTACCCTTTATGTACTTCTACCATATTATCATATATTTTTCAATCTCTTGGATATTTGATTAACACAACCCATAATATAGCTATTCAGGAAGATTTTATATCCTTGATATTACACCATCGTATACCATACACAGTCATAGAGAAGTAATGTGAAATTTTCTTCTTGAACATTTGTTTCTTAATATATAATCCAAACCCTCCTTGTGATTTCCAGGACAAACACACATTGATCTGGTGAAATAAGCACATACTTTATATATTTGATTTCATACCAGCTGTAGAATCCGAGACATACTATACTATAACTACATAAATTAAAAAAATGTATTTCATTACATATATTCACTATACCTTTTTGATTTAGATCATTATAAAATTGGGAAAAACACAATATAATAAAACCCATAAAATTTAATTTTATTCCTTATATCTAAGAAATTAATTATTCCATAATAAGTATTCAACAAATACCAAAAATTCCTAACACAAGTTATCCTATTAGACATATATTGTTTAATACTTCTCTCCATAATCTAGGGAAATTTAAACCTAAGAATGGGAGAGATAAAATGGTTAGTAATGGAAGACATAATACTATAGAAATCATGGAATTCATATAACATAATTATTATGGAATGAATAAATAATCATCATAATGACATAATAGAATAAAATGAGAGCATAATATATCTATGGATAGAAATGAAAATAAATATATTACATGGATAACAATAATTTTTTACTTAGTAATGAAATGATTAATTCATGAAACCTAATTCCACACCATAAGACAATAATTCATGATCTTTGACATTATGATTATACAATCACAGACATATATTGTTCTGGGCTAGAACATAAGAAAATACTCAAAAACAAATTGAATCATTAGAATTACAATACATCTAGGGGATATATAATGTCAGTCCCACCAATTTATTGTTTACGACATATGTATTAATTATATGTGATATTGAGTAAATAATAAAAAAATAATCTTTGTAAATAATTATTAGTATTTGAATTACATCACAAAAAATGCCTATAATTTTTCAAATAACAATGAAAGGGATACACTGATAATAACTCAACCTCATAGAGAATGTGGACAGTTAAATAATAAATAGTCAACTTTCCAATATAAATTTGTATTTGAATAAAAATATACAAAATTTTCAAAAAAAATCCAGATGTCAATAAATGAGATACTATATTGATAACCCATCATAATAAAGAAGGTGCATAGTCAAATAATACATAATTAACAAACCAATAATCATCTATATAGGAATAATAAAAAACATAATTGCAATACCTTTCCACATTTCCATAAAATGGGTAACATCCTTTCTTGGTTAACATCATCCATTCCAAATTAAGTAAAATGTGATACTTACATCATATAGAGAAATTAGTATATGAAAAAGGTAATACTAGAGTAAAATGATCATAATATAGATAGAGAAATTATTTGGATGGTTTTAAAAGAACATATCCAATTTGTATGAATGGAAACCAGGAAGAATGTTGACATAAATGAAACAATTCTTTCCAATGAATGATACAAAAGGTATTAGATAAAAATTGAAGAGGACTCAAGTTGTTTGATATAATGATTTTAAACCCCCAAAGGATAAATATATATTATAGTATAAATCATGAAAACTGAAATGGATAATGGTAAATAATTTTAAAAATGATAATAAAAACAAAAGTGAAAGCATAAAAGAGTTTTAAAAAACATTTTTTACATTGATGTAAAAGAAGAAGATACAGGTCATTTCCATTTTTTAAAGGGTGAAGTAAAAACTCCTTATAAACCATTGGTTTTAAGAAAAGTAATTTATAATAGGACCATCAAAAGACATTAAATTTATCTTGGATAAATTTTGAGAAGAAAAAATCATAATAAATTTAAAGGAAACCCATTATAATTATTTTGAAAATACATTTGTACAAAAATATCATTTTAAAAATGTAGAAAAATATTCATATCTTTTAAAATATCAATTTTACATAGAGGTAGTGAAATTTCAATATAATTTAATATTTGGATGTAATAACACAATAAATTAATAAATATGTTCATGATGAAAAAATAAAACTCTTAGAAATAATAAGTGAGTTAACATTATCATTTATAGGAAAAGCCTCCTTGAATTAATAAATATTTAAAAAGTAGGTTTTATGTTATAGAAATTTAAGTAATGAAAATAATGGATAGTATACTCAATTAGTAGAATGTTACAAACATTATTTTCCATGAGGAAAAGTATAACTCAATGAATGAATATTTAGTTACAAAAAAGAGTTACAACTTGGGTAATAATTTTTTAATTGAATTTTAATGAAAAGGAACTGATTTGGAAGAGTATTTCCCCTTGCTAATAAAAATATATGATAAATATAAATCCATGGGAAGTTAAAATACCATTCAAGTGAAAACACAGTATATAATATAAACATGTATCAAAGAAATTATGATTGAGATAAAGAACACTTGATATTCGACATTCTCTTAGAGATTTATTAGGAAATTGAGTGGGTTAGGATAAATTATATAGATCTGGGGATTAATAATGAGAATATTAATTTTTGTGTTAGTGGTTTGGGAAGATATTTTGGGGAAATTATAATGGTAAGTGTAACATAGAATGGGTGGAAATGATCCCCTTTTATAAGTGATTAAAAGGGAATGTTCTGTGAACACCCATTAATTTTCAATGATATCATAATTCTATTCATGTGTAAAAATCACCAAAAGTACGAAATAATAGAGTTTGGGGTTCTCTTGGATAAATAAATCCATAACCTTTTATTTATAAATTTTTTATCAACATGTAATATGTCATTTGTCATTAGGTTTTTTACTTTTTTCTTATATATTTTTAACTTGGTTACTAGTTTTTAAATGCATCATGTTTTACTAAAAATATAAAATAATACATCTTAATTTTTCTTCTATGTGGAAACAAAAATTAATCTCAATTTATTCAAATTAAATATCTAAATAATAAAAAATCATCTTCTAAATTAATACCACGTATATATATATATATACTATTTTTCGTAGAGATATTTTGTTTTAACAATTATGTGTTTTGAATCTTATAAAATATTTTTTATTAATTAAATTTAAGTTAATATTATTATATGTGTGTTTAAAAATAATATTATTTTCAACTTTTAAAATATATTAATTTAATTGATTTTATTAAAATTACACAATAGTAATAAAAGATTCTCAAAAAATACCATTTTTACCATTAACATTTTTATTAATTTTATTATTACAAATCATAATCATGTGACTGAAATTGAAATTGGGATTATCGTGTTATATGAACATTTTTATCTAAATTATAAATATATTGGGATATATTAAATTATTAAAACTGATGAAAAGTAGTTTTTAATATAAGAAAATAAAAAAAAAAATTGACGTAAAATATTTATTAAATATCCCAAATGATATACATGGGTTTTATTAAGACAACATAGTAATTTTAATTTATTTTTAACATATAAAAATATATAATTCATTATAAGATTTTCCAAAAACATCAAAATCATAATTTTTTTGATAGTGTCATAAAAGAGATAGTACTTAGTAAAATATTTATTTTTTCACCATTTACCTAAAAAAACTAAAATAGATTGAGTTTATTCAATAATATATTTTATAACCACTAGAGAAAAGTAATTATAAAGTTTTCTGTTGTCATCACGTAAAAAAATCATTGATAAAAGATATGTTTTATCAGTACTAAAAAAGAGATGATAAAATAACAACTTTATCAACACTTTTTGTATAACACTGCTAAGGGAACACTTTAACAGATACATATCATGTGCTAATAAATTTTTTCTTTATCAGCCCAGTCAAATCCCTTATAAAACTAAAGCTATCATAAATTAAATTCCCACATTGAATTTGAGGAAGTCTTTATGCGTCTTTTTATATGATTCCATGACATTAAAGTATGAAATATTGTTGTTGGGATGGGCTCTTGCATACACTCTCCACACACCTAAATGGGATTGTTTTTAAATGCATAGGCCTCTACTGGCCTTAGTCCACCCTCTACTCATCACGGTCCACCTTCTCAATTGGCCTTCCCTATTGGGTTGCATAAATGGATGAAACTTCATGTTCAGGGCAAGCTGAGTTAGTAATTTTTCTATTATTAAACTCTTCTTTCATATATATATTTATATATATGAATAATATATATATATATATATTAAATTTGATAAGTTATAATTTTATTAGTTTAATATTTTTTTTAAAATTTTTTCATTTTAATAATTATTCAATTTATTATAATTAAATTCCTATTTCATTAATAAAAATATATATTAATATATTAAAAATTAATATATAATAATAAATATTGATATATATATAAATATATTGATATATATTAATATATATAGATATATGAACATATATATTGATATATATATTAATAAATAGTATAATAATTATTTAATTATATATATAATTTATTAAATTTACTATATATATATATAATAAATATTATATTAATTATTTAATTAATATTCAATAAATTACAGAAATATTATATGTGTAATTAAATAACTAAAATAGTATTTTAAATTAATAAAAATGCATAAATTTATTAAATACATAATATGAAAATTAAAAAAATAATATTCTATTTATTTATTTAAATATATTAATATATACAATTTATTCATTTTTACTAATAAATAATTAACTTATAATTTTTTTATTATTTTTTTGACATTTAATATTTTATAAACAGTTATAAATTACTTAATCAAAACATATTTATTTTTATTCAATCATATATTCATGTGGGTTCACGGGCTAGACTAGGCCACCCACAAATTTTTTTATAATTAAACTTATTAAATTGAATATATTTATATATATGTAGTAATAAATAATGTATGAAAAATTTATATTATTAAATAGATAATATACTATTTTGAATAAATAATAATGAATAAAATTATTAAGAAAAAGAAATTAATGATTGATATTAAAATTAAAAATATATTTATTATATTCATAGTATATTAATTATTTAATAAATTTATTCATATTTATTGATTGTAAAGAGCATATTAATTATTTAGTTATATATATAATTAAATTTCACACAATTTCTACTTTCATTCATTTAAAATAATTTATTTATTAATATTCTGAAGTGTGTTGTTACTTTTTTTATAATTTATATATTTTAAATATTTATTCATTTAATATTTATTTTTAAATACATTAATTTATTATGTTTATAAACATAATTATTCTTTGATATATTTATTAATATATAACTCTTTAATTTTCAATTTTTAATTCTTCAATATTTTTAAAATTTTATCCATTTTATATTATTAATTTATACATATTTTCTCATTATATTTTAAAAAATTTAATATAGTTTTAATTTATATAATTAATAATTATTCATTTTCATTTTAACTTATATAACTATTAATTTTCATGTTTTTAAATTATCTATATAGTTAGTAACATTTATTCTTTTGGCAATTTATTTTTTATGATCAGTATTTATTTCATTAATAGACGTTACATATTATATAATTTCATTTTTCAATTTAACATTTATCAAACATGTATATATTAACACACACACAAGTACATTAATTCCACAAAACAATATATTTTCTTATTTAATGATATATTATAGAAAAACATAGACACATAATATTTATGTCATTTATTAAATTTTAATATTAAATTTAGTATTTCATTTAGTAAATTAATATATTTAATATATTATGTTTTTAATCTATAAGTTAATTTTTTTTGATTTATTCTATTTTTGTTAGAATTATTAATTTATTTGCAAGAGTTTTTTATTCATTTTTTTCAATTTAATCAATTTTTAATATTTATTTATAACTATTTATTTACTATATTTTAATATTTTCAATATTTATTCATCTTCATTTCAATATATATCGATATTTTTTAAAAAATTTGTAGAATTAATAAAACTTATCAATTTATATATTATTTTCAATGTTGACTTAGTTTTTGTTATTCAATTTCACTCATTTTTATCATACATATATTTAATATTATATATCAATTAATATTGTTAAAAATATTTTTTAAATATTTATATAAAAGGAAAAATATTTATAAATTTTTATATACATATTTACAAAATTATATATTTAGAATTATAAATAGATAAAAAATATTTCAGAAATGTTTTTATATAAATATAAATAATTATATATTTAAATAATGGATATATTTACAATATATATATAATTATATAAGAATATATAATTATATAATTATTCTTGTAATTAAATATATATATTTATAAATATATTTTCAATTATATTTGTTTATAATTATAATTATTAATATATATATATCTATTTATAATTATAACTACATATTTATAATTGTTTTAATATATTTATAGTTATATACATTTTTATTTATTTATTTATTTATTTATAATTTAGTACATCTACTTTTTTAACTATTTTAATTATATTATTAAAAATAAATAGATAACTCTATATCTGAGATAAAAAGTGATGATATGGGATTATTTTATAAGAACTTATTATTGTAGTGTTTATAAAACGCTTATTTATTAGCGCTTTTTTGATAGTACTAATAAAACCCTCTCAAATAATTTAAATAGAATCCTAATCGAACTAATTTCCCTCGCATTATTCAAGATCTTTCAGAAGATTATCTCGACCACCACTCCACTTCAACCTTCTATCGTACGAATCAACTCTCTTAAATCTAAGATATTTTATTATTTCTCCTCCTCTCTTGTTTTACGTGTCATCAATATCCTCTCATTAATACCTCATCCAAACCATGTTATATTTTTGTGTCCATTTTTATTACTTTCTATCAACCAATACATGGTCATCGTTGTCTTTAGTTAGGGCTATCCACTCATCATTATGATGTTACCTTCCGATGACCACCCTTTACCTATCTTTTGCTCCCTCATCTGACTAACACAGAAAGGATTCCCCAACCCCCTTACAACCACCTCGCCACCATCACTATCACAATGTTTTGGTGAATGACTTATTTTTTACGCCAATCCAGTTGGGTATTGGCTTCATGATTTTACAACATCACATTAGGTGTTGTCTTCATGATTTTACTATTTAATATATATTTTTCTACAAATTATTTTCATAATTTTTTTATTAAGGTGATTTCTTATGATAATTATGATTAAAAATATACAATTAAATCAATTTACGGATGTGATATGGTGTGTGTATTCATTAAACATTTTAATGATTTAGGATAAATATGTGATAAATAGAAATCATAATGAATTAATTGCTATTTTCTGTAATCTTTTTTTAAATTTTTAGATTTTAGAGTCTCATTAATTAAATTGAAATTATCTCATTATAATCCATTTATCATAAAATAATGGAAGTTATAATTTTCATTTTGTGATGTGTTTATTAGTCATTTTATCCCAGACATTAATGTGAATTAGTGTGATTTTAATTAAGTGAATTGATATGTGTTTTTTCGGGAGTTCTATTTTAATATGTATTATTTTATGGAATATTTTATACTTTTATAAAATATTGGATTTGTGTTATTTATATTAAAAACATAATATATTTTGTTACTATATATTTAGAGAATAATTTAAAAGGAATAATTTTTTTTTGGATCTTTAAATTCAAAAATAAATTTGTAAATAAATTTTATTATTTTATCATGATTTCTATGAAATTTTTTTAGTTGACTTAGTGAATTTGTTTTAAAAAGGAATATGAATAGTCAAAAAATTTATAAAATTGGCATATTAATGGATTATTTCATTAAATGTGTAAATTTTCATCTTTTATGAAAATAATCATTGAATTACATTTTTTTAGAGTTAAAAATATGAATATGTTGGTTCAAATATAACAATAATTTTTTAATTGAGATTATTTATGATTTGGGAGATCAATTTAATGCGTTCCTTATAGGTTTTTAGTCTATTTATTATTTTAGGTATAATATATGATCATAGAAATATATATGGTTTGAGAGAATTTATGATATTATACTATAAGTTCTACATCATGTTCAGATTGTGTTGAAAGGGTTTCGGGTTTTCCCAATACACGTAGAAAAAAAAATCAATTTTTTATCTATCTATTCAACAATATTCATTGGAAAATTGTTATATAATGGACTTTACAATTTCTTGGGAGTTTTTAAGGTGTTTCAGAGTGTTATATCACTATTTTCTATTAGAATAGGACTCCTAGTATTGAAGGTGCTTTGAGTTTTCCTTGGTTAAGAAAGATGTTGAGAAAATGATTTTTAGATTAATTTTCATATCTAGTTACCTTAAATATGCGGGGTCAGGGAATTTTTTTAATGGTTTGTGGAGTGTGGGTATTTATATGTTTCATATTCTTAATTATAATTTTATTTACATTTATTAAGTCATGTACATAATAATTATATTATTATTTTGATATATTGTGTATCATTAGGAATTTTTTGAGTGTCAACAGTAAATTTTTTAAATTTGAAAACATTTTTATGGAAACATAAAGGATTGGAAGATCATGGATTAATTTTATAATGTTTATTATAATATTTTCTAACCAAACACGTGGTATGGATTTTATTATGAATTATTATACTCTTTCTGACATACCTATGAAGGATCTGACTAGTAGACGTAGGAGATAGCTTATTGTGATGTATGTCAATATGGTGGTGGATTCAGTCGTAGTTTTTCAGTTGGGCTTATAGACATGATTTAATTTAATGTTATTATATATTTTCTATGTGACCTTTTAAGTAATTATGTGTTTATAAATATGTTGTTGATATCATATGTCTTCAATTAAGGCTAGCATGAGGTTTCTATAAATTTTGGTTTCTTTGTTTTATGTATCAAGAAAATAGGAAAGCCATTCACTGAACTACTTTTATTTCATGGTTAAATAGTTTTAATATACAAATATGTTATCCCAAAATTCTAGTATAATTAGATATTTGTTAGTTTTTCTTGGATGGAAGTCATAAAACCCCCACGTTAACAATAAATTCCTTAATATATTTTTGATTTTTTTGATATAAATTGAGTTTAACATAAGTGTATTAATATCTCTATATTGAGATTAGGTATATCCTGGGTTATATAATAAATAAACTATAAATGATAGAGTTTTAGTATTAGTAAATTTATCAATCATCTTGAACTATATGTTAAATATGGAATTAGAATGTTTTAGATATCAATGATTTTAAATCCATGCAAATTGATTTTTTTGAATTTCTATTACTGGATCATTTTTTGAGGGTTTTTATGGAAATTTAAATTATATATTTTATATTGTAGGATACATAAAGTAAACCTAATATTGTTAACACTATTATTTTTGATATAGGGGGTTTTTTAGTGGGTTATAAACCAAAACTATTTATTGGTATCCCAATAATACATGGTCTAGAATAATCTATAAAAAAGAGAGAAACATGGAATCCAACTTCATTTTTATCATCAATAATAGTTTTATCAATTAATTTCATGAAATTCAATGATCCATGAACCTATGCCAAAATTTTGTGTTTACATGGCCTTGTATGTTTGGTGGAAATATATGATTATAAAAATTTATAGAACTTGGTCACAACAAAATGGAAAGAATGAAAAATAATTTCCAAGGGATGTTTGCCTTCAAATAATAAATAAATCTTGTTTTACAACATATTAATTAGGGATTATTAGATAAATATATCCCCATTCGTGTGTTAGTGGAGTAATAAAACCTTTTTAATATCATTGTTGACAATATATTTTTTAATTATACATTAAATAATGATTTTAAATCCCTTAATTTAGGCTGTAATGTGTATAATAACATGATAATTAGGAATAAATGAGAAAGGAAAAATTTATAGTAAAAGTGGATACTAATCATTGGTAGAATATCATAATTAAAAGAAAGCAGGATCAATGGTTTAATGATACTTCTCAGTGGACATATTTCCCTTATTATTTCTATTTGTAAATACTTTTTTTGACATTCAAATTAATCATAAATTATATTTGGCCACTAACAAGTGATAGTATGTTGAACTTCCACATTCCATTAATGATCCACTCATACTATCAATGAAACCCCACATGGACTACTACATACCAAGCGAGTAAATGAATAAACATCATCTTGTACCTATTGTTAGACTCCCACCTTGAACGGATTCAAAATACTTTTTAGAATTATAGAACTATTTTCCACACAAAATCATATCGAGAACATGAAACAACAACCACATGTTTAGCCCATGTTTTTTCTTTTCATGTCACCCTTATGTAAAATGATAACTTATCAAGAATCATTACTGATAATAGTCAAATATTGGGATCTATTTATTATAATTATCTACAACCTCTTCCTTTTATTAAGAATATCTTATGTGTACTATTTATTTTTTTTGGTACAAAATTAATATTTTATGAACCTAATTGGATGGATATGAAACAAAAGCGTGTTCATGCTAATTCTATGAAAAAAATGAATATAGAGTTAAAGAGTTAATGAATTTTTCAATAGATCTTACATATAATCCTTCTATTTTTTCTTCTAATTTTACATTATTTTTATTAGAGACAAAGCAGTCCAAAAGAGTTGTAAGAACATTTTATTTGACATTGAATAGATTAGAGCTATAAATTTTAGTCTAAACATGGGGAGATACTGAATGTTCAAACCCATTAGGATGATACTATAATTTATGGATCATTTAATATGAATAATATTATAAATGGTGATATAAATTATATGAAAGTTTTGAAAATGAAAATTAAAGATGACCTTCATAATTTGCCAATTTTTTTGAGAAGTTAAATAATGGTGCTAAGATACTCTTATGTACTAGTTATAATAAAAAAACATAATAAGCTTTATTGATGTTATATAATTTTAAATATGAAAGTGGATGTAGCAATACTACATTTAAAAAACTACATTGTTTACTAAATGACATCATACTAGAATAAAATTAACTTCTTTATCAAAAAAATGCAACTAAACAAATGATATGATCAATATTTGTGATCTCTAAAAATATATTCATTTCCAAATGATTTAATATTGTTTTTAAAGACCATTAATCACTCATAAAACTACCAAAGTGTGGCATGAATTGATACAAGTAATATGAATCAAGTCATTAAAAATATAAATAGTACATTCTTATCATTCAATAGTTGATATGACTATAGGGATGTAAAGAAATATTAAAAACATTAACATGGAACACATATACAATAATTAAATATGGGAAACTATGTCATATAGAAAATTATCCTCGACCAAATAGAATTTGTTATGAGTATCATATATTTGGAAATAAAATGATAGTATTCTACCTTATGTTATATATAGATAGTATAAATCCTATTGGTGTATAGAATAATACTCACAATACATAGCTAGTTATGTTTGTTAATTAGAACATTCCATCATGGCTACGAATTAAGCGGAAAAAATTGTGTTGTCTCAGCATATATTTGGACTAAAGAACCAAAAAATGATATTGTTGTATTTTTTTCCTCTTATCGATGATTGAAAATTGAAAAAAGATTTTGGTTTTCTAATGTATGATGATAATAGAAGTGAAGAATTCACATTGTTGACCATGTTCTGTGGGATCATAAATGATTTTTTTATAATGGAATTTTAGAATATAGAATTAAAGTAATGTTGGGGTGTCCCATTTATGAAGAATGAACATACTTTCTTTATTTGAAACATTCATATAAGACTGTATTTTTATGAATTTAGATATTTTTACTATGATGAGATAATACAAGTCCTCAAAGACTCTATTCTATGCAAATACCGAACAAGGTATGATACCATCTTCAATATAAGTTTATCAATAGTTCAAAAAACTACAATATAGTGACACTATTTTTGGTAATCCATTTTCAAAAAAACATATGAAACTAGGTTGAAAAAATTAAACCATTTTCATTGAATTATCATACATGAATTATTAGTACGTCATAAATTTTATAATTCCATTCATGTAGAAAATATATATTTGACAGAGTCATTGGAATGTTAATAATTATTCTTGAAAAAAAATGATGGCATCAATACTAGGTTGGACATGATTGACATTGAGATAATGGATGATTTGGAACTAGTAACAGGTAAAAGGGATATTTTTCATCATCCACCAACTTACACTCTATCCAAAAAAGAAAATGTGCAATTTTTCATTTTCCTTATTCGTGTAAAGGTTATAGAGGGATATTCATAAAACTTAAAAATAGTTTTGTCAATGACTAATTGATGATATAGGGAATAAAATAACATTAAAATCATGTTTTTAGGTATGATATGTTTCCCATAAATTTAAATTTTATTCTAACAAAAAATGAAAATCATTTATTAACAAGACTCTTCTTCTTTTACAGAGCTATATATTTTAATGTTATAGAACAGTTGAAGTTTCCAATCATGAGTTAGGAGGTCACAATCATATTATGTGAATCAGAGATGTTATTTACACTATCATTCTTTGATATAATGGTCCACCTAATGGTTTAATTGTCTATGAAGGTTGAACTATGTGGTCCTACTCATTACTGATGGATGTAACCCATTAAATGATAATTGATGATTTTTAAAATGTAATCTTATTCCATCGAGAAGGTTTTATTATAGAATAATATATTGTTCAAGAAGATGTTGGATTCTATACCCATTACCGAATAGACGTTGATTGCATTGATCCACCAATGTCTCATAACAAATGATGCCTTATGTGTTAACTTATTTTAGGAAGATATGTTATTATAATTAACATCAATGAGTGGGAGAAATATTATGTTTACATTTTATATAGTAGTGAACACATTGATCCATCCATTGAACCCATAAATAAATTTTTATCACTTAAATATACCAAGGGATTAATGATGAATATCAACTATGCATAATAAATAGTTTATAGTATGGTTCTTAAATCATATTTATAAAGGGGGTTTTGAATATATTAATTCAATTTCTAAATGAATTTGATGGATAGTCAAGGGACCAAATTAAAAAGTTTATATATTACCCTTTTATTGAAATTATTTGTTATATGTTCTGTACAAAAGAACAAAATAACCATTGTATGATGAAAATTAGTGGATTTATGCTTGTGGAAGAAGTGATGAACATATCTGGTCCTAAGGATAGAATTCAAATTTATGTGAATATGTAATATTTCAACACCATCGAACATAAATATGAGCTTTATTATACATCATTTAATGTGGTGATTTTATGTTTCATATTGGTTGAAAATAAGTGTGTACTGAATGTTTATGAAATGAGCTTAATGAAAGTGAATTTTAGTGTGGAAGGATATTAGGACAAAATATTCATAATGGAATCATGATAAGAGTATGTGCATTATATCTCAGATCCAGTAAACAAGTATTGGACAATTATCTCACTGGGGACAATAAAATTGGATGGTTAGATGAAAATTCAGTTGAGGTTGAACCGTTCATGGTAGAATACAATCATGTCATGGTGGTCCTAATATAGACAAGGTATTGAATCTTGGAGGGGATTAAAAATAGGGGATTTCGATTCTCAATAAAGGATGTAAATACCTTCTAAAAATAATGAAAATAAATAGATTTTAATGTGAGGGTTAAAATTTTTTTATATAAATTTTTTTCTTAGTAATATTATTTTTTCTCTTCTACATTAAAGTAATATAATTTAAATGTTTGACTACTCATGCAGACAGTGACTTCAGCAGAATATGATGTGTAAATCTTAGGGAAGAAAAAATAGTTCATGTTGAAATTACTAAATTATATGGGGTTGAATACAATGTTTATGAGGAAAAAAAATACTAAAACAACATCACTGTGTTGACTAAAAATATCAAGGAAAGTAGTAAGGGTATAAACATTGATGTTGGATAAAATCATCACGACCAACCTGTTGAACCCTATATATCAATGTTCATTATTTATGTTAGGGTAACAATGATAATGAATTTTCCAATTGATATGCATTCTTAGGTCCATTTTTGTCATATAATAAAGGAAACCCTTCAGGAATATATTTAGGTAATTTCACAATATAGTTTCTCTACTTTAATGAAAAAATATATTGTGAAATGTTGATTTACATTTCATAATAAAATGAAGTGTTCATTTATTTTTTATTATTTTGGAATAAAATTTTCTTAATTGCTACTATCAAAACCCATAATTACTTTTAGACACCTCTTAACAAGATTCATATCAAGGATGGTGATGGGAAACTAAAGGCCCGCACACCAGTTATGTATGTACACATTACAAAGCAAGAAACATGGAATGATTTCATCAGTCATCGCAATGAGAAATCATTTCAGGTGCATTATATTAAATAATATATTATTTAAAATTATTTATTTTATCCCATTAAATTATAAAATTTTAATTTTTTAAACATAAAATGTTTTCATAAAATAATAACAGGCATCAAAACCATTATACCCCTATCACAAGGAAAGGTTGGGGTATTCTTTATTAGGGTAGAGAATAGTATATATTTTATATAAAAATTAAATGTTTTATGTCATATGAAAAAACATATTCCTTTATTTATATAAATATTGATGAATCAAAATTAGAATCCACATCTATATTATATCACTTATTATGGAAGGAGGCCCGTGTAAGTAAAGAGGGTAAACTGGTTGATAAAAAAACACAAAAATTATGTGAAACATGTATAAGTATGAAAAAAATACTAATTAATTATGAATTATAATAGAATTACATAAAAATGGATATTTATGTTTATAGTTATTTATATTATTTATAATAATAGATGGGCAATGACCGTACCTGAAGAAAAACTACTTTTAGTTTCTTTGAAACAACTAGAAAAATATGGCCGTCATTGAGGTGTTGGTTTTGGAGTCTCACCTCAAACATATTTTGAGAAGATGAAGAAGTAATAAGATATATATAAGAAGATGAAAGTATTGCAGGTGAAAATAGATTCTTTTCATGATGTAATTGTCCAGACTGGTTTAGCAGACCATTATATGATATAGGATTATAATGAATCAGTAGTTGAACAAAGAGAAACACATGAAGATACGAATCAACCCACTGGATTTAAGACTATTCATTCCCCTAAAAAAATACCTCATTCATTTTTTTTTCAAATTTTTCATTATTATTTCTCTTAAATTTGAATCAAACAACATATGACATCTTTATATTAATAAAAAATTTTGGGTGATGTTGGATGTTATTGCTATCTATCAACACCCAATAATATCCTTTTTATGAGGGGTATGGTGTATAATATCCAATGGTTAATGTTGCTATTGAAACTTTCAGAGCATGGGTATATAAGCGTAAAATGAAACATAAGGTATGTATATTGTATTTTTTTGATTTGAAACCCTATAATAGTTGATGAAGAAAGCTCTGAAATGAGGTATGGTGTTACTCATATATAAATCAATAGGGAAAAATAATTTTAGATGAAGAAAAGAAAGTGAATCAACCAATAATATAAAAGGACCTTCTAGGAGTTCCTTCTCCACACCAGTTCCATTGCAACATATAATAATATTAAAAAATTATGAAGACACCACATTCAATGACAGAAAAATTTTATATATTTAATATGAAAAACAAATATATTGAAATGTCAATATGGATACATATTTTCTAGATAGTATAAATGAGATTCTAAAGTTTGAATAGATGGGTGTCTTAGTTGTGAATACATAAATGATGTATATTTTCACGATCTATCATTCAAAAAAATGATATACAATGTTCATTCCCCAAAATTAAATTTTTACTATCAAATAAATTTAAGGAAAAGTGAGAAATAATTGGTTAATACACCTATTGAAATAACTGATCCATTAAAGGGAAATTTCGTCCTGTTAGTTTTAATATCCGAAAATAGTTTCCATGAGACAGTGTTTGCCTGAGGGTTGGGTACCTCCAGTATAAGATATTTAAACATTAACACCATCTTGTCCCAAGATTGGATGTACAATTCAATTCTGATCATACCATCGATTAATCCTATTATTAAAATCTGATCTTGATTATCAATGTAGGTTCCCTACTCTTCATTAAGAGTAACCCTTAGAATCCTTTCCCTCATTATTTATGCCTCTTTGTCTGGAGAATTAGTATTCAGAACCATTTAAAAAATCACCTCTTGTGAAATCATGATAAATTCAAAGGAATATTCAGGAACAACATTAGACTCCAAAAGTTGGCATGTCAACATGGAGAGATCGTGATCACTAAAAACTGGTTTCCTCAGCTGTAAAGAAGTTATGGATAATGATTTGGTATCATTCTTCTAATTAATATTCTTTTATGATAGAGCATCCATCAATAATGTTAGGTATGATATTCCTTCATCTGTTTAAGGTTACCCCTATCAATATTGCTTTTCCAAGGTCTTGAGAGATGATCATAAGGTACATCCTCATCCGAATCATTTATAGAGTAGTTAGAGTAGTCATCGCTGAGTTTGATTCTAGAAATATTTAGTCCATCCATGGATGACCATGACGAACCATCCACTGGCACCACGACCACATTCGATAGCTGTGAAAAACTATTTCCCATCAAAATAGTAGCAACATCCCTCCTGGGACTTACCCTACTCATAGTCTCACCCTCTGAATGAAAACTGAAATCAAGACATACTATATGATCCTCCCAAGGTACCCTATCCACATTTAATTTTTCATTCGTACCACACCATGCATGCACCACTTCTGGATATGAATAAATTAGTTTATGACCTCCCATATCAATCCCACAACCACCCTTGGGGCCCTCAAGTATCATCAGTTCCAAAAATCCAGCATGTGTCTCCATATATGGACTCATTTATTCTATGGAGTCCTCCATATATTGTCTGGGGTCTAGGTCCTTTCTTGGACTATGGAAGACATTTTCCACTAAGGATTTATTTCTAGATCCAATATTTGTTGAATCTATCTCAAAAACAACACCCAATTTCTAGTTACTAGCAAGAACATCCGCAATATTAGTCATAGAATCCTTATTACCACGATATCTTACACCCTTCATCTTTTCAAGTTGGAAAGACCCACATCTATCGTTCACTAAATAATTGTCAAACCCCTTTCAATCAAATTATAAATCAACCCATGATTCATAAACCACCTACCACCTACAATGATATTCTTATATAATTATAATACAGAAAATACTAGAAGACATTCTTGAAGCATCTACCTCCACACACACTCACATATTAGCAAGATGACAAACTACTTTGGTTCAGTTATCAGAGTACAAATACCTATCAACAAGGTTCCCAAAAATCCTAATAATAGAGGTTTTTAGGAATCAGAGTGGGAGATTAGGAAAACTCACACAAATTTTCACTGAAGGGGATTTGTGCTACATATGGACATCCTAAGACCATATATAGAGTGAAAAGCTGGATCCATTTCAATTTAGGGGCATCCCATACCTGGATTTGAACATGACATCCTCTGACTTGAAATGAAGAATAATATTCCTATTATTGAGAGAACCCACAGTAGCCTAATCTTGTAAATATGAGGATCCAAAAATGAACCTATAAAATGTGTCCAAATAAGGCATCATCTATGGAAAAGGAACGATCAAGGATTGATTGATTAGAAACAAAGCTACGTTAAACACTGCAATTTCTAGTGAAAGTTTAGGGCATCCTTCGTATATCTTAGGCACCATTGGACACATGAAAAAATTTGATAATGATGGAGGAATCTCAAGGTTTTAGAAGGGTGAAAAGGGATATGCCTCTCCCTTAAAGGATGTGGAATGTCCCTCCCCCACTAGTGGGGGAGGGACTAGCACGGATGTTTCCACTATTACAGTGTGAGAGAAGAAATTGCTACCCTCCTCCCCAATATGCAACACCCAAAAAATATGACTATTCTTATTTTAATAACTATTAACATTTTCTACAAGAATTTATATTACTACTATTTAATTGTAAATCCCTACAAACCAATATTGGGATTCATTAATCATTGTATCATTTATATGTAATAAATTTATTTGTGGTTGGGAGAAATTGATAAGAAAAAATATGATCTAACTAATGAATTTTAAAAAAATAAAAGACAATGGACACTTGTTGATGCCAATAATGAATGTCTAAAAATATAAAATCTAATCATATAAAATATATATTTCAGTTTTTCAATGGTTATTTATTTTTTAGGAGTCACATGATGTAGATTACAATCAATTTGGATATCCCAAATATTTATTTTTATTTTCAAATGCATGCATTTCTATCAAAAAGACCACACATGATGTGTATTTTGAATTTTTAATGCACCGAAATTAAAATTTTATAGATAATATTTATTTTATAATTTTTATTTTATGTTTAAAAAATAATTTTGTTTTGATAAGGTAATATATATATATATAGTCTAAATCATGGTTTGATATCAGTGACTGAATAAAATAATCTTATGGATTTCATCACATGGAAATTGATCGAGGTATATATAAAAAAATTTGACTATTAAAACATATTTCAAAACAAATTAATCATTTTTGTCAATTTTTCTACAGTTTCCCATCTAAGATAGCAAAAATTATTGTGGATATTAAATTTTCAAATTTATGAAAGATATCATATGCCATCAAAATACCATAGTCACTGAACAAGTAATTTATAAAGGTAATTACAATTTCATTTAAAATATTTCTTAATCATTTATTTGTCTATATTTTCTCAAAACTAATAAGTTATCCCAAAATTCTTTTTCTCAAATGGAGATGTAAATTTGTCTAGAGATGATAGGGTAGAGTTAATGATGTCAAAATTATTTCTAACATGAAATTTAGGTTATTACCTATTATTTTTTTGATCTACTATACGCTATGACCTTAGAGGTACACTTGGGATGCCAAGAATTAGTTTAATAATTCATAAATAGTATTTTTGATATTTTTCACAAGGATAAGTATAATGGAGGATATTTATTTGTTTTGAAATGAATAGGAAGAATACATGGTGTTAGAATATATATATATAGACATAATGAATTGGGGAAATTATACTCCCTATTTAATTAATGTTATCAACATTTTATATACTTTTTAGTCAATTTTATTGTGTTTTTTATTTGATACTTATTTTATTAAATTAACACTTTAGTTGAAAAAAGATTTCGTATGTTAAAAATTGAAAAAATGTTATTACTATTTTTATAATTTAGGATAACAATCCATATGTCATATTTAATGTTAAGTAATTAAATTCTCATAAATTCAACACACGATGTGATTATTATGGATGAATGTTCTTGTTTATAATACAAAAGTTTCATTTTAGTTTGAAATACTTATCACATAGACAAAACTAAGAAAACAAGAAAATATATTTTTTCCATACATTTGGAAAACAATCCATAATTCATTTCTGATAATTGAGAATCTACTGCACAATAACAAAAAATCAGATATTTTCAACACGAATCAATTTTCTGAGTATTCAATATAAATTTATCAATTTTGTTTAAAAAGTGATTCACATAGCCAAAATTGAGAAAACAAGATTAGATTATTTTAAAATTTTTGGAAAAAATCCATAACTCATTTTCACATGTATGAATTGACCGTATACTAATTTGACACATGATGTAGTCAGTATGACTCAAAGTATATATTTTCAATATAGAAGTTTAATTTGATCTCAAAATACATGTTACATCAGAAAATAGATAAAACAATATTTATGTATTTTCAAATGTTAGGAAAGTGATTGATAATTTATTTGTGACATATAGGAATTAACTGCACATCAATCAAACAACCAATGTTGTTAATATTACTTGAAGATGATTTTTCAGTATAAAAATTCCCTTTTGTTCATAAAAAAATGTCACATCACAAAAATATTGAGGCCAACCAATATTGTCTTCAAAATATTAGAAAATTATCCATAATTAATATTACATGTATTATAATTAACCCCATTCTATTCCAACATATGATGTGGTTAGTATCACAACAAGTATGTGTTTTCAATAAAAAGTGTCCTTTTAGTTTAAAACACATTACTTTTCCCAAATTATGAAAATCATCTCTGATTATTTTCAAATATTAATAAACTGAACCTTAATTCATTTGTTACATATAGGAATTGACCATATATTAATATGAAAATCGATGTTGTTGATATGACTCGAAGTGTCAGATTTTAAATTCAAAGGTTTCATCTCAGTTTAAAACATAAACCAAACAACAAAAACTATGAAATTTATATTTGAATATTTTCAAAATTTAAGAAAATTATTAATAATTAATTTCTCATGTGTAATAATCAACCACACATCGATCTGACCCATGATAAGGTTGGTATGACTAAATGTGCGTGTTTTCAATACAGAATATCCATGTTAGTTCAAAAAATGTGTTCATTCTCAAAAACAAACGAAACAAGATTTGATTATTTTAAAACAATGGACAAATCATCAATAATTTATTTAGGATGTTTATAAATTGGATTTACATAAATTTGACACACAATGTAGTTTATATGACTCCAATTTCATGTTTTCAATAAAAACGTGCCATGTTAGTTTAAAAGACACTTCAAATAGTAGAAATGGAGAAACAAATGCATGGATTTATTTCAAAATTTTTGACAAAAATCCCAAATTTATTTTTGATTATTAAAAATTAACCATATAGAAATTAGACACACAATATTTTATGTATGAATCAATGTTCTTTTTATCAATATATAAGTTCCAATTTAGATAAAAACACTCACCACATAGGAAAACTATTCATAAAAATATCATATTATTTTAACTTTATCATTTCTTAAATTAAATAATTAATTAACTAATGATTTTTTTAATAAATATTTAGTTAATTTTTATTTAGATAATTCTAAAAGATGAATAAGAAATTGTGTGACAAATGAAGGATTGTTCTAAAAAGGAAATAGATCTTGAATTGGATCACAAACCCTATTGTGTTTTTATCAAAATATAAGTGATCAAATTCATTAATTCCTAATTTTTTGAATAATAGGAAATGTTTTGATATGTAAGAATAAACTGAATCTCAATACAATACACATTGATCCTAGGATGACTAAAATAATATGTTTTCAGATTAAAATTTCCAATTTGTTTTTAATTTTTTTATAGTGTTAGAACCATAGGAATTTTTTTATTATATAAGTGAATTATTTTTCCCAATATGGGGAGGTTTTTTTGGAAACTAATATCATGAATGAGGGCCATGGGAAAAATACAATGTAACATTGTAGTTTTTGAAGGTCTATAATAAATGGTACTTACTCATATAATAATAAAAACCAATATTTAAAATTTCTATAATATATTTTCTTCTTGTATTTATGTTGCAACTATTATTTAACTGAATTTTTTTATTTTTAATCCCTACATATTACCCATTTTTAAATTTTGTAGTGTCCTATAATTTTTTCATTATACTCTAGAAGAATTATCCTTTATTAGTACTAGAAAAATGTAATATCTCAAACCTAAAATCAACTCAACAGTTTCTTAAGCCCATTGGGTGACAATGATTAATGAAAATCTCCCTAAATTCTATAGAATCATGATGATAATTGATAGGTTAGGTGTGTTATTAGGAAAACTATGTCCTCAACACCAGATTATATCACAATAGAAGTCAATAACATCCAGCTAGTTAAAGAAGATAAAACATGAAGACAACTAAAGAATAAAATAGGTAACCATATATAAATAATCTAAATGCATCACATATAAAATGATGTAGATTATACTAGTATCTATTAAACAAACAATATGGGTACATATAAAAACAGATAATATATGTTTCCAAAAGGAGATAAAAGACCAAAAGTATCTCAATAGCATCACAAGCAACATCTTATTACCATTCTCTCTTGATCCTCAATAGAAATCAACAACCTATATTAGGGTGATTAACCTTTTCAATACATACAACCATATGATCAATTTGGGTCCCCAAGGGAGGCCCAAACATTGTTTGAGATGACATCTCAATAGGAAACCACAAAATCTCTATACATTACTGTGGGGTGAAATACAAAAAGCTAAGAATGTAAACAATAATCAGGTAATAAGTGATGAAAAGAAGTGTTCCCATGAAAAATCCATAGATAAGAAATATGTATTATCATTCCTTTAATGGAAACATGAAAAATATGTTCAAGCAATGGTAAAAAAATTCTATATATAAATGTATCAATAAACAACACAACCTTGTCGTTCATCCCATTATGTTATAACACAATGTTCAGGTTATATATTCCAAAGGTCAAAACATCCATGACTAAGATATATAATCAATTCTATCACATATTCATGGTGGGGTGATATGTAAAAGAGTCAGACCATGAAGGGTCATATCCAAGGTGTTAAGAACCTATGCACCCCCACTGAGTCCCAGGATCATCTCGGTTGAAGCTCAGTATAGTCATTGGTATGTGTTCTAAGAGCATGTCATACCAGAGTTATCCTATGAAATTCCAATAATTCTATATCCTATGGTTAGAAAATCCCATTTCATCCCTTTTAATCAAGACCCATTGAGTATTTCCTCCCAAGGAATCCGATACCACATTCCAGATTCAAGGAACGTGTTCAAGTCATCTATCATACATTTCCCATTCATAGAATTTATTATATCAGGCCATGTGAGTATACCCACTCACATTACCATTTGGTATTCAAGTCATCTTATTTTTATACCCCCTCATAACATCCAACTCAACTCATGGAACTAGGGAGTTTACCAACTCAATGATTATAGTTAAAACATTCCATTCAACCATTAAAACGTTCATGTTATAACCCAATGAGTATACCCAATCATTTATCCAAGTTCAATTTTTTAAAATGAACCAATACAAAAATTTTATATCAATATATCTTTAAGCATGGAGGAATAAAATATCCTAAAAAGCTATTAATGTTTTACATGAACCATTTAGTTGAAAGGATAAACATACCATGGAGGAATCCCATTTCTCATTCAATTAATCCATTTAAATTCACTTATTAAATATCTCACTATGAGAAGGAAAACTCTAACTTAGTCTATGGATATTTCTAAATGGAATAAACATGGAATATCCATATGGGGAACCACATTTTATTCCCCGATTTTTGGAATGGGTTCCAAAACATCACAATAGAAGCCAATTTAATCCCTAAAAGGTATGATTATATCTAAATAAATTAACTAGTTAGAAAACAGGGCCATGATGGAAATTGCGGTGGGTGATATAATGGAGGGTTTCCAAATAAAGAACCAATAGTTAAGGAAGTTATATAGATTAACTACCTTATCATGGTAGTGGAGTTCATGTCTAGTATAAGGTCCTAATTCAGTTGATATTGGGAGGAATTTAAATAATTGAAAATGAGAAAAACAATAGAGAAAATTAGAAGTCACATAGATAGAACAACATATATCTATAGGAAATAGGAATTGATAATATGGAATGTATATCTTATTGATGTAGATCCAATGAGATAAAATATTCTCAAATCATAGATCAGATGGAGAATAATCCTCACATCCTAGCATATTTGTGGGAGAGGATCACAATGGGTTCTCCTTGTCATGTGTATGCGTTTATATTTAAAAATAAAATTATGTTTTAAAATAGAATTTGTTTCTAAAATAAAATTATAAAAATTCCCAAAATATAGGGGTTGTATAGGTTAGGTGTAGGTTTTGATAAACCATGCACCAAACATACATGGAATCATATAGGCTAAGGGGAACCCTCGTGTTTTTCTCACATGGTTTACAAACTATGTGTAAATTGTTTTAAAACCCTCTCTCGAGTTATGAAAAAACTATACACATGGATGCTATTCCATGCATCCCATTCTTTATGGTTTTCATAACAATGATTCATATAACACCTCTCTATATATCCTGACATGGTTTTTACTAACCATTTGTCCTTCCCATACAGTTTATACAAACTATGCACTATGCCATTTTCACCCTAAACCTAGGTTCCCGACTCCTAACAATACCCAAACACCAACCAAAACTTTTGTGACCTCAAATTTTATTTTCATTAGGATATATTAAAAAACTTAAACTAAGAAATATGGTATCTTTCCAACATATTAAAACTCACGTTCTTAAAATATTCCCCCTTTAAGAAATTCATCCCCAAATTACCTTCTAAAGGGTGGTCAGCATTTGTCAAAGAATAATTCTAGCCAATAATCACATACATCAGACTCCCAATCCCAAGCATCATCTTGTAAATGACCATGATTTCATAAAACCCATATTATAGGAACTAGTATTCCATGAAGAACCTTTATTATCAAATCAACTATATGACTTGGATGTTCATCAAAGGATGCATCAACCAGTAAATCAACCTCCTATGGATGAAAAGAATGCGATAGGTCGAAATTATAGTAGTGCAGTTGGGATAGGTGGAATATGTACAGAATGGCATAGATCCTTTGAGGTAATAGTAAATAGTAGTCTATTGAACCAAGTATCTCTAAAATATAAAACTTCCTGACATCTACTAGTGAAACCATACCTTATATCCTAATTCTCATATGTTCCATCCTTGATGAAACATCTTAGAAAATAAGATCCCCAAAATCAAACTCCATAGGTCATATACATCAATCCACATATTATTTCTGTGGAAACTATGATGTACCTATATTCTTTTGAATCAATTAAACCTACTCAAAAGTCTCATACATGAGACATAGTCCCAGTAAAGTTTTCTCACCCGTTACTATCCAGCATAGGGGTGAATGACATGTCTAACCGTATAGTGCCTCTTAAGGTTCCATTTGTATAGTATCATGAGAACAATTTTTGAAGGATAACATAATAAGGGGTGTATTGTTCTCCCTAGATCCCCCAAAATCAGAGAATCATGCTTTCCACATTTTCCCTAGAAAACGTATTGTATGCTCTGATAGGCCATCAGTCTAAGGGTGGTATGCTGTGCTCAGAAACAACTATATACCTAGTTCCCTCTAAAACATATTCTGGAAATGATATTTATAGTGTCAATCAATATTTTAAATGATAGTGTGTGGGAATAAATTATGTCATCATACCTCACATGTGTACAACATTCCAAGAACACCTACCCTATTGGTATCCTTGATTGGAATGAAATTAGAAAAATTCATTAGCTTGTTAACAATAACCCACAGTGCATCATCATCTCGAGGAAACCATGGTAAACTGGACATGAAATACATCACAACTCCATTCCATTTTCACTTAAAAATAGGTAATTTTTGTAAAATGATTATCAATCACTGACGTTATTCCTTCTCCTATTGATAAGTGGAACACCTCATAAAAAATTATCCACTTACAATTTCATACCAGGCCACCAGCACTGACTACATAAGTCAATGTTCAACTTGGTGACTCCGGGGTGTACTTCTCATGAAGAGGAATTTAATTACCTTAACAACTCCTCATGTAGTTTCATTAAAACCAAAACATGACCATGGATATGCATGATCTCATACTCACCTACGGTTCAACCTAGAGGTGTTTCCTCACCTTTCACACTCTCTCGTTGGGCTAGGACCTCAGGATAATATAGTTTCCATATACTCATTATGTATAGTATATTAGAGGTCAAAGATAAGGATGATAGATATGTCTATACCTGAATGTTTAGCACCTTTAGGTGCATTTTAGCGAACAATTACAAAAGATGACAGTAGCTACTATCCTACTACACTGCCTTTATCTGAGTCTTCCTAGTCAGGGCTTCAGCCACTACATTTCATTTACCAGGCATATAGGTAGGATCGAAATTAAAACACTGAATGTACTCCACACATAAATGTTGCCTCAGATTTATATAATGCCATGTAAAAATATACTTGAGTCTTTTTGGTCCATGTACACCACAAAACTCTCTCCCAATAAATAGTTTCTCAAATAGTGTAATGTGTAAATAACTATTCTGGCTCAAGATTGTGTGTTGGGTAAATCTTCTTCTGTGGTATTAGTTGGTGTGACCCATAAGCCATGACTCTATACCCCTACATTATATCTCTCCGAATCCAAATACCAAATCCATCACAATACACAGTATATATCTTAACCTGTTGTGGAAGTATTAGGACTAGTGATGATTTCATCCTTCCTTTTAGCTCATGAAATTATTTCTTATAAGAATCTTCCCTTACAAACATCACAAACTTCTTAGTAAATCCCATTATGGATCTCATAATCCTGAGAAGTCTTGTAAGAAATAGATTTAGTAACCATATATCCCTATGAAACATCGCATGTCAAAACTTTTGTTGGGGTTTTCCTAGGATACTATATCACTCACATTCTCAAAGTCCACTGAAACTCTATCCTATGAGATAATGTGACCTAGGATGTGAAAATAATCCATCCAAAAGTAGAAATTATTGATCATATCATAAAATTGGAGCACTCTTTTTGTATTCAAAATGATCTCAATATGGTTGGTATGGTCATGTCCATTATGAGAATACACAAAGATATGAACCATTAAAATCACCAAAAAATATTCCTGATAAGGATCAAACACTTAGTTCATCATTACCTTGAAAACTACACTTGTGTTTGTAAGACTGAAAGGAATTACTAGATATATATATATATATATACGATACCTATAACGAAATCTTTTTCAAGGTATTTCTTTAGGACGAACACCTACCTAATGATATCCAGACCTCATGGAAATTTTATTGAACACTTGAGCTCCTCAAAGTTGATCTAATTGGTCATCTATCCATGGAAAGGGAGAATAGATTTTAAAAATCAGCTGGTTCAGTTTTCAATAATCCATGCATAACCTAAGAGGTATGTTCTCATTTTTTATCCTAATAGACTAGAAAATACTATAGAGAAGTACTAGTTCGAATAAAACCATTCACCTAAAAATTATATAGTTGCCTATTGAGCTCCCATAACTTAGTTGTAGCCATCCTATATGGTGGAATGGATACTATTGTAACTCCTCAAAGATTCTCAATGGAGAAATCCACCTCTATATCAGGAGGAATCCTAGAAAATTTGTCTTGGAGGATGTCCCTGGAGTGCTCAACCACTAGAGGAATGTCCTCTTGACATACCTCCAGATTGTCTACATACAATGTCGAAATTTGGGCCATCATCCCACATAGCCCACAATGTTGTGGTCTATCTCGTATCACATTGCCATCCCATTCACAATTTTAGTTAAACTACGCCCTCTGGTGATGTGAAAGTCACCGTCTAGTGATATATGTTAATGTAAGATCAATATGGTACTAGCTAGTTCATCAGAAGTATGATGTCAAACCCTATCATCTGGAGGATATAAAAATTCCAGATGAAGTGACACCCACCATCCTCAAGGGGGTTCTCCTTGTACAAGAGAACATATTCTATTCTGATTCTCAATAGTGTGGCTATCATCATAACACACATAAAAGACAAAAAAACAAGACCATGGACTTTCACCATTGGTGCTGATATAAAAAAATGTGATTCACCTATGTCAATAAGAGAAGATGAAATAGTATGTGCTACCAAGATCATACATCTCACCATATATGGTTTAGAACCCTTCTCCACATGGGAGGGTTGAAAAGAATAGTTTTGTCCTTTATTCTAGCCTTGTGATACAAACTCACTACCTAGAGTAGTCCCACATAGAAGTCTTGGTATAACCAGTGTCTAGCTGCCATGACAATGAACACAAATGCCTCAACCTGACAAAATGGCACTACTCCTGATCCCTGCTAGATACAGAGTTGTGGAACCTACTCCTGAACCAGGTTTCAGAGTTGACCCAATACCACTAACCACTAGAGGGATGTTATTAATGAAATTCTACACATGGCCCATCCTACCACATAATTATTACTCAATTGGGTCACATTCACATGAATTATTTATATTCCCTTACCTATCACACAGATGAAAAAGCACTGAGCTACTAGTTCTCACAGCCAAACTGGAAATCATCTAATGGGAAGCCTCAAAATTGTTCTCCCTTCTTGAGTAAATTTTACTACAAGGTCAAATAATGTATTTTCTCTACAAATTTACCATATCTTCTATGAGGTTCTTCTATTTTCACACCATTAGTAATAAAGGTCATCCTAAACACATTGACCTTATATCTGATAGAATGCGGGAGACCATCCTCGAAGTGTATCTCTTTAGAAATCCCATCGGTAAGGTACATCAGGGCAAAACACAACAACTCTGTAAATCATGACAAGTACTCTACAACTGTCATCACCCTTACTCCAAATGCATGAATTTACTGGCATGTTGTTTATGTAGTTTCATATGAAAGAAATATTCATAGAAGAGGGATTGGAAATCATCCCTACCCATATCTTATAGCCCCTGAACTTATTTTAGAACGTCCCACCTATGCTTTTCTTCTATATATATCATATATATTTCAATATTTAACATTCTCTCAGGAGGTGTCTCATGATTCTCAAAAATTTATACCATGGTCTATAGGCACAATTCAATAGCATATGGACCTCCATACCCCACAAAAATGGGTTGATACTACTTCGGGAACACTCAGGTCAACTCATCCATGGATAATAAAGGCTTTAGTGTTACATGATAAGTCTTCATGAATTGAATGAAAACCCCATGGAACTGTTCTTTAGCACCACTATCTGAAACAATTTCTAGTGCCGCAACTGAAAGTAAAGGAGGACATGCCAGTTTCCCATGGTCTACCACCCCATAAGTGTGGTCATCTCCTCCCTCATGGTGTATGACTGGAGGTCATTATGGTGGAATGAACCCATAATGACAAACACTTACTTCAGAAAAGAATAATTCCATGATTCCCAACTCAAGAGTATAGGAAAATTAAAAACCATCCTAAACCATGTCACAACAAACAACCTATTTGTAAAGTGAGGACAGTAAAAATAATAGTAACAACATACTAAAAAACTACCTCTTTTCTACTCAAAATCAAGGACTTGGTCAACTCATTATTTATCATTTCTTTTTTTTTTGATTTCTTTTTCATTTTAATTCACATCCATTTTAGTCTCCATATTCATAAATCAATTATTGAAGATATTTAACAAAGGTTTCACTAATTAAAAATACATTACCACACATGACACCTCATAAACCAAAAATTTAGTTCCCACTCAATCTATACATATCAAATTCACTTTAATAAATCAATTTAAAATAAATGTGACATACTGGACCATAAGGGCCCATAATCTTTATGAATTGAAAGGTCGCATTACTTATCAATCCACAAGAAAAAATCTACAACAAAAGCATATATAACTATCATAACACCTATCACAAAAACATTCAATGGAAATTACTCCTAAATAGCAAGTAATAACGCATTAAATTTGATTTCTAACATGTGCCTATATGATACATGAGATGGTATACCCACATCCAATCCGGTTAGAACAGGAATAGAACACACAATTGTATCAATATTAATAAAAAAATAAAGGGAGTCACCCAATGGTGGAATCAAATATAATGTAGTAGTCAAATTCCAAAAAAACATTTCCATTCAATGTAATTTGTCTTTTCCCAACATATGGGGTATCTACTTCAGAGCACAACTTATTACCAAGCTCTATTTAATTTATATCCCTATCTATTGTCTCTACATAGTAAGTTAAATGAGAAAATATGCCTATAATACCGCACATTAATATCCTGAACCTGAAATATACTCAATAGTTACTCAAGATTGGTGGGTCATAAGGCCTCAAGCGCATCTCCCCAATTGCTAGAGGCTCTTGACTAGTAGTGAGGGTCTAGGTGTTTCATTGGAAAGACTCACTAAAAAATGAAAAGATTATAGGGGCATATACCCCTTCTAAATACATTAGTGGGGGTTGTGATGAAACACTGATAACGTTCCCACCATGTATTGTAAGAATCAGTTTTGAGGAACCACTAGTAATGATGTTTGGAATTTAGCGGAGGATATATTGGAAGGGGTTTAAACCCCTATAATGCTATTCTGGATGCCCAGAATCACATCATTTAGAGGCAGTTCAACAATTAGAGGTGGTTTTAACCACCTCTAATATATCTATAAATTCATAGGGGGTTCAAAATTGCCTCTAATCAAGCCTTAGGAAGATTATTAGGGGAGGTTTCAACCCCCTATTATTTATCTATTTAGAGGTGGTTTTAATAACCTCCCCAATTCTTCTGTTTTTAGGAATTTGTATACCTTCCTATGAGCTCCCATCTGGTTCCCCCTCCTGTGTTGTGCCCAATCCCTAGCCCACCCGTTCATGTCCCTCCCATGCCCCTCACCTGACTGTCCCATCCAGTTCCCCCTTCACCCCATCTATCATGTCCAATGCCCCACTCTCACCAGTTGTACCACTCCCATGCCCATACAACAATGGTCTCGTCTCATCTAGTTCTACTTACCCACACTAGTGTCATCTATTATTCAATATGTACATGACTTTATAAAATTAAAGGATATTGGTATTCGATCCCAAAATCATCCATTTACAAAGCTAGGATCCGAACCACCTAGGAAACTAGATTTTGTATATATTTTTCATATTACAGTATTTATATATATAAGCATATATTTTATTTTTATATAGTTTTGTTAGTTTATTGAAATAAATATTTGAATAAATAATAATATATAACCTATATAAATTTATATAAATTAATATATATGTTTATATTATGTATTTATGTATTTATATTATATTACATTTATATTGTATTCATTTTATATATGTATATAAACTATATATTTTATTAGTTTATTTACATAAGTTTGAGTAAATATAAATTATATATATTTTCTAAATTATATTTATGTTATGTATATTCCCATATATTTATATATTTATAAATATATTTATGTAAATTTTTTATATACGTAATATATATTTATATTTTATATACATGATTAATTATATAATATATCTATGTATTTAATTAATATATCTATATAATGTTTTATTAATATATTTATATAACGTCTTTCAATATATATGTTTATAATTTTGTAATTTAATATATATTTATTTTCCTAAATTGTATTATATTTTATATAATTAATATTATATGAAATTCATATAATGGAATACAATTTATTTAAATATTTATTTATTTTTATATGAAATATAATTTTATATTATAAATAATTAATATGAATATTATATATAATTAATATTATTTGATATAAAATTTATAGAAATATATAACAAATATTATATGTGATGAAATTTATAAAAAAATTTATATATTAAATTTAAATATTTAATATTATGTAGATTAATATATATGTATTTGAATAAATCTAATTGTTTAATATTTTTTACATTAAAATATATTTATTTGTATAAATTTTATTTCATATAATTTTAATTATACACAATATAAAAGCAAACACATAATATTTTAAAAAATATTATTATTTAAACATAAATTATAAAAACTACAAGATTGGGGTTTTCTAGGAAATATTGTTAAAATAAATTAATTTTATGTTTCTATTTATATAATATGATTATTCATTTTTATTATTATAAGTAATGTTATAAGAAATTCAAATTATATAAATAAATAAATATTAATGAACATAATGTTACACAAATATATTTTGGCAGATAATTATATAATAATGAACATAATTATATAATATACATGAATTTATACAAAATACAATATTTTATTATATAATTTATATATTGTAAATATATATTATAATAATTATAATTATATTTAATTTTATATTTAATTGTTCCTATATTACATATATTTTTATACATAATATTATATAAATATATTTATATACAAATATACAATAAAAATGTATTTAATACAATATACGTATAATATAAATCATAATATAAATGTATTATATTTATAAAACCATTTTTAAATTTATATGTTGGAATAAAGGTATTTATAATTACATTTATATTATATATACCCATATTTATATATGTATACATTTTTGTTTACATTTATATGTTTCTATTTTAAGTATTTATATAATGTCTATATATATATATATATGTTTATAATTCATTTAAATAAATTTATATAACTTGTTTATGTAATATATATATATATATATACATATATGTATATATATGTATACAAACATGTCCATACACAGATATATATTATAAAATTTTAATTTATATGAGATTTATTTTAATAAATAAATAAATATTTCAATGGGTTAAAAAGTCCTCTAATCAAAGGGATTATCGACGCTTCATGAACCCCTCTAATTTCATGAATTATAGGGGGTTAAAAACCCTTTCGAATGTCATAAATTTGAGGGAGTTTACAACCGCCTCTAACGTAATGGATTAGAAGCGGTTCATGGACCTCTCCTCTAATTTCATCAATTAGAGGTGGTTCAATAACACCTTTAATTTAAGAGATTAGATTGTGTTGTGAACCCGCACTATTTCCATTTAAAAAATTCCAATATATATATATATAAGTAATATATAATAAATAAAGGAATATTATATAATTATATAGCACTAATAAATCATACCAAACAAATAGAACCACTAATTATTATATTGGCAGCAATTTTGATATAACCATAGCTAAAATCCTTCAAAATATTAAAAAAAGAATAATAGAAATTTTAGGGGGAGGGGGTTGTGAACCCACTCTAAATTTGATGATTAGTGGGTCTTGTGAAGAACACCCAATAAAATGAATTTAGTGGTGTTTTTATAACCCCCTATAAAAACTGATGCTAATCTACTATTTATTGTAGTGACTAAGACCTCATCACCATAGTATATCATAACGGAAGTCAATTACTTGTAGATAGGATAAGAAGATAAAACAACCAGAATGCTAAATAATAAATAAGGAAATGATATTTGAACAAACTAGAAGTGTCTAATATACAATTATGTATATGATAATGTATCTAGTAAATTTACAAAAACATTACATGGAACACTAGTACAAAAACGATTGTTAACATATCCTTTAATCACACCAATTTTTTAGAACCGACGTGAAAATTCGTTTTGACTAATTTTTCACATTGGTCATTTAATAACTGACGTTAAAAGAATTTTTTTACATCGGATATTAATTAAATGATGTGAAATTCTTTAAAAACCATTATTTCATTAACTTTGATTGGATTTGATAGATCCCGGAGCTCAAACTAAGATACAGATCAAAATTTATGGTCATTGGATGTTGATTATCTTTAAACAATGTTTTAGGGAAAACAAACTTCTGATGCCAATAAATTTTGATCCATAAATCCATTTGAGCTTCAAGATAGGTAAAATAGAAGATTTGGATATTATCTACATGTTTGTAAGATTTTGTTTCGTGTTTACTAAATAATTTATCTGAAAAATAACTTTTAACATTGGTTAATAATCAACCGACAAGAAAAAGTGGTGAAAAGTTATTTTCCACGTCTGTTCTTATATACACGATGTAAAAAATCAGAGAAAATTTTAATATATTTTTATGATGGTTATCATAAAAATGGTGTGAAAGATAATTTTAAAATCCTTCGAATGCGATATTTTATTTTTTTTACATCCTGGAATTGAAATTTCAAATTGCTGCATAAATTTTTTAATACTAAGTTTTCTTTTATCATCTCAATTATATATTTTCATTAAACACATATCATAATTTAATAATCATTTCCTTTAACCATCATCATCCCCCCAACATGACTCGTTTGATCTTCAATGTGAATCAACCATTTCTTCTTTCCACTATCTAATCAAGTTAATTGTAATTATTTATCCATGATTTATGTTTTTTATGATTACTTTTCTTAATTGATATAGAATTTGACAATAATTTCATTCAAAAATCACCATTCCACCAACTCGACTTGTTTGATATTCCACATGAATCCCTTATTTCATCTTTCTGTGATCTTCTAAAGGTATTTGTGATTATTGTTCCATGATATATATTTTTATGAGTAGTTTTCTTAATTGATATAACATTTAATGATTCGTCTCTTATTATAATAATGAATAATGCTTCATATCATGGTAATAAAAAAAATCATCAATTGGAATAAAAAATTCATTATAAGATAAAGAAATGGTTGGATCATTCAATCTTTCCTTGAAAAAAAATATCAAACTTTTTATTGTTATAAATTTTGATATGTAACTTGGTTTGAGTTATACTATGAATCAAATCAATGTTTAGGAAATTATCTATATGATGATAATTTTTTTTGCATCAGGTTTTAAGAAACCAATATAAAAAATTTCATTGAACACCTGTATCTTAAAAAACAATATAAAAATGACTTTTAATGTCAGTGTTTTAAAAACTGACGTAAAAAATAGGGTTGTAATGTCCTTTCCAGATGTTATTTCACATTATTTTTTTAAAAACTCATGTGAAAAACATAAAAATTATCCAATTTTAACATAGTTTATTTAATAAATGACATTAAAAATATTTTTTTATGGTTTCTCCCAAAGAGTTCACCACAAAGCGGTTATCAAAATGAAAAAAATCGACATAAAAATGTATTTTTGTGCTACTTGAAATGTTGTCAATACAAGTATCTAAAAATCTATAAATATAAAAAGTATTCTAGTAGGATCATATGCATCATCTTGGTCCCAAGATCTCTTGCTCATCAATTGAAATCCACCACCATTTTTAGGGAACATTCCTTTATTAATACTTGCAAACATATGATATATTTGGCTCCCAAATGAAGGCCCAAATATGGTGTCAGATAACATCTTAGTAGAAAACCACACTAGATCTATACATTTCAACGGTGTGAAATATAAATAGCTATTCAGGTCAACTCTAAGAAGGTAGGCAGTGATGAAAAGAAAAGTGTCCATGGAATGTACACTGCTTAGCGAGTTGTATAATCTATCATCTCAAGGTTCCCTTTAAAATGGTTAAGTTCCAATACAAGGAAGCCATATAAAAATTTATAAGTAAAAAAACTGACTTTCTGTTCATCCCATCATTTCCTTGTACCAAATCAATGACATATATTCCAAATGTCACAAAATCAAAATCCATGGTGTATAATCAGGTGTTTCACATATCTATGGTCATGTCGTATGTCAATGTGTTGGACCATGGAGGGTCGATTCCAAGGTTTCATGAACCAAGGCTTCATCATTGAGTCCCACAGGCATATCAGTGGAAACTTGGTATAGGATCAGGTTAGATTCTTAGTTTCATGTCATACTAGACATAACCTGTACGATTCTAAGAATCCAGGATCTTAGGATTAGAAAACCACATGACATCCCACATAATCAAGACCAATGATCATTTCAACACAAGGTGTCCAGTTTCACTTTCAAGATCCATGGTGAATGTACGAGGAATATAATAATACCTTTTCTATTCCAAAAATTTACCATATAAAAACATATGAGTATACCCACTCAAATTACCATTTTTATTAAATCCATCTTATGAGTATAACCACTCATAACATCGAGTTCAACTCATGAATCCCAAGAGTTTACCAATATAATTATTATAATTAACATATTCCATTCAACCATTCAAACATTCTGGTTATAAAACAATGAGTATATACAATCATTTATCTCTGTTCGATTTTAGAAATTATCCCATTTAAACATGTCATACCAATATAAAATTAATTAAAGCAGTAAGACATCTCCTAAACATGGTATTAGAGTTCCATATTATTCATTTAATCAAAAGAATCAACTTTCCATAGAGGCATCTAATATCTGATTAAATTAATTCATTTAAATTAACATATTAAAGGGATACCTCTAATAATAAAAGCTACAAATCACCACATGGGTTGTTCGAAAGGGAATAACATGTAATATAAAAAGGTCACATGCCATGTGTGGCTATGATTTGGGAAAATGATACCAATGCATCAGAACAGAGAACAAGGGCATACCTAATAGGTCTGAATACATTTAAATCAATTAACTAGTTCTAAAATTGGGTCTCACAAGAAACTCCAGTGGGTGGTATAAAGGTAGGTAGCCTAATAAATTTCCAAAAATTGAGTAAGTTGTTTAGATCACATAACTTACCTCGGTAGTGCAACACTCATCTTGTATCGAGTCCAGATTCGGCTCAGATAGGGTGAATTTTTAGGAACATGTGAAGAAAAAATATTAGGTCAAATCATCTTGCATTTATATATCATAACTGATATCCATAAGAAATGAGGACTAAAAGGAACGTAGATCTTACTGATGTGGATCTGATGAGACAAACTGCACATAAATTAGAGATCAGATGGAGAAGAATCATCAAATAAATGATTAGTCCATGGAAAGGTTATCAAGGGGTTATCCTTTCTTTTTGTATGAGTATATAATGAAAATAAAATTATGTTTTAAAATAGATATTGTTTTAAAATTAATTTCTTTTAAAATTCCAAAATTATATGGGATTCATGGTTTGATAAATCACACACCAGCCATGCATAACTTCTTGTTGGCTAAGGGGAACCTAGACAGTTTCCTCATATGGTTTAAAAATAACGTGGAAATCATATAAAAACCTTTTTTCAATTTCTACAAAAATATAGAACTAGATGAACAACCTGTACCACTACTCTTTCCAACCTCACATATTTTGTACTAACCATACTGCTTGGTCCGCACAGTTTTTAAATACCATGCGTTCTAGCCATTTTCAAACCAAATATGAGTTATGGGCTCCGAACAAGCCCCAAACACCCTTGAATCATCTATTAACTCAAAGGGAACCTACATTAGGCTATATTTAATAATTTAAATAGAAAAATAAGGGGTCCATACCACATATAGAAATATATGTTCCTATAAAAATAATTGATAAATGGATTCTTTATTAGTGCTAGGAAAAATGATGATAATATGTTCCTTTATAAGAACTAAAATAGTATCGATTAATAACCCCCTATATCAGAATTGTTGTTAGAGGTGATAAAGTATCCATTTGTTAGAACTAAATAGATGAATTAATAGATCCCTATGTATTTAAATGTGCTCTAATTATTGAAATTTTTTATGATAATTCCCAATTATAGAACATTTAAAGGCCTTATATAAGTAATGAAACCAATAATTTCCTAAAACATATAATGAATTAATCTTATAATAATATTATTATTCTAATTCCAATAATTTTGGTTTATTTTTTAAAATATAAAATTATGAAATTTATAAATTAAATTTTTTAATTAAGTCAAAAAATAAAATGAATCACCGTTATTATTAGAAAATGATATTTTCAAATAGTAAATGTTATTATTCATATTTTGTCACATTTAGAAACTAAATTGGTGTTAGAAAATTATTAATATCAATAATAAATTATCAAACTTAATAATACATTTCATTAAACAGAGATTCATATTGCATAAAAAATTCTACAAAAAAATACATTTGTAAACATTAAATGGACTAATTAGTCATCATATATAAGCTAATTGAATTTAATTCATTTGTAAGGTAGGCTTTATTTTACTTATACATATATTATAGAAATTTTCTACATATATTAATTTCAACTAATTAATTTGATAGGTTTTAATTGTAATACATTAATATATACATTTTATCAAAATATATAACTACATCATTTCAGTTCGGTGAATCATGTGGGGCAAGTTATCAAACAATTGAATTATTTAATGGAATACATATATTAAATTCTCATTGGAATTAAATTATCACCCCTTAAATAAATTACTTCCTTAAAATTTTTATTTTCACTCTAATAAAATATATTAATGTATCCATAATGTTTAAATAACTTGATTTATCAAGATTAATAATATAGTTAAGGCTAAGAAACTCACCCATATGACTGTCTATATGCTCAGTTTCTTTCCATCCATTTAAGAGAAATACCTCTCATGGTTTGGTGTTAAGAAATATATTTTTTCAATTTGAGTTTATATTCAGACGTATAGTGATATATTTTCAATGATTGGTATGAAATAAAATTCCATATTTAAAAAATTATTATTTATACAGATGCATAGACCTACCACACACATCCATCTATCATCCCCATGAGTCTTCAACATAGAGGAGAAAGAGGGAAGCTAAGGCCAAATGATGAAGTAAATGAAGAATAATCCTCCAAAATATAAGGATCGTTGAGATCCTTATTTAGACCTTTTATTACCCTTACTAGAGTATCCACCACTACTGCACTAGCATGAACCTTATTCAAAATATCCCTCACCTATTTCACCAACCTCAATAGATAACCACCCATCTAGAAACATTCTGTTACTTTTTTAGGTATTAAAAATCCTTCTAATTTTTACCATTAATTGTTCGGTTCTCATTTAAGGGTGAATTGGGAGAAATTTAGAATGGTTTGAAAATTTCGTGGCTACTGTATGGGTGGTGGACTATTATCTCCTATCATGCACACTCTTAGGGAAAACTGGGAAATCCCATAAAATAGTTTATTACAAGTTTTTTGAATGGATTAAAAAATCAAGAAAAACCATTAGATAAATCATAAAGAACATTTAAAATTGATTCAAGACTAGGGTCAAGGGTTTAGTCCAACTATGAGTCCCTACCAAGTAAACATTGCATTCAAGATTTCTTAATTTGGATTTTAATTTCAAAATTCTTGAAACAAATCTTTTGGGTCATTGATGGGCATGTACAACACCAATATGAATTATTCTTCATGGGAGGCTACCAAGAGATGTTCTTAGACCATAATAACCCTCCCAAAAGATGATCAAATATTTATGAATGATAGTTTATCCTCTCCTAGTTAGTTTCCTATTCATGTTCTCAATCTCCCGCCCTATCACTTTTGATCACTAGGGTTTTATAGATTTCCATTTTTGTTGGAGGATCTAATCCCTTATTTTTTGGATCTTAAACCTAGGTTTTATTCATGGATCTCATTTTCTTTGTTCTACATTAGAAAATATATATTTGGGTTCATAAAATGATGTCATTGTGATTTTAGTAGGTGGTTCTTTCATGATGATCAATTACTATTAACCCTACGTTGTTTGATTTAAATTTAATTTTTTATTTAAATTCAATTACTGTTATAAATGAAATTTCTTTGATTGATTGACTAAATACACTATTATATTGTAATTCATTTTTTTTGGAAATTAGATTTTCGAAGGAAATTGTGAAAACCACCAATTCCAGTTAAGTAGCGTGTGATTGTGAAATTGATGTAAAATTGTGTAAATTTAAAATTTTGAATATAAATTGATAAAATGATAGAAATTGTTTCAATTAAATTATTGAATTTTATTTTTGAAATTTCACTATGAAAATTAGTTGTGAATTGATTTCAAAATATTAATTGTGAAAAATGTCTTAAAATTGTTTTGGTACAAACCTTGGGGTTTTATATTGGGAAAAGAATTTTCTAATTTAAAACCTATTTCTATTATTAAATGGAAAATTGGTATTTTTGAAATGAGGGAATGTGATTTTATTTTATTTTAGGCTGCTAATAATAAAATTTCCTATTGTTTTGTTACACTTTATCACATTAAACACTAAGTAATTAGTGATTTATTTGGTATGTGAATGCTCGGAATGGAATGCCCTATCATAATATTGATGTTTTATTGCACTACGAAAAAGTTATTTAAGCACATATTATTCCATAGTATGACTTAGATGAATCTCCTATTGAATTTTCTAAGGGATGTGTGTACACATTCTGGTTATTATCACATGAGTGTGTGAGGTTCCCATAACCTAGAACTACTGTACCTCTAGGAAGATTACTATATTATTTACCCGTATATATTTGAGATATAAATGTTTTCCAATATTTTTAAATATTTTTAATGAATTAATAATTTATATTAAATATTTTATTTAATGTTTGTTACTATACCATTTGTTTAAAAGTATTCCATCATTTGAAATGTGCAACATTTGTTTTAATGTATTTTTATAATTTGAAATGTAATGGATGATTTGATGAAATAATATTTTAAAATGATAAACCTATTCATTCAAAATAGAAATATAATTACTTGGTTAATTAAATTTTGAAATATATTATGTGATCCTTTATGAGGCCCTAATTTTATTTTACCTCACACCCTACCCATGCCTGCGAGTGTTTTTAAATATTCTTTTTCTAGGTTAGAGTCGGGGTAAAACCCCACTTGAAGGTGATTATAGATATTGATTTAGGGACATGGTGAGTTGAGTTCATGATGGGACATGTGAATGTTTTCCTATTTTTGGTACTTTTGTATAGTACTTTGGGTGGTTTAAACATGTTTTACTTCTAGTATACTTCTCCTTGTGGAGTTTTCCTTATGATCATGCTAACTTATTTATCTTTATTCCATGATGTTTGTGGAAAAATAATTCCATCTTTAATTTTTTAGAAAACTATGTTTTATTATCCAACCCATGCGAATTGGTAAGACCATTTGAGATGTGTTAGTTCTTTCTTTATTTATTGGGTGACTAGTATACCCGGGCTAGTTCATGACAAAGTGGGAATTGAGTTCTAGGTTGAGCTTCATGTCTTGAAGTCAGAATGCATTTATATATTCTTGATGGGGCTTTAGAGGGAGTTTTATTGAGTAAATGACCATATCTTTTTGTATTGAACCATAAGTCCCCATCAATGGTTTGAGAACGCTGTATTGTGGATAAGTTCATGAAATTTCCATACTTTTGATTTTGATAAATTGAAATCCAATTCTTTTTTATATATCTGTTGGTATTAATCAATATTGTGGATCTGTTTGAGTGTTAATATGATGTATTCTTTTTTGGATACTAATGTTTTGTAGCATGATTCCTTTCAGAAGATGTGAAAATAGAATCTATAAAGAATATGTTGTTGAACATAATCAAGAAAAACCTCTTGTGAACCCACGTTTTGTTTAGGTGATTGTGTGTACTATCCAATCCCTAGGACATGGACCACCACTATATCCCTTTCCGGTTCCAAGTGTGGAACTTCAAAGGGATGTTCTATAGAATCATTATTAATAATTCCTTCACAAAAATCTATCGGGATTCAAATTATCAATTGAACCTCATGAGGATTAGGAAAAGTTGAGAAGGATGGATTTTTTGCTTGATATCTTTGAGACACCTAATAAAATAATCATTTATTGTTCCACCTTCTCACTAGAAAGACCAAGTTAGAGATAGTGGGACATTAGGGGATAATGATGATGAGTTATGGTATAGAATGGAAATTCTTCAATGTTCTTTTCACCGTCCAATTCTATACAGAGTCAATGTTGTTGTCCAAGGCTATATATTTTTTCAGACATGAGAACAATTGAATGATCACAAGATAGTGTAATGACTATTTTTTTGAGCTTATACAGTTTTCACATGGTATAGTATCAAATGACAATATGAAGGTTTAATGGTTTGGGATTGGAGTTAAATATGATATTTTTTCTCAGGATTTCTTACTAAAGCTTCCTTCTCATGATGATGTGTTTGATAGAGCACCGATGGTCAAAATATACGTAGCTAGAATGTCAAGGTGTCTAGGAGTTTATTTTCCTCATACTGGAGGTGCGAGTTACTTCAAAATAAATTTGAAGCATGGTGACTCTCATGGTGGTTCTCAATAGAAGGGTCATTCTAGAAATCCTGTAGTTCCAGGAAGAGGTCTTTTGGTTTGCTACTACTGTGGAAATCCAGTGCATTAAAAGGATGTTTCCACTAAGACACCCATGATTTGTGGCTTGTACAGACTTTCAGGTCACTTAAAAAAGTTATTATATATCTATTCAACTCCTCATAGTTGAACATGATCATTATATAATTCATAATAATTGGGGAAATTAGATGAATCAGGGAAAAAATGATTCTATACACATGCATGAAGAACAAAGCTTCTTCACAGAGTGGAAGAGTCTCCATAGGAAGAATATACATGTCCAGGGACTTTGAGATATACCATCACTATAACATGTTTATTATTAACTTCTTAATTTTATATTATTTTATATCATTCATTAATTTGAAATTATATTTTTAATATGATAAATCATTCAATAGAGATTTTATATTATGTAATGGATATTACTACACCCTTCAAAAAAAAGAGAGAGAAACATCCATGTAGTACCACTTCTATTTTCTCTCCGTCAAATAGCGATCTTGCTTGTAATTTTCTAAAACTCTACATGAAATCTATTGATGTAATTTTGGGACTGATAAGATTATTTTAAATAAATCATCAATTGATTATTACATTTGATGAGTCCCATTCATTATACCTGATGGTGTGTTCCATGTATTTCAAGGTGAATGGGACAAAAGGATAGGTTGAGATGGATCTTATTATCCAGAGAAATAGAATGTGTTATTTGTTTATTATTTTTATCTAAATATGGAATACTTTATTGGTGAGCTTCCCCTTTTTTTCATCAAGTTTCTTTTAATTTTTCTTTCGGATTTCTGAGGTTATTGACTAATAAGGGTCATAGAGTTATTTATTGATATATTTCATGGTACTCAACCAGTTTTTGTCCCCCATTATTGCATGGAACCAGTTGAAATGAATGATCCCAAGAATCAGTTGGATTATCTTATAGGGAATGTTTTTATAAGTCAGAGTGCGCCACCTTTGGAACTGTTGGTTCCCTTTTCTAATAAAGATGATTGTTCCCTTCAACTTTACATTTATTACAAGAATCTCAATCGAGTCATGGTAAATAAAAAATATCTGTTTGCATATATTCATGATACGTTTCATCGATTGTAATGGGGGAAATGGTTCTTTAAGAATGACCTTTGATCTGGTTACAATTTGATTATGATAATAGAATATGACATTATAAAAACTAATTTTTGATGAATTTAGGACAATTATGTGTACCTTATTATGGCATTTGTTTTAACCAATTATACTATTGTTTTCGTGGAATTAAATAATTGTTTTTTCAAGGAGAATATAAACACTTTTGTGTCAGTTTAGTTGATGATATCCTCATTCACTCTACGTTTGAGGAAAATCAAGCAAATCATCAGAGAACAGTTCAGAGCTTGTTGAGGAATCACAAACTTTATTTCAAGATTTCAAAATGTGATTTCTGGATTTGGGAAGTGATTTTATTGGGAAACAAGATGCCACAATATGGAATATTAGTTGATCCTTATAAGGTGATTGTTATTATGACATGGTAGAAACCACAATCTGTTTTTGATATTCAGAGCATCTTGGTTTGATCTTGGAATTATCATTGATTTATTATACAATTATAAAATTTGTATTCTTCAATGATTTATCTATATTGAAAATGAGTAAATATTACTTAATATGAGAAATGATAGAGTTATTTTCATGATTTGAAATGTATTTTGACTATTTCTTCATTGTTGAATCTTCTAGAGGACATGCATGGTTATGTGTTTTCTATGATGAAACAAGTTTAGGTTTGGGTTGTGTTTTATTGAGAGGTGACCATGTATTTTCATATGCAAATCCTAACAATAGGACACATGAGACTAATTATTTTACCCATGACCATGAACATACAATTGTGATTCACATGGTTATGATTTGGTGGAATTAACTTTATGAAGAATGGTTTACCATTTTTCAGACTATAAGAGCTTGAAATAAATCTTCTCTCAAAAAAATTTGAATCTCCACCATAGGAGTTGGGTGGGATACCTAATGTCATTCAATTTTGACATCTCATATACCCCAAGGAAATTTAATTTCATTGTAGATTTTTTAAGCATGATTCTTAAAACTCAGGCCATAAATGAATATTTTAAAGAGTATAACATGAGGTATTTTTTATATACTTGTATTGGAGTCCAAGAATCAGGGGATGAGGTTTCTTTGGATAGTGTTAAGTTGAAGTCCACTCTTCTAAAGTTGATTCTTCAGTAAAAACATATTGATAAAGAGTTTTGTGGAATTATAGACTCTATGTATGGTGGGTAGACCACTGGTTATTGGTTATTATGAGAAGATGGAATTTTGTTATATTAGAATCATTTTCATGTGTCTTTAGAAATAAGGAAAGCTATGTTGGGAGATTTACATAACTCCCAGTTGGTTGTGAAACCAAGAACCATGTTGATTTTCAATAACATATGACATAGATTCTAGCATCCATCTATGAGACTAGACATTTCTAGTTTTGTCTCTCAATGTTATACAAGCCAACATGTCATGGCCGAGCTCCAGAAGACATTGATATTTCTTCTTCCACATCCAGTTCCTACTTGGAATGGTATGAGATCCATATGGACTATATGGTTGGGTATCCACATACCTAGAGATTTAAGAATGACATATTTGTTTTGCTTAACTAGTTAACTAAATCAGCACATGATAAACCCATTCATGGTAAAACCGAAGTTGAAGTATTGGGAAATCTTTATTTGAAAGAGATTTCTGATTTTGAAGGAGTTTTATATGCTATGGTTTCTAATTCGGATCCCCCATTCACTTGTATATTTTATAGAGTAATTCTGGTGGCACAAGGATCTTAGGTCTGTTTGAGAATGGCTTACGATACTCAGTTAGATGGCCTGATTGACAAAGCAATACAGATTCTTGAGGATATTCACTGTGCATATGTTCTCAACATTGGTGGGGCTTAGTATGATCATTTAGGGCTGGTTGAGTTTTCATATAAAAATAGTTACCAATAAAGGATCAGAATTGATTTTTTTGAGGCCTTGTATGGAAACCCTTAAATATCTCTATTATATTGATCAGATAATGGGGAATGTACCTTGGTTAGACCATGATAGGTCTAAGAGATGAGGATAAAAATTCAGTTGATTCATCAGATAATGTTGATGACATGTTTCCAATATAAATATTATTTTGATCATCATCCAAGACCATCAGAATTATTAGTTAGTGATAATGTGTTCTTGAATGTTCACTCCATTTAGGTCATCGATGGATTGGGAGGAAAGGGAAGCTTACTGCTTAATTTTTGGGACTTTTGTGGTCATTAAATAGGTGAAAATGTTTCTTACCATTTGTAATTTCCACCAAAACTGACTTCGATACATAACATATTCCATGTATCATAGAAATGGAAGTATATATCATATCCATATCATGTTCTGAGATAGAGTAATTTCAATGTTAAGCCAGATTTATCAATTATTGAACCACCAGTTAGGATAGTTGAATCTGAAACCAAGGTACATAGTGGGAGGAATATACCTTTGGTTTATGTGGTATATAATCACACCTCTGATAATCGTGGGACATGGGAGAGGGAGGAACTGATGATAGTGTAGTGGACACAACTTTTTGGAATAAAAGATTCTTTATAATATTTCTAGGGACATAAAGTTTCTATTGTTGGATCGTTATAACATTTTATTATATTTTTTAGGTATTCCTAAACTTCTTCTTTTTACCATGATTATTTTGGCTTTTTTTTATGGGTGAATGAAGATAAATATGGACTGATCTTAAATTTTTGTGGCTAGTGCATAGTTGGAGCATGGTTTTACCAAACCATGCACTCTTTCAGGGAAAAACATACAAACATAGACAGTGAGGTTATTCACAGAATTCACAATGTTATAAAAACCATGAACCATATTTGGAGAAACTGTGCAACCCATTTAAAATAGGTTCATGGCCAGGGTGCATGTTTTGATTTAACCATGCAACCCTACCTAGTAAATCATGCGTAAGTTATTTTTAATCTGGATTTTAATTTTAAAATTGTTATAAACCCAATTTTATGCCCTCAATGGGCCAGTATGAACCCATTATGAATTTATCTTAATTAGAGGCTCCTAAGATCATTTATTATCCCCTTAAAACCCTCTGAGAATCGTATTATATCTTAGAGAACGACGTTCGGTCCACTCTCAATTAGATTCATCTACCTATTCACTATCGCCCCTATCTATCTGTTCCTCCCTATGATTTTTTTAGGTCGCTATGTTGGTTGTATGATCTAGTACCCCTATTTTGGGACCTTAAACCTATGTTTTATTCTGAGGTATTATTTTCTTATTTCTTCATTGGTGAATCTTGACTAGTGTTTGGAGCTTAGAGATGTTGAGATTTAAGTAGGTGGTTCTATCATGGTTCTTAATTTTTCTTACCACTATGTTTCTTGATTAAAATTCAATTACTGATATATATTCAATTGATTTTATAAATTAAATTTCTTTCAATTTATTTATAAAGACATTATTCTATTAAATCATGGTTTTTGGAAATTAAATTTTGGCATGAAATTGGGAAAACACCTAATTCCATTTCACTAGGGAGTGATTTGAAAATTTATGGAAATTTTTTCAATAAACTTTTTGTTTTTAACTATGGAATTTGAATTTTTAAATTCAATTGTGAATTAATTTAAAATTCTTATTTTGGAAAACAATTCATTAAAAAGGTTTTCATAGAAACCTTTGGGTTTTATATTGTAATAGGAATTCTTTGATAAAAAACCTATTATGATTTTTAAAAGTAAAAATATAATTTTTGAATAGGGATAATGGGATTTTTTTTAAAATTTATTGTTTCTTAAAAGAAATTTTCCATATTTGTTTGTACTAGAGAACACGCATGCCTAGGTATTTAGTGAGTTATTTGAGATAAACACTCTAGGATTGTATTGAACTAGAACCATATAAGAATTTTGAAACACTAGTAAACATTATTTTAGAACATATTACTCCATTGTAGAACATATATGAGTCCTCTATTTCTGTTGCCGATGAGTGTGTGTACACTTTGCGGTTATTATCACTTTAGTGTGTGAGGATTCCATAACCTAGAACTATTGTATCTCTTTGTAGATGACCACATTGGTCGCCTGTTTATTTTGAGTTATAAATGTTTTCGAATATTTGTAAAGTATTTTACATCCCTATTAATTGATGTAAACTCTTTTATATAATTTTTTTTACTAATCCAAGTTTTATAAATATTACACAATATGAAATGTGAAGCATTTGTTTAAATGTATTTCCATTATATGAAATGTAAATCATGATTTGTTTAAATATTATTTTGAAATGAAAAAACTATTTGCCTAAAATTTAAATATCATTACATAGTAAAATAAATGCTTCAATATATTATGGAATCCTTGGTGAGACCCTACTGAGATTTTATCTCACACCCTAGTTTTACCTCGGGATTATTTATATTTTCTCCTTCCTGGTTGGAGATGGGTAAAGCACCACATAGTGGTGGTTCTACCTATTGATCTACGGACTTGGTGAGTTGTGTTTGAGTTAGGGAATATGTATTTATTCGATTTTTTTGTTACTTTTCTATAGTACATTGGGTGGTTTATACATGTTTTACTTCTGGTTCACTTATCCCTATGCATCTTTTCTTGTATGTGTACTGTCTTGATTATCTTTCTCCTTCAATTTTTATGGTAAAATCATTCACATAATCATTTTTTAAAATTTTATGTGATAGTATCCAACCCATGGTAATCATGAATTCCCTTCAGGATATGTATGTTCTATATCAATTATTGGGTTACTAGGTTACTAGAGATTGTTCATGACCCATCTATTTACTTTTGGATTCACTCATACCCGCACTACCTACTCAATTATGACTTCCCAGATGATGTTTACCAAGGGATAGACCCAAACCACTTTCAGTTTGGTTGTTTATTCATGTTCCAAAATAGGTCCTTCCATGAAACAAACCATTTCATGCATATGTTTTATGTGATAACATTAATTGGGTTTTCAAAAATGATTCTAAAACTTTTCCCAACATCAGGGTAATAGGGATGCATCCCCCTTTCCCCCCACAGTGGAATTTCTTGATGTGATAATGATGGTGGTTGGGTTTTTATTAAAATGGTACCATTGGAATGATAATTTTATCTTATATGGAAATATTATGGTCTGTATGTCAAGATAATGTAATGATGGATGATGATAAAGATGATTTTTTAATATCTTTTATAACTATAGTGATGTTAAGATCTATATAAATAATATAATTTTTGTTGTCTCAGAACTATTCCATTTTTCAAAAGTCATTATGTTGTGGAATATCTAATAATGGTTTAGCGAATATTGATTTTATGTTGAAATAGTAAATCCATTAATGAATCACTGTAATTCCATATAGTGGAAGAAAAATTAGATTCATAGTCACCTAAATGTCAACTTTTTATATGATAATATTTCTACGATAAGTTTCATTAAATAATAAAATCATCAGGTTAGTTATTTAATACTCATTAAAATGTTTTAGGATACACTATGGTTGCTAGTATAAGAATCTAATGAGATCTCTACAACTCTTGATTGGAGTATATGTGTACATTATTCTCTTTTTTTGTGAACAACTTCGATCAATAGTTGTAGCATAGTAATTCCCTTATTTCCCTTATGTTAGAAAATATTGGTTTCTATCATCATTTTTATCATATGGTTATTTTTAATTTAACCTATATTTCTCATATATTAAAATAAATAATCAGTAACTCTTCATAACTCGTTCTAGATTCATCCTAGGTTACTCTTTTATTGTATTTCATCTTACATATAATCCATCAATGTAACGAAAAAATAAATCCTTTATAGTTGTTTGTAAAATGTATACGATTTAAAGAAGAATACACCCCATGATTGTCAAATCAGGTGTGTAGTTATACCCATTTTCATTAACTAGGTTATGACTAAGTTAGTACCCATAAATCCATTTTTAGGGTTATTAATCATAGTCACATCCATTATTGTTCCTATATCTACATGTCGTATCCGGAAAGTTATTTCTTTGCAAAAAAACCAAATACTCAAAACATTCAAAAAATTTCAGATGTTATCCTATATGTAGAATTATCCCTATATTTTTTATGATGTTATATCATGTTAACCATAATTATATTTAATATTACATTAACTACCATAAATGGTTTTCTATACAATTGAAATGATGTTAAATATGATTTTATCAACCCGAAAATTATCCCCAAAATATATTATAATCTATAATGTTATGAAAACCATAATTAGATACCAACTGTCATTCCCCTAACCGGAACAACTTGATCTAGTGAAATAAACACATACTTTATATAATAGTACAATACTAACTATAGAACTTTTAACATAAATAACTCATATTTAAATGATTTAAATAAAATATTTCATTATAAACAATCCAAAGATAATTATTGTATAATGAATTAAATATTCAATAAAAAACATTAACTAAAATATCCCATGAAATAGAAAATGTTTTCCCTTACTATATAAGAAACTATTTAATCCAGGATAAGTCTTTAATTTTTTCAATAAATTATCTACATAAGATAACATGTTAGTCCTATCATGTGTAATAATTTTTTTATTTCCTAGGTAAATTAATACATATTAAGGTGTGATCTAAAGAACCCATTAAGTAAAAAAAACAACTGTGACAATTATGAAATAAAAATGAAATAAATACTATGTCATGAATGGGTAATCTTCATAATTTCTTATTTTATTGAAACAATGAGAATAATATATCCAAGGATATAAATTGAAAAAAAAAATAGATCCTATTGATTGAAATAAAATGTTTTTTATTGATGAAATACCTAATACCAGAAAAAAAATTCTATACCATAAGTAAAGACATCCTAATCGTAGACATTATGATATTAGAATCAAGGATATATCATGTTTTTGGAAGGTATACACCATGATACCAAAATATGTTTGTCTCATGATACCCACCGATTCATCAAGGGGATATATACTTCCAGGCCTCACCCATCACTTGTTATATTCAAATGCATTAATCACATGAGAAATTGAGTAAAAAATACAAAAAACCATACCAATAATTATCCATATTGGAATAACAACATGTATAATGATAATAATTTTCCTCATGTCAATAAAATGGTTTACATGGTAAAATCCCATTCAGTTAAATAAGGTAAATTTTTAAATAATATATATCAATATTCCTATAATAATTCCTTTAGGATGAACAACATAGGAAGCAAAAACACTTTTCCTCATGTCAAAAGTGGATAACAAGACCATCACAAATATTGAGAATGATTATGTATTGTTAAAAAATACATAATCAAAATTCTAATAAGAATTCATATTTTAATACCAAGATATGAAATTACCATACATCCCATATGTTAATAAAATGTGTATCACTTTTTCTAGGTGAACATCACCTAATCAAAATTATGTAAAATGTGATGTTCACACTATATAGAGAAAAGCATATAAAAACACACTACTGGAATAAAATGATAATAATTCATCCAAATAAATAATTTATATATTATCAAAATAATACATCCCCAATGAAAAAAGGAAACCTATATGGAAACATATGTGAAAAATAATGATTTGAATAGTATTACACAATAATGGATTATGAATTGAATGGTTTGATAACATGATTTATATAGAATAAAATTTAAATGTATATTATAGTATATATCATGAATCAGGAAACCCAAGATCTTAAATACTTTTGAATATGCTAATTAATTATAATGTTAAAACATAATAGATTTTAGAAAATATTTTTACATTTATATAAAAGAAGAAGTTATGAGCCACATCCAAAAATATTTTTCAAAAGGTAAATTGAATAGTCATTGAAAACAATTACATTTAAATAAAATATTTAACAATAGATCACTAAAAATACATAATGTTTATCTTGTTTAAATTTTTAAAGGAATACAACAATTACTGAAGAGAAAGGATAAACCAATTTTATTATTTGAAAAATACCATTCTTCATATATTACATGTAAATAAAGAAACAAAAAATTCATTTTTATAAACATATATTTTTTAATATATTGGTATATAAATTAACAAATAAAAATATATTAGTTTTTAAGAACCCAGACAGGTAAGAAATTATTTGTTGAAGAAATAATATATCTCAATGAAAGAAGACTTGAGTTATCAATTATCCTAGAAAGAAAAATTCTCCTTGTAGTATGAAATATTTAAAAAATGGGTTTTATTTATTATAATATTAAATTAATAAAATAAAAAATAATAAAAATCAATTGGTAGAATTCATCTAAATTTAATGTCAAAGAGGGTGATCATAACTCAATGAATGAAAATTAAGTTACTAAAAAGAATCACAACTTGGGTAACAGTATATTAAAATCCATTTCATGAAAAGGAACTAATTTATCTCAATATTTGAAAATATTAAAAAAAAAATCATAAATATATATCCATGGTAGATGAGTATTACATTCATGGGAAAACATGGTGTATGATATAAACATGTTTCATGGAAACAATTTTTGAGATAGCGAACCCTTTCTACTTGAGGAACATTTTAATAAATACCACATGAAAGTGTGGGATTTAAATTGAAATTCAAATAAACCGATTAAAATATAATTCAATATATTAAATCTAAAATATATAGTATAAGTACCACATAAAATAAATTATGGTCATAGTAACAAAAAATTATCGAATAGAATAATTTTAGATGAAACCCCTTAACTTGTTCCAGATTCATTATTCACATGAACCTAACTTCCTATATAATAAATTATTATTGATTACATACCTTATTAGTAACCTTATGAATATATATTTAATTAAATATTTACCATTTATAATAATAGGTTTTATTATTATTTATTATTCATGTTTATGATGGTTAATTGATATTGTTGGATTAATGATTATGTAACCCCACATGTGTTTTGAACAAGGTAGAATGCATCGTAAAATAGTTTAATTGAATATAGAATATTAACTATTCTATTGAAATAATTTTTATATAATAGATATATTTTTACATCCATCCATGTTGGCTGGTGTTGAAAACTGAAAATCATTACCTATGTAGGTGATATTTCACATGTACACACAATTCATGAATCAATTTACAAATGAATGAGAGGGAAATAAAATACATGATAATTTGAAATTTCATAATCATAGTTATATTTTAAATATCATTTTTATTCATAAATTACACCCTTAAAACAAACTATGTTAGGTGGTTATGAAAAACCAAAGATGTCGCTTCGTAGAAGCAATAGTCCACACACACACAAACACACTAAAGACACATTTATTTTCCTTTATGAATGGAGAAGAATAAATAATAGTTGTTCAATTTATATAATAACATATTAGTATAATAATGATAATAATTTTATTATATTGCTATAGATATAATATATTTTTACAATAAATATTATCAATAAATTATTAATAATTGTTTAATACATATATTGATGACTTGATATTCTCTTAGATATCTCCTTGGAAATGAATTAATTATGTTATTTTATCATTTTAGTGAAAAATTATCATAGTTTGTTCTAAAATATGATTTCCTATTTGGGTAATTAGTATGTATATAGGTATATAGGCAAACCAAAAACATCCATATTTAATCCCTTGTGCTTCTTCAAATTGGAGGAACTAGTGGAAATTTGAGGTCAATTAGTGAAGCTGACAAATAATGACCATCATTATAATAAGGCTCATTGAGATTAATGTTTAGACCATTTTGACCTATTCTAGAGTAGTTTCCTCCACCAAACTAGCCTAAGTCCTCTATAAAATATCCTTTTTTTATTATGGCCTCAACATATTACCATACACCACTTTTCTAACATGTTATACTAGTACTTACACCAATTTCTTTGTAAAGACCTCATTACTAAATGTTTATGGGCTGATAGATTCCCTTCATTGTTCACATAATGTGTAAAATAATCTTTTAAAACCAAAAAATCAATGTCCCAAACCATTTCTTGCCCACACTACATGGGCTCTCATGCTCTTGGGAAGCAAACCATATTCTTGAAATGCTCCCAACAATGATGTCACTAGGTGACCTCAATATTTTACACCTCACTGTCATGTCTGACTACACTATTAGTAGTGGATGTGTTTATAATATTTTTCCAGTATTTTCCTATTTATTTCAATTTTTCTCAAAACATTTGTGACTATAAATAGTGGTTGTTCATTGATGGATGGTGAAAAATATGTTATGTTATTATCTTTTTTCATTATTGTGATATTAATATCTTTCTATAGTGGTTGTTGGTTGTTTTCTCCACCATCAACCATTTTTTAACAATGAAAATGTTGTGTGTATTCTAATGATAATTCAATGAATATGGATTATATGATTAAATTGATGATAAATTTTTAGAATCAAATCTATTACATCAAAAGGAAGAACAAAAGGATTAATATTTCCCTAAACATGATCTTGGGAAAATACTCTTAATTCTAGAAGATTCCTTCGATAATAATTTCACCAATGTGGTGATATAATACTAATTCAAGAACTCATGGATACGTTAGGGTGTCTCATATAAGTATAAAAAAAACCATAACTCTAGAGTGAAGGATATGTGTACCTTACTCCCATTATTTTCAGAATCAACATCCAATAGTAGGAGTATTATATTAATTCCCTTTTTACATTATCTATGAGGATATTAATGTTTATAATCCTTGTAATCCTTTATTTATTTCAATATAGGATATATTACTCATTGATTAATATATATTGTCCTTAGCTCAACTTGTATCATTCTAGTCATAACCTAGATAATCTTTTATTGGGGTTTATCATACTTATATTCCTTCAATGTAACTAGGAAATCAATACATCATATTCATTTGTAAAAATAAAATGTTCCAACAAATATTATCCAACATTAGTTTCATACTATGTCTGTTGATAGACATCTTCATCATGACATGGGTGATGATTGAGTTAATACCCAATATTCCATTTTTTGGGTTATTTTCCCTATGTACATATATTCAGATCATGGATTCACTTGTACTATCTATGCGAAGATGTCTTACTAGGAAGACGACATACTTATAACATGACTTATTTTCAGGATGCTATCAAATATTTGGACTTATCACATGGGATTTCACTAAATATTTACAATCATAACCCCTCAAATATTTAATACTACTTCAAACAAAATAAATGGATTTTTATAACATTGAGATTATGATCAATATTTGTTTATCGACCCTTAAATTATCCTAAATGACATCCTAATACTTTAATTTTTCTAAACCCTGTTCAGATACCCACTATGATACAAAACACAGACACTCTAAGCTCTGGTTTCATATACCCAAACATTACACAGTGGATTTAAAACCAAATTTAGACTAAAATACATAATTATTCCATACTTATATGAATTAATGTTAATATAAATTACCAATATTTCAAAGAAATTTTAGTTTTAGAAAATTAAAAAAAATGAACTAAAATTTGATAAATGAAGTTCCCAATTTGAACGAATAAATTCCTTATCATGTAATGCAGTTATAAAAAACACATGGACTGCATTAGTTATTTTGGAACATTATTAGTGGTTTATATTTAAAAAACATTAAGAATCATAATAATTGATTGTATAAATATTATAATATGACCAATCAGACTAGTATATTAATGGTTGATAATGTCAAATTGACCTAGATAGTGGAAGCGGTGGCCTCAACCAGTAGGATTGTACTCTATGAATCACATTTATCAGAGATTTTGAGGGAGACATCATCAATGAGATTTTTTGCTGACCAATCCCTAGACATGATTCAATAACTAAAGGATGTGAGAAACCATTTATGATAGAAGTTAAAGCTTATTGATATCATTACTCAAACTGTGTTTGTCAAACCACATGATGAAACTGTCAACATCACACACCTTACCGTTAGAGAATATAAATGGCATAATAGGTGTTATGTACCAATACCTTAATTTTAAAATTATCTCTTTTTAATGAATATGATATCTAATTTCATTATTAGTTTATATATTCAATTCTAAACAACTTTATGAAATTTGTAGTTTGATACAAATAAGAAGAAATATATTTTTGGTATAATATATGTATTTAACACTTCTTTAGTAAATTCAAGAATTCTGAAAAATTATTTTTTATATAATAATATTATAATATAATATTTATTGATATATAATTCATAATATTATTTAACGAAGTCCAATGAAATCATTCTAAGCCTCATAAAAATTTTATTCTAAATAAAACAAGAATATTTCAATTAATAGAGATTTTGAATTAAAATAATTATCATATCTATATGATTTTTTCGATAAAATAAATATCATTTTTAGAATTGGAATATTTATATAATCCAATGGTATTTGTTTCATAACTTTATGAGATATTATATATTTTTGGTTAAAAAATTAATATGGTAAAAATATCAAATACAAATTAGGACATCATAACGACCCAAAGTGATAAAATATATGATGTAAATGGTATACATGACCAAATATATTTTCCCATTTAACACAATGTATTTTAAGTTATTTAAGTAATTTCTTACTGCCTTAATGAATACTCTATTCCCATTATTATATTTTATGGTTTTAAAATAATCTTTTAATAAAAATGAATCAGATCCAAATCAGAATGGGTATTATTTTAATGAGTTCAATTATCAACCTTATATAATAATTAAAACAACTCATAGTTGGATGAAACTATAGGAAAATACCATGGGTTGACTTATAGTTTTCATTACTTTATTATTTTCACCTCAATCTTTGTCTTCTAAAAATCATATATCACTATATTTCTTATGTTTGGTATTTCATGTGAAAAACTCATATAAGGAAGTTGATATAATTATCAGATACCATATATTTAAATCATTGTGTGTTACAATAATAATTAAGTGGTTTGAATTACCTGATCTTAAATTTCCAATTCAAAAATGTAGGGAAATTTCCATGTTCAAAACATAGTATGATGGATTGGGAATAAGTCTAGTATCCACTTGCTAGACATGTTCATTTCATTATTAAATAAAAATTGATAATTATCAATTAAATAGGATCAAAATTTATTTGATCAAAAATACATTAAATTTAACATAAAAAATACAAGTTCCTTACCTCTATGATTCCCTATATAAGGGCTAGGAAAAAGATAGGGATGATTTAAAATAGAAGAAACAAAGCTTGTGGGTCAATCATCTGGTCCTAGAAAAATTTGAGTTATGAATGTTAGGAACATTGGATTTGAATGAATTTAGAGTTCTCTTTGAATATATAACATAAAATACATTAGAGTAATGTGTGAAGGTACAACCCCAAGGAACATAGTCCCCTATCAAGCATTGGGATCCTACTCCTAGTTTTCCAAATTCATGATCATCATCATGTCTAGTTATATTGACTATTTAGTCAAATGGAATAAATCTAGTTTTATAGTGAAGATATTTATAACTATACACATCCTTGATCCTTGCCTAGGAGGAATTTTTTTGACACATGTTCTTGAGAATCTTACATGAATTGTGTCATTCATATTCAATTCTCAAATTAATTTTGGTTATCCTACATTTATTATTGAGAGTTTAACAAGATATGGTGATATTATAGCCAAATTGACACAAAAATTAGTTATGAGAAAAATAATTGGGGATAAAATTAATTCTTATTAATCAAAATTATAAAAAAAATAATATATACTGGAAAGAGATTCTATACATACAGTAAGAAACACACTATAAAATATTATCAATATAAGTTTGAATTTTTTATATTTATTTTCATGCTTTATCAAATTTATATTAAACCCTACCTAGATTCATGTATTTAGCATGTTTAGTAAGTAAAATATTATCCACCATGGTTACAATATCAAACATTCATTATTTATCACCTCAATTAACCAGTGGTTCTCAACTAATTTCTCTTGGACCACAAACATCACTCATTGAAGTCAGAGAAATTAGAGGGACTCTATTTGAATATGATATTGATGATCCATTAACTCTTGAGAATAATGATACTTCTCTTGATAGATTATATTTTTTATGTCAATAACATACTCTGATAATCTATCCATGATTATAAGTTATTGCAATATCTAATCTTCTTCCTTTATTTTAATGATCTATTTTATGGAATGGTGGATACAATGGTAACAAAATTCATCATATCACATAATTTTGAATTTTGGGGAATTGAAAGACTAAATTTAGTATGAGAAAATGATACCATGAATATCCAACATAACCACCAAATATATGGTCAACAGATCTAGTAGAAATTTAATCATTGTTAGAGTGTAGCTGAAAAAAATATCTACATGTTATCTTCACCCTAGAATGAGTATACCAGAACTAGGAAGTCGCAAAATCCTACTCATTTCAAAAATTCATTCTCAAATACACAACTATATAAATACAAAAAATTATAAAAAACATTAAATGGTAGAACATGAAACAAAAATACAAAAAAGTTGTGAAAAAACATAAAGTTTAACATGAATCGAATAGTTTCCTATGTGAATGGGGGGGAAATATTGTTTTATTTTATTATAACTAAAAGTTTATGGTTGGGAGAAAATTTCAAAGAAAAGTAATACTAAAAAATTTCTCATCTCTATAATAAATGCATAATTGATCAAAAAATGTTCAAACTTTTTACTTTTGTTGCTTAACATTCACTGCAGGTCAAACATAATTAAATACTATGAAAAATTGGTCAATCAAATGAATCCTTATCTATGGAAAATTGGTGCCAAATGTCAAGAATTCTAGATCATGATTACCAAAACGTATACTGATTATCTTTTCTAAGACATTGAACCTCTCATGTAACACCCCTGAATGATAAAGGGTTAAATGACTGAATGATATGACTCATGTCAACAAGGTGCACCTTCCTTTTCGGGAGCCTACCTGATTAGAACTCCACAGTTAAGCGTGCTTGGCCTAGAGTAGTGATAAGGATGGGTGACCTTTTGGGAAGTTTCCCAGGATGGGTGACCTTTTGGGAAGTTACCCAGGATGGGTGCGAATGAGGACAAAGTATCCTGGAAAGGACAAGTGTTGGCCTATGAGGACTGCCATTATTCAGATAACTCGTTCAGGCATGTGGGTAGACCCTGGGGTGGGCCCCACATGTCTGCAGGGGAAACTGGTGGTACCTGGTGGGCGAGGACCTGATTTCCATGTTAAGGTGGGGTGGTTGTGCTGTCACCATGGCCTAATTGTCACATCTCAATGCAATGCTATAGATCCATCAATAGATTTTAACTTATGATGTACAAGATACCATTAGAGAAAAACTACTACCACTAAAGAGAAAAAATCATAAAACATTAATAGGTAGTGTATCCACCAACCAATGATTGAAATTTAGTTAAAAATAATTTTAGTTCCCATACAATTGATTTTTTTATTTTTAAATTATTAGAAAAATGATTCATATCTCAACATGATCATGATTTATAACATTTTAATTTTCAATGGAAATCCATCCAATGGGATCTATGAGACTAACAACCTATGTCCCACCAAACATAATGATGGAAAAAATGGAAAGAAAATTTTCCCTTAAAGTCCAATTTAGATCTAATCACAAGATCATATATATCATTGGGACTAGATATCTCAATGAGGGTCCATAATTAACACTAACTGAAAAAATAATTACCCACACATGTTGACTCCTCAGAAACCTCCTCTAATTGAGATTTCAGTTGAGTGTATTGTTTAATTTAAAAATATTTCACATCCATATATAAAATCTACATTAAAAGTATATTGATGGAAAGTAGAGGGAAAGAAGTAACTAAGATATATATGTACTCTCCCAAATCCACTGATGCATTATCTCCCATGGCTGGAACCGATATCTCCCTTGACAGTGGTTAATGCACTGGTTTAGGGGACTCTACATCCATATCCATAAATGTTTAATCCATTGCATCATTTATGGGATAAAACCCCACATTAGAGTGGTAGGACTAATAGGGACCTCTAAATCAATAACATTAGTCTTATCAACGTCTAGTTCTTTATATACATTTTGTAAGGTCTTAGAGAAAATAAGAAAGTAGAAGGGTAAGAAATCCAAAAGTATCAAAGATTACTAAGCCTTTTCCATTGATGATAATATCATAACAAGATCAGTGGAAGAATAATTAATTGGGTCATTAATCACTATAATATTGTAAAATAAACCATGATGGGAAAGAGTAGAAGCTAAGGTATTTATATCAATGTCCAACAGAACTCATTTTTCTACCACCTCTTTAGTCTATGTCATTTCCAAGGTAACCTATTCTAGAAGAATACTTTTTTTCTCTTTAAAAATCATCACACTTAATTGGGGAGACTCTATTAATTAATACAACAATATTTTATCATGTTGGGTAATGGTTTCTGTATCCATGATTGACCTTTCAAGAAATTCACCCATTACTACTCCCACAATAGTTCTCTCAGGAATTATTGATTCAGAATAGCCATCAATCTGTGAGGACCCCTCTTATAGCCTCACCTATCACCACATCCATGGATATAATTTAAAGTATTTGAAAATCACATGTTCTTTCATGGTAATTACTCTAAAATATGGGAAATTTAATCATAATATACAAAAAATGATCTTGTTCTAAGAAGTATTAGGAACAACTAGAAGGTGGGTGACCCATAAGTATGGGTGGTATGATACTAACATGACCTATCCATATAGAGATATACCACCACCCTCTATACATACCAATACCTAGAAACATCCTAGTATAAATTTCCATGGAATGAGTAGGGAATAAATTCTCTTGGATAATTAGACATTACATCATAAACAGGTTATTCAATTCTAGGATAACCTCATTCCATCATCCTTCTATTTTGGAAGGAGTATATATTCCAAGATTCATACCACATTAGTATTATTATGAGGAATAAGAAGGTGATCTTACCCTGAATCCTTAGATAATATTTTAATGTCATAGGATTTATATTTATGGAGAAGGATAGAAGAGTCAAAATGGAAGTTCATTTCACCTCTTAATCATAATTTAGTACTTCTTCTCTAAAAATTAGAATCTCCACCACACAATCCATATATAAGATCACACCATTAAAGGTGTGGATGAAAGTTTCTCTATCTTTATCACACCCTTAACTGACTGGATTGAAGTGTCTATATCCTTATGATACATCATGAACTCTTCAAGTTTCTATTAATAAGAGATATGATCCAAGGATGTTTCATTATTAAAACATGGAAAATCAATCTATTCAACAAGGATTGTCTTCCATGATTGTTAATTGGAGATAATATTCCACCTTGATTCCAATTTCAGATAGTAATATAGGAAGGATCATTATTGAGATAGATATTGACAATGGCGCCACCATGGTTAAGAGGGATGGGTCCAAATGCATTATTTTTTTCCATAACAACCGTGAGATTATTGTATTCCTACGAATGTTCAACTTATGGGACCACGAAACATTGGAAAAGGCCGTGTTGTTATCCACCATTGAATAATAATTGATACTCATCCATTTTCACTTGTTTTTTAGATATATATAAGGATATGAAGGTATCCAAGTATTTGTATAATATGATTGGTGTCTTATTGAAACATATTATAGAGAAAATATCACCAAGCTAACCATATCCTCCCTCATTAACATAACCAATACTTTCCCAATATCATTTGGTGCATCGCAACTAGTACATTTATAGGAGCAAACATGAATTTATTTTTACAAATCATAATTTTCTTCCTAATATATATTGTAAATAACAATCAAGGATGAATTCCACATCTATTTATCTAGTTAAGATACATTCTCAAATGGATATCAAATATGTATGCACTTGAAGAGAAATGTTATAATTATTAGTGATACTACTTGAGAGAAAACAAAAAGTTTTGAATACAAACATATCAATTCAATTCAACTTATTCTTATTTTCCCAATCACATACTTTAAATGGTTTAACACCTCTAGCGCTATAAATTTGTGACCTAAATCATGTTATAAGAATTCCATGGATATTAATATTTTCATATCCACCCATATGAACTTCTAGACACACCAATAGTCCCTATAGCATGGTAATGAACCTGAATGGTGGCATTTCCTGGTAAATATATTTGATCCAATAGTACAATTGCTCTACTATTAAAATAGATCAATTGATTTTTATCCCCTTGACCAATTTTACTACAATCACAAAGGTGTTGAGTCGTAATAGAGTTTTCTAATCACAAAATGGGATCATGTGATTACTTATGAACATTCCCTAAATGCTTCTACAAAAAGAGAATGAATAGATTTAGAAGTGACCTACCATCCCTAACTGTATATTGGGAATTCCTATATTTTTGGCCAAAAGGCACCCATGTTTCCATGAGTTTTGCAAGTGATGCACAATTTATGCCTCTTAGAAAATGGTTCTTATCTGATTTTCCTAATGCATTGGCCTTTCCAACCTCCAAAATAGACATAACCCAGTAGAAAAATAATATTTCTCAATATCCATTTCACCATCTTAAATATATCCATAAAAATTGGAGGGTATCTATTAGTAGCACACCATTCGAAATATAGGGGGATAAATCCATCATACATATCTCCCATAAATGGACCTCCACTGATCATTCACACATCCAAGAAAATCACTCCAATCCTCTCATAGAACAAGATATTAGAGTGTATGGAATCCATCATCTGGTGAGGTTATTCAATTCTAGGATAACCTCATTCCATCAACCTTCTATTTTGGAAGGAGTATATATTCCAAGATTCATACCACATTATTATTATTATGAGGAATAAGAAGATCACACCATTAAGGGTGTGGATGGAAGTTTCTCTATCTTTATCACACCCTTAACTGACTGGATTGAAGTGTCTATATCCTTATGATACATCATGAACTCTTCAAGTTTCTATTAATAAGAGATATGATCCAAGGAAGTTTCATTATTAAAACTTGGAAAATCAATCTATTAAACATGGATTGTCTTCCAAGATCGTTAATTGGAGATAATATTCCGCATTGATTCCAATTTCAGATAGTAATATAGGAAGGACCATTATTGAGATAGATATTGACAATGGTGCAACCATGGTTAAGAGGGATGGGTCCAAATGATTTATTTTTTTTCCATAGCAGCTATGAGATTGTTGTATTCCTACGAATGTTCAACTTTTGGGGCCACGAAACATTGGAAAAGACCGTTTTGTTATCCACCTTTGACTACTAATTGATACTCATCCATTTTCACTTGTTTTTTAGATATATATAAGGATATGAAGGTATCCAAGTATTTCTATAATATGATTCGTGTCTTATTGAAACATAATATGGAGAAAATATCACCAAGATACCCATATCCTCCCTCATTAACATAACCAATACTTTCCCAATATCATTTGGTGCATCGCAACTAGTACATTTATAGGAGGAAACATGAATTTATTTTTACACATTATAATTTTCTTCCTAATATATATTGTAAATAACATTCAACGATGAATTCCACATCTATTTATCTATTTAAGATACATTCTCAAATAGATATAAAATATGTATGCAATTGAAGAGAAATATTATATTTATTAGTGATATTACTAGATAGAAAACAAAAATTTGTCAATACAAACACATCAATTCAATTCAACTTATTCTTGTTTTCCCGATCAGATACTTTACAAGGTTTAACACCTCTAGCGCTATAAATATGTGACCAAAATCATGTTCTAAGAATTCCATGGATATTAATATTTTCATATCAACCCATATGAACTTCTAGCCACACCAATAGTCCCTATAGCATGATAATGAACTTAAATGGTGGAATTTACTGGTAAATATATTTGATCCAATAGTACAATTGCTTTACTATTAAAATAGATCGATTGATTTTTATCCCCTTGACCAATTTTACTATAATCACAAAGGTGTTGAGTCTTAATAGAGTTTTCTAATCACAAAATGGGATCATGTGATTACTTATGAACATTCCATAAATGCTTCTACAAAAAGAGAATGAATAGATTTAGAAGTGACCTACCATCCCTAACTGTATATTGGGAATTCCTATATTGTTGGCCAATAGGCACCCATGTTTCCATGAGTTTTTCAAGTGATGCGAAATTTAAGCCTCTTAGACCATGGTTCTTATCTAATTTTCCTAATGCATTGGCCTTTCCAACCTCCAAAATAAGCATAACCCAATAGAAAAATAATATTTCTCAATATCCATTTCACCATCTTAAATATATCCATAATAATTGGAGGGTACCTTTTAGTAGCACACCATTCTAAATATAGGGGGATAAATCCATCATACATATCTCTCATAAATGGACCTCCACTGATCATTCACACATCCAAGAAAATCACTGCAATCCTCTCATAGAACAAGATAGTAGAGTGAATGGAATCCATCATCTGGTAAGGTATATAAGAAGACATATATTTTGATATGTAATTTTTTGTGAGACCCAGTCAACCTAATCTAATTCCTCTACCATTTTCCCGTTATCTAATTCTCTAATGGTATGTTGTAACCAAAAAGGGAACCACCAATCCATTATAAATTCTCATAATAATAAATAATTCATTTCTCATTGACTAAAATAATTTATGACCAAAAAATGATTGACATATAATGTACATATATACATTAGTATCTGGCTCAGGTGCGCATATTTAATCTTTATGGTCTATCAGGGTATACCCAAAGACATGGCCTATATTTCACATTTTATCCTTGTTGAAACCACTATACATTGATAAATTAGCACATATCACATTCTAGGGCGTGATAATCACATGTGGTAGAAATTTTTTTTATGGTGCTGGAATACGAGAATCATCTAGAAGCTCAAACCTATATAAGTAGAGATAGATTTAAAATAGATAGTCCCAAATACTAATTCTAAAAAGGTTTTCATTAAAATAATATGATGTCTGAATAAAATTGAATTCAGTAGCATTCACACAATTTATAATTTCTAATTTACTTGTATCATTTCCCTGATCATTCATATTTGAATACATTCTTAGAAGACTAAATTCAATTTTTACAGTTAAAGAATCCTAAAAGATAAATATGTAGATATCACCTAAAATTCCAAAATATAAAAACAATGTGATATATATATATATAACCTTCAGTGTTTCAGAGTTTATCCTTCCATGGTTCCCCTTCACGATTCTATTTCATGGGTTGGTATTATGTTGTTATTTCACATGGGTTTGATCACAAGATGCTCTTATTTGACATAATCTTATGAAAATATCAAATTTTGTATAATTCATGTGAATATCAAGACATTTAGGTGGTAATAAAGTCTATTATACCTTCAAATTTGTAATGGATAACTTAGTTAGAAAACAAAAGAATCACACATGTATCAAAATACCCAAAAATGAGTTTTCTACTTCGAAATAAAACTGAATTTATTAATGATGAATTTTATGATGAACACCTTTCCCATGAATGAAATATAATACACATAAAATAATATAAATGGTAAATTTGAACATTAATATTAAATTATTATTGATTTTATTAATCAAATGATAAAATAATCCATGGAAAATAGTTCAGTATCAAAGAGGAATTAGTGTTCTGAATGATTTTGCCCTCTTTCATAGTTTGGAGGTAGATCGATCAGATGGATGAATGATCCCAAAATAAATGATAGATCCAGAATATATTTTTCATTTAAATAATATTAATTTTATTGTAGGAAAACACATTTCATAAGACCCTACCTCTTATGTGACTCTTTAAAAGAATTATTTTCTAATTAGATGACCTTGTACCATGTGATCTATCCCTATATTGTGAAATTTTCATAGGGTAAAATTGTCCTAAAGTAGTTATGCATCATTTCCTGTGTTACCTATAAAAACCCATGTTTAACCATCAAGAATTTGTGGGGGAAGAAACCGAGAGTCAAATAGGATATGAAAAGTGAGAACTACAGGCTTAGCTTCCGCATTTGGAAACATCAAGAAATTCCAATACTAAAATTAGAGATTCAAAAAAACCTCAATAAATTAAAATTTCCACAAAAGAAATATTTTCTGACCAAATAACATGTGATCCTTCTACATAAGTTAATTTTTATGGTTGTGTGATATCACCATCATTTTATGGTGAAAGCATAGATATCTCACATGGTCGTATGATACCCATACATGATCACCCAACACAGACTGATTTTTGTTAACCATATTGACACACACTACCTTATATAGTCATCACATGCAATTTTTTTCACATGGAACCATGATTTTAAGTTTTCCTTCCTCACATGATCCAAAATATTATGGTTACCACCTTACATGGTCTATGTTTCATAATATCCTTTCCCCCAAAATCCAGTTTCACCAAAATTTTCTGCTAACTCCTAGATCAATGCTTACATATATTTCAATTTTAGTTACTAAGAAGGTCCAATTATATGTTTTCACCTGATCCATCAAACCATGACCTTTTAATCTATATGTCCTATATGGAATCATTTTTTCAAGATCAAAACCCTGAAAAGGATAACTTGAGTCCTTCTTTGAGGATATACGATGTACTAAATTATATATTGAACACTATCACAAACCCCTTTGATCTTGGAGTCCCATTATTAAAGAAGGATTTTGAATTATCCTCCCATATATGTATAACAAAAATGGAAATCAAAGTCATGGACACACATAATAACACACCTATATATCAGGAGGATCCAAGAGTAGTCTCTCATAGATAACATATTTATTTTTTACCCAAGCAATACAAATATGTTAAATAGGGCATTCATCCTGGAGTATGCCCTTGGAAATCCACATAGGATTCCATATCACTCCCACATTCCATATAATCCCTTATTAAATTAGGGGAACGAGTGTTTGTTCATCATGGGATTCTTGTTGACATATAAGTCCCATCAAAATATGAATGTGAAATGTTATTTATCATCCATTATCTCTTATTTCTCACATAGATCCTGACTCACAATGGATTAGTGATATAAGTTGATTACTCTATTAGAACTAAATTGTTAATAATGGGCCCCTTTCTTAAATGTAAGCCCCAAAAATCACATCATTTTCATTTTAAAGGGACATATTCTCTATGGAAGACTCCATTAAGGGATCATATTCCCAATAAATCTTTTCATGGATCCCCCATCTGTATATTCGTAGATTATTTTTCTATTTTTTATCATTTATGATAAAGAAATATGTATCACATGATAGAAAATACATTATATAGTCCTACCACATGACCTTAAATTGTTATAATTTAACTATGTGGGATTTGATTCATATCTTCAATAGGATATTCCTGAAACCTTTTCCAGGACCACACCCAATATCCCCATATCTTCATTGTTTTCTATGTTCCCTATTGGTTAATATTACTAGGAAGTCTATATTCCCTCATCGGGATATATCCCTAATAATATCAAACCCCAACTAGGATGGTATATTCTCATATGGTATCACCATATTTCTTTCATTATGAAACCATCCTAATGAAACCATATTCCTATTACTGGGAGGAAATTCTTATATCCCAAATAACATGATACCTTACTGAGTTTGGTATCTTGTGAATCCACCCATCCTCATTGGGCCATATTCCTTTTGAGACCAACCATATCGAGGAACCCATGTATGAGTCCCTCATAGATTGGGTCGGAGACCTTTCACCAAGAATTGTCACCCTATATGAATTTAATATTAGTGTAAATCATCATTGGAACATGAACATAAAATTTAAGATAATCATGTTAAATAGAATATAACTACATAAGTTTTTATTAAGTTTACTAGGATACATAGAAAGCATATTTATTATTCCTAGTACCAATATGAAAACACCATTTATCTCCTGGGATGATATTAAATTCTAAAGTTCCAATAACAAGAACTCAAAATAAAATAAAAAAAATTCAAACTAAAAATTGAGAAGATATTAAACCCTCAATACATACAAATTAATTCGCACTCACTCACACCCATGACTAATAAACCATGTTTCATAATGGTTACCATTATCATTATTAAAATTACTAGTTACAATTCACAAACTTGTATTATATGTATAAGTGAATCCTGGTGTATGAAAGAATTCCCAAAATGTTTTAGATGAGTCTAAACTCCCAAAATACTAGATTGATGTGCATTAGTGGAGTCACTGGTTTTCCTCCATGACCACCTCTGTTCAAAAAGTAGGATCATAACGTTGTAGTAAACTACACAAATAAAATATTATTTTAAAATAATTAGTCTTAAAAACATTATAATATTTGTAGTATGATATTCCCAAAAATATATATTTTGGGATCCCACATATTTTTCCCAAATTCTTTCTGTGACATGTCTTCCCCCTAATTTTTTTAATATATTAGTCATTTTACTTTTGTACGGATTCAATTATTACATGATCACTTATTATATAAAATCACTCTTATAAATCCTACTTTTTGTAAGTTCATATATATTTTTTAGGCCCAATTTGTTAACCTTATCTATATTTCACCATTTACAATGTATTCTTACATGAGATCCCTTTGGTGTGTGGTTTTTCATTACCAAAGGAATCCATTATCTTGCTTCAAAGATTCAGTATATATAGAATCCATTTAATCTTATATAGTATCCTTCATGGAATGGTTTATATTCTCATAATGTGACTAAATTTATTATAATCTTATATACACCTTGAATTCCCAAGGATATCTAACATAGCTTATTTCGATGTCATAAATTGACACAAAATGGATACCATTTGTGGCATGGGAACTATCATTGAATCCTGATTTTACACTCCTTCATGGAACTTCTTCAATCAATTTTCAAATCATTCTATCTTGGTCCAAACATCCAATAACACCTTAAAGAACCAGAATAAAAAATATTGAGCATATCAACCATCCAACAATCCTCATTTCACCTTCATATAAAAAAACACAATCTAATCATGTCATGATCATGATATCGTGAAGTGTCATGGTGTCTTCATTCATAATTACTATCATATGAACACTTTTTTTACATGAATGCATCTTCACCAGGTATCAAATGATTATCCTCAAACTCTATTTTCCATGTATTTAATAGTACAACATCTTTAACAAGACAAACTTATTTCCTATTTTTGTTATAACCACCATCTTCATTATCTTAATTTCCATGTCTTCTAATATCAATCATTCTGTACATGTCAATATATCCACAACTATTGTTAAAAAAATCCAACACACAACCTCATGGTTATAATACATATATTTTACTGAATATATTTTAAATTTATATTATGTTTTTTATTTAAGAAATTTATATATTATAAAAAACATGTCATGGGGTATATTAATAATATAATTATTATTACATATTAATATAGTCTATAACATAGATTAAATAATAAAAAAGGGACACTATGAAATTATCAGTATCTAACACAATTAATATATTCTAAAATATATTATTTTTCATGCATCTTAGGGTATAAAAAATTGATATGCCTATAATTATTTCAATCTGTAGTGACAAATAATTCACTTCTCCTCCTTCTACATAAATCCTTTCTTGGACTTTTAAACATGAAAATAATGAAACAATATCAACTATAGACTATAATTAACGAGATTACTGAGAATGAGGTTATTTTAAATTTAATTTATGTATTATATAAATTTTTATGATCCTATATATGAATATATGGGCATGTTCATGAAGTTCATAAGATTTTATCCTCTAATACCAAAGATGAATAATAATTTTTCACCCACTAGATGATTTCAATCCACCCTAAAATCTTCAATTTTACTCTATTCATATACAATATGATTTTAAAATAAATTTGTAAATATAGTAAATAATAAATATTCTTTAATGTTTTAATAATTTCAAAATTTAATATATATATATAAATTTTTCTGTTTAATTAAAGTGCATATAGATTCACATTATTCATGGTCTTTGTGTCAAGGAAATAATATGGGATCCTATTAAGACTAATATATTATGATATATATACCAAGTAAACATGAGATAGAGGGAGTGGGAGAATGCCTATGGGGGGGGGGATAAGGGTAAATCTGGGTGATGGTCATATTAAAATATTTCTCACATTAACCATCACCCATAAGAGGTTCTTAATAACTTATTTTAAGGAGACTGGTCAATATATCACACTTTTCAATGAATCGACAGAAAATATAAAAAACATATATATAAATTAATTTTTACAAAATGAATGTATTTTACCTGGTTTGCACATATTGGGCCATGTCAGTGAAATATATACACAATGATTTGTTGGTGCACCAAAATCCATTGTCACACACAATTTGGTGGATATAATCTAGGTTCTGGTCCTTTTAATCTAATCCCCACTACCTTTATAAGTATTTATGGATTTTTAAATACTCACCCAATGACCACTCTTGTTGCTTCCTTCTTCACTTCTTGATTTGAGGAAATATTTTTTTTTATATTCTTGTATGTATCTCTATGATTAGCTTAATAAAAAACACATATTAATAAAGAATATCAAGATTTTATTTGAAGACTACCTCCATTTTTCTCATTTCTTCTCAATGTTTTTATGTGATCAACTCTTAAATGTGATAGTTGTTACATTTCTTTCCACACAATATGTATAAAAACAAGATAAATCCACTAGATCAGGATAATTATTAAGTCAAATTACCTAAAATTCCACTCTATTTTTCTGTAATGAACATATTATTATCCATATCATTATACCACCAGAGGTAAAAACACTTAATTAAACTAGATCAATAAATGAAACACTATCAGGGGATTTTTTTCTTCTTTGAACTCCTCTAAAAATAAAACATGTAAATGGCACTGTCTACATTTTTTATAACATCCATATCAGTTTAAATGGGGTATTAATTATATAAACCTATATTTAATGGTGGGATATACCTATGTTGTCACCATAATCCATTATAATTCTACATGTACCACATTTTCTAGTGCATAAAATTTCATCCAAATAGATCATATCAAACCTCCAAGACTGATGATATATCATCTATATATGAAATTCAAACTAAATATTTTATTCTTCCTAAAAATCATACACTGAAATAAGTTCATAGCTTTACCATGTAATTTTTATGTACTACTCATCCATGAAATCATTAACCCATGAAATCATTATCTCTTCATCCTAATGAATTAATCTATTATTAATTTCAAAACATTTTTTATCATTTACAAATATGACATAAATATCTCCATGATATGATATACTTCGTCTCTTTGTGAAATATTTTACACTAAGATGGATAACATGAAAAACATCCTCATTTCCAATCTATTAAAAATAACTTGATACTCTCTATGATATCGACTATGGTATAACCATTCTATAGAATTTTTTTAATTCATACATGAAGAACCACCATATATTCCATTTAACATGTTTCAAAGATCTCCATAGAACACAAGTATTTTAAAATCAATTGAATATTTTATTATATTTTGTTATATCCACACTCTCATTTGAATATTCCCTAGAAACATATTATTATATCTAGTTCTAAAAACACATACTTTTATTATTAGATTTGTTTCCAACTATAATGACCCAAATACACTTACAAAATTTTACATAGCATCTAATAAAATAAAACATTACATTATAACAAATTTCACTAAGAATTACATAACCCAATGGTTCAATGTATTTAAATATAATATTATAAAACATATTATTATGGATTAGTTCTTCAATATCACCCACAAAAATCCCATTAAATAAATCCTTCTAAAGATAGTTTTTAGTATAAATTCATAGCAATGTTGAAAGAAAAAGGTGGAGTAAAATAATTATCATTAAGGAAAAATTTATAAATGGGTCTCTATAGGGTTAAAGTATATGAATATGATAAAACATGACCATAAGAGAAATACCAGAATAAAAAAACATATGGAAAATAATTTTTCCATAACCTATGATATAAGAACATAAAATATCATATAACAAAACATATACCATGGAATAAGAATGTACAAACAAGAGATAATAAATATGATCCCTAGGGAATAATATAGTCAAAAAAACATGTCATGTTAATGAAATATAAAATGAAAAGAAACTATAGAAAACATATAATCATAGAAGAATTTTACATTGTGGATTAAGAATCATGACCCGCACCCCATACCATATCAGATCCGGAATCACAATCTCACCACTTATCATGGATCATGTATCATAAAAAACATCTTATTTTTATATCATAAGATATAGAACCTTGCACAATACATTGGATGGATATATAAGACCCCAAACATAAACATCCACATATAGGTGCCTTATCTAAAATCATTTTATACCATATCATGAAAAAACCCATTGAAATAGAATTAATTTCATATAATTTCTAAATAGTAACACATAACATGACTCCAATAGTAGATCATTCGATACCAAAGTTAAATCTCCCAGATTAATTTCATTATTATAGAACATATAGGATGATCTTAAAATTTACACCATGTCATAAATTCCTTTTAGATATGGATTGTAACATGGAAAAGAAACTATAATAAATAGTTTTATAAAAACCATTCTTATCATTATTATAAAGAAAAAAAGTTACGAGGTAATTTAAAAAAAAAAGGTGTTGAAATCCAATTTTTAAATAAAATAAATTTAAAATAAATATTAATAACATTTCTGTTAATAATTCATAAATTATATCTAGATGAAATGTGGAGTGGATGAAAAAATATATTATTTGGGAAAATATTTCCTTTTTAATATTTTGAAATACAATTATTCAAATAGAAATAATTAAAAAAGCAATATATATTAAATTAGAAAAGAATAAATCTATATATGAAGATAAAAATAGATATTATAAAATTTGGTTTCCAAATAAAAAAGATAAATTTTTAGGTAATAAATAATACAGGAATGGTTTAGAAAGACCAGTTTAAAATGATGAGAATAATTATTATCAAAATTATGTATTTATGAATAATGAAATATACTAATGAAGGAAAATTTGATGTGAAGATGTCAATTCCCCATTAAATGAAAAGGAAATAGAATATAATATCTTTATAATATTTAATAAAAAAATCATATGAGTCTGTAGTCAAATATGAGTGATTATGATTCAAGTAAGGTATTTGAGTGATGAAAACCCCTTTACCTTTTTCCCAAAATCTGTGAAATTTATTTTACCTCATATATAATAAGAATAAATGTATTAAAAAATTATTTCATAAAATTATTCAAATATATTATCTATTATACTATTATATTATAATATTTCATTATAAATTTCTAGTTAGTTATTTTTTTCATTATCATATGTTAGTTATTTTGATTATTTCGCACCTAGTTTCTAATATAAACGATGACCCTTATTATTTGATAATGAGATCACAATTTATACATTATTTTAGGTACTAGAATATATGTTCCATAATTATTTATAAATTTCTTAATTACATAAGAATATATTTTTCCACAATATATAAAGTTGAAATCAATGAAAATCATTTTTTAATGTTTTCTTACAAACAATAAAGTGATATATTAATAATGGGTTATATATTAATAGAATAAATCATTAATCCTTTAAGAATGCTAATAATTTCATAAATAAAATTTTATTATTTAAATACAATCATATAAACATCCTTGTAATGTTATTAGGAAAAACAAAATCCATCATTCATGGAAGCCATAGTACATATATAACACAGAAGACTTTTCCATTTTCCAATGAATATGATTGAGAGATAATGGTTATTCCATCGATTTAATAATATTTTGTTATATTAATGTTACTATTTTAATTATATTATTATGGTTTGAATTATTTTTATAGAGGCTGTACATGATATATATGGAAGAAAATGTTAGGGAGTAGAGAATACTCACACTGAGGATTTGAATATTCTCTTGAAAGTCTTTAGGGAAATTGAGTAAATTAGAAACATTCTAGTATAAATGGGATACAAAATATAGAATATGGATATATGGGATTTAAAATGGATATAATTTTGATGAAATTTTATATAAAATATTACCTTGAAGTGGATGGATGTGAGATATTTTCAAAAGTGGAAAATATGAATATTTCATTGGAAACTAATGTCTTGTGAGCAGTAAAGAAGGATTCGTGTGTAGGTTTGGGGAGTTATTTGAGTAATTTTTTTTGGAAATGTGGTTATAAAAGTCAAACCTAAAAAATTTATATGTTATATATTTATTTAGTAAAATTCATTCCATGGTAGATTATCAATTTCATTACCCTTAAACCCTGATTAAATATTTATCTTGAATATAATCCCTTTAACTAGAAAAAGTAAAATTACCTTTATTTCAAAATTTATATATTATTATTCTAAATTTAGTTACCATTTAATCGTTTTTAATTTCTAAGTATGATAAAATTAACATTTAAATTAATGAAAAACATATAAACATATTATTTTTTCAGAAAATTTCTTTTTTAAAATTAACTATCATTATTCTCATTTATTATCAATTAATTGTTAAATATGTGGTAATATATCATTAATATGAAAAATATATTTTAATTAAATCACCATTTAACCTAATATATTAATTTTCTTAGTGTAAAATTCATATCACATAAAAATACATATTTTTTGAAATATATTTTTAATTATAAATTAATTTTATTAGTTATTAAACTACATTAATTAAATAAATTTTTATAAAAAAATAAACTATTTTTCTTTAATATAAGAATTTATAAATATAAAAAATACATGTGATATATATAAAAATAATTATATTAATAAAAATAATTTTTTCATAAAAATTCTAATTGTAAAAAACATAAGAATGTCAATATAAGACCTAAGGATAAGATAAGTGGTGGTTGTGGTTAAATTCGGTGATTCCACTAGAATGGATATCACAGTGATTTCATTGATCATTAACTTCTATATAAAATTATTTCAATCAAGACATATTTTTTAGAGTTCAACATGGGATCGGTATAGAGAAAACGCATGTGAAGCTACGTCCTTTCCATGCTCAAACAAATGAACATTATAAGGGAAAATTATATTACATGATTCCATTTTATACTTTCTGTATTGATTTAATAATATGGTTACATATATTTATAACCAATAATTTAATTTCTGTATTATATTATTTATATTTTAATTATATTTTAATTCATTTTAGTTTAATATTTCATGTAAAACTATCTTTAAATAAATTTTAAGAATTATATTTTCTGGGGAATTAGATGTTTTTAGTTTAACCTTCATTGATCAAGATCAACTAATACCTTATACCATGGAAAACTCATCATTTTTCTCTATACATCCTTTAAAACCACACCAAAAACTATATTATTTAATGGTGTACCTGGACATCCCATTTAATCTCACCTGAATAGACCATGATTTTTTGGAATATATAGATTGACAAATATACTCTAATCTCTCATAGATTTTTATTTTGAAAAATAACATCATATGTTTTACTAATGAAGAAACTTTATGGGAATTTTTGGAATGTATTTATTGAAATATTTAATTTATTTCCACTAAATTTTTTATATAGTTGAATTTTTCTATGTATTAAAGAAATTTATAACCAGTCTAAAATCACATTTAGAAAACCTACATTTGTAGAGAATTATAGGTTTGGGAACCTAAATTTTAGTATGGAACATTTCTTTTGTACCATACATTTAAGCTAATCATTTGGATTGGGAGAAAGATTTTTTTTGGATAAACCTATGTTAATATTTGTGACATATGGTTAGTTAACCTAACATCTCAAATCAAGGGTATATTATGAACTATAATTTTGATGACTCCATACAGAGTGCAATCACTATGTTTGAAGAATAAATAATTTGAATTTGAATTCAAGATATATCCCATGTTTTTAGAAAGTGTTTAGATTATATAAATATCTAATTAAGATCCATTTAATGAATATTTCAAAGAATATTAATAAACAAATTATATCATTACCAATTATAAGGAATATTATGATTTTCACGGGTGATTTAACATTAAAATTTCAAACATGATGACTATTTTAAATATCAGGATTTATCTATATATATTTATGAATCTGTTTGAACATGAAAAAGTAATAGTTATTATCTATTATAAGAAAATTATCATGAGAATTATATATAGAGAAGGCTTTTATTATCCAAAGGGATACACTTTGTAGATATACAAGTTTTGATCCATTACAATTTTTTATCAGATTTTGAATATGTGTATTGATATCTTCTATAATGTAACAACACAAGGTTTTTTTAAAAATAAATTGAAAATAATGAAACATTGTTTTAAGTTAATATTTATTACTATCCATTAAAAATAATTTTCCCACTTCTGTGTTTTGAATTTCAAGAAATGGTCATCTACAATTATGTTTAGTATGTTTTTTGAGGTCTGATGGAACCAACCTGTTTTTAGGGAATATTAAAACAACCTTATGAATAGTAATGAAATAGTAATGTGACCCTAATTAATAGTTAATTTTATTATTGTTATTTTATTTTCTTAAGCATTTAATATAATTATATCTTGGTTAATTTTTCAATGTGATATAGAAGCAGTTATAGATTTATAATTTTTGATTTTTGAATAATGTAGATTTTTATTTAAAAATTAAATTAATAATATTTAGAAAATTATTTTCAAAAAATAAAGTTCATTTTTGAATTCTACAGTTCAAAACCAGTAATGTTGATTTTTTGGGATTTTTCTGATGTTCTTGTGTTTTTGAAGAATAATGACATATGGTAAAATACCGTATATTCAAATTATCAGTTAAATATAGTATTTATGACATTATAAGTGATGTACGACCACTTGGTTAGAACTATCATTCCATTATTACTATTTGGGATCAAATGAATTAATAATATTCATTGTCTTGACCAAAAATATTAAGAAAATGATTAAAATAATGTAAAATTTCCCCTCACCACTATAAATACCACCCTCGTTCACCTCTTCCTCCCACACCTCTCATGCCTTGAGCCTTACATATGTTTTGCCTAATACTCCTCCCAAGGCTACTACCCATGTCTTAGAGCTACTGGTTTCACCAAAAGGCCAAAACTAAAGTCTATAAAAGGATCTCACGAAGAATAGATCAAGAGGAGGTTTAAATAATTTTTAAGTAAAATGAATCCAAGGTAAGGGAATTCTTAACCCGATTTCCATTATTTGGGTTAACATTCTACTTCATTATTAACATGGTTTTAAAATTTTTTGTGTGATTGGTTTTTATATTACATTGAATTATGTGTATTTATAGTGTATACACATATTCCATCCACTATAATAATTCTAACTTTAATTATATGAAATTTTCAAGTGTCTTTTTCTTTTAAAATCTTCTTTTTTAAATTTTGTTTCAAAAAATTCAAAAACAATGTTTTTATGAAATTATTCATATTCTATGATTTTTTCTGGTTATTGGAAATTTTTTGATGATTAAGGGTGGGACCTATATCTACCTATAATGAATTGGGTATGTGTATGTTGGAGGTCAGCCATATAGTTATGCCATGTGTAATTACGATGGTTATACAAATTGTAAGGTAGCCATGAGGGTTAAAAATTATACGGTTTTTGGGAGGGTTACAAGATTATGTAATTAATGCCCCGATACAACTTTATGGTTATACTTATGTTATGATGTTTTGTGGGGATCTTGTGTAAATCTAATCTTTCACAAAGTATGTTACAAGTATGTTTTTTTGAAAATGATTTCATACATTACAAGTATTCCTAGAATAACATGTTCTTTCATTATTTTTATATCCCTTACTTTGTTTTTTATGCTCATCCCAAATTTTGAAATGATTTTATTAGATCTTTAGGATGAGTAAGAAATATAATGATTCAAAGTTAAATGTTTGAATATTTTTCAAGAAATAATTTTTTATTTTAAAATTTTTTTAATTTGGAAGAAATTAATACTATATTTATAGTATCCACTATGTATTAATGTGTAATTTTATGAATGTTTTATGTCCCAATTATATAAATATCTAAACATGAAAGGATTATTAATGTAAAAGGATTTTGTTTCATGAGTAAATTAAAGATTAGGTAATGTAATATTGTCGGGTAATTATACTTATGGTCAGTTTTTGAAGTTGTTTTTTATGGATACACTTTGGGGTCATACATGCTTTTCATACAGTAAGTGTTCATCCTGTTTCTATTACAATAACTGTTCTTGTTTCTATTTCCTTTTTATGATTTTATTTATAAAAATAAGTGAACATGTTTCTTCTTAAGGAATGTGCTTTAAAGATATTTTTTTGTCTGAATATCTCTTCCTCTGTACATTTTGGATGCAACTATGTTCTGAAAATACTTTCAATAGTCAAACACAAATTCTATATTAGAGTGTAATCTTCTCATACTAATATATAACTATAAATTTCCCCTATAAATGAATATAATTTATTTTTAGGTTTTTAATTCCAACACTCATTTGTATAGATCCCTTATAAAAGGATATTTTAGTTAAAATAACCATTCTTGCGAAGTTAGTGTTGGTGGAGTTGAATAGTGAATCATTTTTACCAAAACCATCATAATATTTCTGTATTTTTCTATATTATACTTCAATATATATTTTAAGATAATATAAATTAATTTCCTTTATAACCAAAAAGGGTTATTCATTTTAATTTATCAATGTTATTTTTAAAAGGACATAATTCACCCCTCTTGTGAATTGAGTTCAATATAACAAACAATTGATATCAAAGGTATTCATTTCGAAGAATCCTGTTATGCCATATCATTTATACGTTAATGTTTTATTAGAAAAATTATTATATATGGATGAACTCAATTAGGTGATATTAATGATTATAGAACCAAATTTCAATAGATACAATTACAAATGTTGGAATGAATGAATGATTATTTATTTGAGTAATATTGGTTTTAAATTTTATATTAATTTTTTAAAACAATATAAAATTCTATCAGAACGAGAATAATGGAATGCTGTAAAGGATATTGATTATGATTTAAAACCAAAATCAACAAATTTGATCATATAAAGACTTAGTTTCGATGAATTCAACCGTGTATCACAATGTGATACTACCTAAGATATGGGAAAATAATTGCAGTTAACTAAGAATTAATTGCAATTATCAAAAATTTATGGTAAAAAATGGAAAAATTAAAATTTCATATATTCAAGATGTGTGATGGTGAAAGAATAAGTTAAATGAATAGAATATTGAAAAATAATAATAAATAGTTTTACGTACATGGGAGTTCTAATCCCTAAATCAGATCAATAATTAAAAGTTCTTAGAGTTTTAGCCTCTACATTGCATAGAATTTTTCTTCTCTCAAATAATCCACTGCTTTAAAAAAATATATAAATGAAGGAATTTATTTTTACTCTAATGATATAATAATCCCATATGATAATAGAAGTAGAATATCGCTGAATGAAAAAAATGGATAACATTTATCTTAAAATTAAAAATAGAAGAAAAGATCATGGAGGATGTTATATCATCAACTGATTCAAGCTTATTAATTAAAAAAATAATATTTGGATCACCTAAAATGAAGATTAAATATGTTTTATAAAAAGAAATGAATCAATAAGTTTTTTAATTATTTTAAAATGAATGATCATGTAATAAATGTTAATCGATCAAATGAATTCAAAATGGTGGGGAACGTATAAACTGATTGTATATAACTAATAGTGGAGAAAAAAATGGAAAATAAATAAAATAATTACATGATAAAATATGTATATTTTAAAAAAGGAAAGAGAATAATGAAGTCTATTGGAGTTTTTATGATGAATCCAACATCTCATCAAGTTATTATTTATATAACATGCAATATAATATAAAATCAAACATGTGATTTATGGATAATGAAGAAGAGGTACAGTCTTATTATTTATATTTTTATAATTATAAAATTTTTTTCATATATAAAGTTAACTTCATATTTCTCCATGATCAAGGTGATACATGAATTCACAACAAAAGAGAATAAATATTTTAAAAATATTCATAATTCAGTTCTATGTGAAAATATTCTATGTTAAAACAACACATTTTAGTAACCAAAAAAATAAGTAAATCTTCTTTAAACTCCACTATGAATGAATCTTGAGTTTAATTATTTCTAATGAAACTGTAATCCTTGAAAAGTATTTCTTCAAAATTAACTATGGTAGAATAATCCCAAGAAAATATACTTATAAATAAAATCCAATTAAATGAAAAGTATGGAATTCAATGAAATGTTGAAAATAAAGAGATTTTTAAAAGTATTATCTACCTAGTTCAATGAAACACAACATGTATAATGTTACCTAATTTTATTTTCTCATTAAGATCCATTATGCTAATAATTTTTCTGGAGGAATAATTCAATCAATTGCGTAAATAAATCCTATATCTATTAATTCTTATACAAATTAATTTTATGATTTTTATAAAACTTCAACAGGTCTAGTTTTTTTTTTTATTTTTACTTATTAACATAGATTTAGGCAAGAGTATATGGGTACAAAAATGTGTTTTGTTATGTTTTTATAGATAAAAATAGACATGGACTTTAATAATATATGGTATATGTATAGTTTAATTTTAAGGAATACTAGTTGAGATACTTAAAAATTCTGTAATCTATTAAAATTAGATGGAAGATTTGTTACATTTAAATAAAATGATCAAAAAGATGTTATTTGTGTTGGATAAATTAGATATCCAAAATAAATTTTTGTCAAAATTGCTACCTATTTTCATTGACTGAAGAATAAACTAAAAAGAATACCATGACGGATTTTGAGTTGATTTTTCTAACAATTAATTCTACTTTTAAAGGTTAATTTATTTTTTTAGAGAACCTAAGACTATTTATTTATAATATAGACCTTAGTTTATAGTTTAAACAAACAGTGTATTTATTGACTACTATAATTAATAAATCCTTGATATATAGTGTGTATCTTGGAGATTGTAATAAAATTTCCTTATCTATGTTTTCTATGAAACATTTACTTTCTACTATGCACTATCTTAAATTTTATCTGAACAAAAATTGTGATACATGTTGAATAGGTAAGAAATATAATCGTAAATTTAAATTTATTAATAATTTTGATACATATAAACCATTAGAATTTATCCACATTGATTTATTTGGACCATAAAGAGTAGAAACATTGGATATGAGATAACATTTTTTTGTTTTATTTTATGATTTTTCTATTTTTACCAAGGTTTTTTTTAAATTATAAATGTTATTATTTTTCTATTTTTATTAGTTTTTAAAATTATTTTCAAAATGAAAAATATTTCAAAATAATTTCATTAATTAGTGATCATGGATGATATTTTGATAAAAAATAATTCAATTCTTTTATATATAATTGGGTATTAAAAATAGTTTCTCCACTCCAATAACACCTAAAAAATTGGAATTGTATAAAGAAGAAGATGAACAATTCATCAAATTGAAAGGATTATATTGAATAAATATAGTTTTCCTAATTTTTTTTGGATAAAATCTATCAATAATGTTATTTATATCAAGAATAGTGTTTTAATTTCAATATTTTATAAAATATTCCTGATAAGTTATATAATAACAAAGAACCTAATTTTTGACACATTAATGTTTTTGTATGGAAGATGTATATATTGAGTACTAGGGAAATATTGGTAAGTTTGATCAAAATGTTGATAAAGGAATATTTCTAGAATATTTTTTGGCTCCAAAGAATTTAATAATATTAAATAATGTGTCAAGTAAAGTTGAAAAAACCATTCATGTGTTGTTTGATGAAAATGATCGATTTTATAAAAAAGTAAAATTGATGAAGTAACTAATTCAAAAATTAACATGAGCCATGAATATTCTAAATATGTTTTAGGAAATAAATCAGAATATGATTAAATTCAATTCATTAAAAAATAACATGAATCTGAGGAACCATAAATTGAATGACCTAGATAGCCCAGAACCCTAAGGAAGCAACCTATAGTAACTATTATAGGATACCTAGATTAAAAATCTAGGACTAAATGTAATATTGGAAATATAGTTGGGTTCTCATCCTATATATCATAGTTTGAACATAAATATATTGAATAATTCATATGAGATGAGATTTTTATGATATCTATGAAGTAAGAACTATATGTTTCTAACATGAATTAAGTTAAGGAATTAGTTAATAGAACCTAAAGCAATCCAACAATGAGAACCAAATAGGTCTCTAGAAATAATAATGATGGTCAAGAAATAATTTTTGGGAATAATTAAAGGGTAGTGTCTGAAATATACAGCTATGAAAAAAGAATATATTATAAAGAATCATATTACCTGGTTACTAGGATTTAACCATTATAATATTATTAGATTATACATCCCATGTGAATTTTAAATTATATCATATGATTTATATATATATATATATATTAAATTATTTGTTTTGGACATTTATGTTGAGAAATCTCTAGGTATTTATAAACATAATCTACCATATTCTATTTTTAAATTCACCAAAGGACTTATGGCCATATAAAATAACCCATTGTGCGATATGAAAATCAACATGATCATAAAGTGAGTGTTGGTGGAGTATTCTTGGGGATATTTTTACACCAAACCTCTATAATACATAAAATGGTCTTATCTTTTTAATTTTTCACTTATTATATCTATTCGAAGAAAAGAATAATGCATTTTATTTTATCACCACAAAATGAGATTAATTTTAATTTTTCAATGGTCTTTGTAAAAGGAAACTATTCACCAACCTACTTGAGAATTAATTCTTATTCTGGCAAATAATGATAACAACTCCTCTTTAACCATGAGAAACTTCATGTTTTTCTCTCCACATATCCACACAATGGTGGAAAAGTCCATACCTTTTTAAAATAGAATTTATTAAAGTATATATTGGAATAAATATAACTAAAATTGTCATGAATATGAATAATTTTTTTGATATTCACTATAAAATGTTATGGGTTACCCATCTATGAAGCATGGTTTGTTCTTCCTTCCAAAACATACGTCTAAACAACTCTAAATGAATAATTTAAAGATCACACATTTTCCAACATCTCATTGAACCATAATAACCATTGTATTCCTCATTTTATATCCTTCTAAAATAGAACAACCATTATTGAAGCCTGTCATTTTATAAATATGATATTTAAAAATATCATGTTGTTGCATTATATTCACAATCTAAGTACTTGTATATTAATGGCATGTTTCCATCAACTAACAGTTTGGACACTACTTTACCCCATTTAGATATTATTACAATTACCACCATGATCATGTTCATATTTTTATAAAAAATATATCAATAAACCATCATTTATTTGATAAAAAATCTAATACAAAACCTTTTGTTACAAAATTTAAAACATTTTTTTAATTATTCCCCAAAACAACATCAATGAACAATCTCCAAAAATCAAATAAAATATTTTTATTTATGGTTAATTATTTTTTCTATATTTGATAAGAAATAAAAATTGTTTCATCACTACATTCTCTTCTTCATTATCCCCCCCACTTTTCTAACCCTTCTAGGTTTTATAAGTTCTATATATATAACTAGTTGTCTAAAAATGAAATTTAGAGAGTTTTAACTCCCCTAACAAGTTTCTGTTTCAAAAAACTAATCTTCTCATCATAAAATATATGCTATTTCTAAAATTTGAAAACCTTATAAAAATATTACTCCCACATGTTCATTATAAAATTATCAGTCCTCAAATCATATCTATAATTAATAACAAATATTTTGTTACCTAGAACTATGTAACCAAATTTTCAGAATAATTACATATTTTGATATGATAGTCCAAAAACCTATTGAACTTTGTCTTCTCTCTCAAAACAAATCCAATTAGTGAACATAGTGCATTAAAAAGGGTTATAAACAAATCATCTATGCCTACTGAGTAATATGTTTTTTGTAGAAAATAACAGTATATGTTATTGATAGAGATAATCCATAAATCTTATATGCATATGGTGGATTTTTTTAATATCATATGAGAAGATATAATGAAATCATATTGAATGATATCCCTTACTCAAAGGAATGTCAAATGATTTGATGGTATATCATTAGATATAATATAAGATATCATATCACTAGTTCATTTTCTTTATAATTAAGTTTAATATATTAATATCATAATGCACTAAAATGCATGAATCTTATTTGGCTATTATCCAAGACAATATGATATTTAATGTTTACGTTAATATATAAAATGTATCATCTATAATTAATAGTTTTAATGAATGATAGAATTAACATATCATTAATATTATAAATTTATGTTGGTTTAATCTTACTTGAGTTGTGAAAAATACAATTTAATCATACATTACAAAAAATATTATTAAATTCCTTGTAGGCTTATAGAGTGTCCTCAATGCCAATATAAATAATCTGAGGCATTGAGATGGGAAAATTCAATCAAGTGATTTTTTCACTATCTTATTTTCAATTCTCCTTGAATCTCTCCCATAATATTAATTTTTATAACAAAATTAACACAGTACTTTTCTTTTGAATATCATCCATCTGAAACTATTTTCTGATTTAGATCAATCAATGGATAAATCATGCTCGGAGGGAAAATTTTGTAACACCTAGAGAATTTATGATTTCCCCAAAATTAATTTAATTTATTTTGGATATTATTCATTTTATAAAACAATATTTTTATATGTTGTTAGATGAAACAATAGATTATTCTTACATTACAGAACACACCATGTTCATATTTCATTGCACACAATATCAAGTTTAAACAAAATGCAACATACAATTAAAATATTATTACTTAATATAATGGTTATCGCATAGCCATTTGACTAGTGGGTATAAATAGTATTAACTAAATTATGAATACATATGGTTAACACCTATATATACAATGATTCTTTTACAAATTAAAATGAAAACTGTTTGAAAATATAAGAATACTTTTTGTAAAAAATTAATTTATTCGCCTAATCATGTTTTATCTCAATAAATTTAACGAATCACATTTAGTGAATGATATTACATAAATTTATATATATTATATACTCAATAAAAAAATTTACATTCATTTTAGATTTTTTTAGTAATGATATGAAAATAAAACAAATATTATACTTAAATAATAATTTTACTAAAATGAAGTTTTATCACATTTTTCGAACTCAATTTAAAACTAATAATTGGATATTTTATGATTTTTTTTTGAAATATGAAATTAATTTTTAAACTAAGAAGGTAAATATTAGAAGGAGTAATTTTTTGTTAATTATCAGAAAATGAATTTTTATCAGAGAATATTAAAAAGTATCAATTTTCATTAAAAGCTACAATATCCTTCAAATAATTTACAATATAAATATTATTTTAATATGGTTGTAATATAAAAATTATAAAAATTATGTATCTATTGATCTAATTTTGGTCATGGAAATCAATTTCATATTGAATCATGATATAAAATCTTTTCAAACTTTTGAACATTTCTTCTTTGGGAAACTACTTTATCATCATGGTTGGGGGTATAATTTTAATAAAACATTTTCCACTTACGTGAATGGAATTTGGAAAAAGAAATTCAATATTTTGAATAATAATAATTAATATTACCTAATAAGGTCAGCTTAATATTTCACTGTATGAAAAAGTAAAAATGGTTAAAATTTATTATAATGGTTAAAACAGGTTTACCAGTGGTTAAAAAACGATAAGGTGTACAATTTTCATAATACTTTTAGAAGAAAAAATTTAAGGACATATTATGGATTTATCACCTATAAATGTAGTTAATCACCCATTTTGAGCTTTTTTGTATGTGAAAAACGTGGGTACACATTACTGTTTTATATAATTCCTTACGTGTCCTCTCCCCCACTTATAAATGGTCACCACCTCTCATACGTTATTCACATATAAACCAATTTGATTAATCAAATAACTACCAAAATGTTTTAAATACTTTTCATTAAAAACATCCTAGATGCCTTTGGTGGATCAGAATAAAAATCTTGGATGCATTATGTTAAACCTAAAGAGGTTGACTGAAGAAGAGGTGATGTTTTTAACTATGTGATTTTTACTTATTCTTATTAATAACAGACATATTATTCTACTAAAATCATAAAATAAAACTATTAAATTAAAAATAATTATATATATTTTTTCGTAAAATGACCTTTATCTATCTTCTCATTTATCAAATGAGAAATGAAATCGTCAATCATGTGTATGATGAACTACAACCATAGAAATCGATGAAACTCTTTGACACTCACCAAATATCAGGGCTAGATATAATGATGGATTTAGATTTTATATATGATATGTATGATATTATTATACCTATTTAATTATAATACCACATATAACTTCTTATCTCCCAACCCTTTAGAAAACAATAACATTAGTTGTCTGTGTGATGAACTTTCACCTTACAAATCAATGTGATGTGTTTTTCATTTATGTTTTACTTGGATGGTAATAAAGATATATTAAATTAATATATATATTTTTATCATAATTATTCCTATATAAAAAATATATCACATATACCATCATAATTTTCATTTCATAAGAGATATGATAACATCAGTCATGTATACGTTGTAATATCACTTCATAAAGAAATGCGAATCATTTTTCAGAAACGCTTTGAATGAAAGGTAATAAAAGAGAATTTAATGAATATTAGTGATATATATGAAATAAAAATTATTATTTAATGTTAATATATTATTTATGTCTCTTTCGTTTCATCCCAAAAGAAAAGGGAAATAATGTTCATGCATTCGTACAACTCCCTATCTCTATGAATGACATTTTTTATTTTATATCTCTAACATTTATATATTAATCTAAATTTATATATATACAGAATATATATGATAGTTATATAAATGGATAATTTTTTTTAAAATATTAAACCTTGATCAATTTAATAAGAATGAAAATTATAAATCAAAACATACATGAAAAACAAAGTAGTTATTACACGAAATGTGACTTTAACAATGAATTGCTAAAAAATGGCTAATAAATGTTCTTATGTAAGTCTTAAATGTAATGATATATATAATTATTTTTCATTAATATTTTTATAATAAACCTATATTTTTAATATATTATGTTTAAATATGTATGAAATAAATTCAGATTTATAGTAAGGGATTTTCTTATAACTGTTATTTTCTGTGAGACACGTGCTATATTCACCATGCGTTTAATTTATGTGTTGTATATACTACACATGAATGTATTTTATTATTATTCTCTATAAAATCAATGGTATTTAATTATCTATTTTAGGATCTCTCTTTAATGGGATTTATAAGTCAAAAGTTACCAAAGGAGTAAGGTATTTTTGTGTCAATTTTTCTTTTGTGGGACACACATTATATTTTGCATCAATATTCATTTATGAGGTGTATGTATAGACCCTTTTACATGATTAATTTACTTACTCAATTGATATTATAAGTTTCATTTAATTTTATTTCTTAATGGGGAATACTATACAATGTTACCAAACAGGTAATGGTTTCATGAAACAATCTCATCCTTTATTATGATTGTTTATGATCAAGCTTCTGATGATAAAATATTATGATATATCTCCTAATAAACTCTTAAATTATATTATATTATGGTTATTAACTAAGAATACATGTTTTTCCTTCATTTATATCTTTTTATTTACTCATGATTCTAAAATAATGTTTTTAATAATAATCAAATTTATTTCTCATTTTGGTTAAGAACCCTTATTTATTCCGTATCCCTATTTTCTAAAAATATTTTTAAAAATGTTTTAGTGTTATCAAAATAATTTATGAATGAAATTATTAATAATGGATGACTTTTTAAAAATCATTATAAAATAAAACTTCATCACTTTTTTCAAACAAGTCACATTTTTCTTGTTCCTAAATGTGAATGGAATCCTTGTTTTAACTTATATTTCATGAAAACAATTACTGGTCATTATGAAAATTATTTTATTGGAAGGTTTCTATATATGTTTACAATATTATTTTCATGGAAATGGATTTTAATTTCTTATGATGTAATAATAATTTTTTTAATTTGAAATGGTTTTCTTCATGAGGAAACATTTTAAGTTATTTTAAAATCTTCCTTTATATGTTTTCACGATTATTTTCAATGTAATTGATTTTTCAAATATTTTGGTAATTTATGGTTTATAAAATGTGATTTTTAATGAAATGTTATCTTCCTCATTAAATGTTTGATGTTATTTTTCGTTAAAAATCATTTTCCTTCTAAGACAACATCCTTTGATGTTATATATGATTTACTAGGTATATGATTCAAAGACAGAATAATTATTCATTATATAGATAGATTATGTTTATTGTAAAAAGATATTTATGAAACCCAGTTCTCTTACAAGGTTTATAACATTATAAAATACTTATGATAGTAGCTTCATTTTCCATGGGTAGTGTTATAATAAAATGATGAAATGACTATGAATCTTGTTTCTTTTCCATGGGTTCTACAATAATAAATTTTTTTATGAAATTAAAATATTTTCATGGGTTCACATATGAAGAATGTTATAAAATATTGTGGTACACATCTGTTTTATTTTTATTATGTGATGGATGGGACCTATATATTAATCCAATGCATTGGGGAAGAGTTAAAATCTCATGTGATAAACAAAAATTGATTGGGGGAGTGAACCCAGTTCAGTAAGAGACTTTTTCCACCATGATTTTATTGGGAGTGAATCTTGAATACTATGATTGTTTGGGGAGTGAACCCATTCACAATGATATAAATGGAAATAATCCTTAAATATTATGGCAATGATTTTCTATGCTTATGTTTATGAAATCATTACATTTATTATGTCTATATTATGAATTCATGACTCATTTTTATCTATTTTCATTATGATTCATGTCATATAAAATGCCAATATATGTATAATTACTCATAATTTGATCCTAGATAAGCATGGAATAGTTTTCATATTTCATCATCAATTTATCATAGACATATGCTCATGTTGTATTTATTTATCTTTTTTTCTACCCTTAGTAAGAATCTATGATCACTATTTATTATTTTTTACCCATTTTATAATGATAGGTATTACATATGATATTTTTAATAAGGGTGACATTTATAAAGAACAGATTTTGATAATATGTAGAACTCTAATGAACAAGTCATTTATGATTTAATATATTTAAAGTCATTATACATTTACAATATTTAGGTGTTTATGTAATGTAATGAATCTTTATAAAATAAGATATAATATCTATGTAGGAAAATAAAAGGTCATCATAATTTTTTTCATATGATATGTTTAGTAAACCTTGGAAACATGGATGATAAAACATTAGTGAAATGCATTAGGAGAAGACTAATTATAGGGTAATATCCTAATGTTTTTGTAAGTAATATATTATGTGTTTTACGTATAAATATAGTAATAACTATATTAAAAAAGGTGATTATATTATTGAATAGATATGTATGGGTTATAACTCAGAAAAAGGTGCATTGGGCTTGATGTGAGTGATACATAGTACATGAAAATGGGACTTACTATGATTTTTATTTAACACTGCTAGGGGATATTATTTGGTTATTTTAAATTTTAATTATGAACAATCATGATGAATTTTAATAGATGATGAACATGAATAACCTAACTTAAACCATAGAAATTTTGGATTTAAAAGATTGTGTCTTGATTCAGAAATACAATAAATTATTTTTTAGGACTATGTGTATGCCCACTATGATTATTATTTATCACACTATGATTTTTGGTCTCAGTCTATATATAGAACCTAATGGAACCATGTTAATTTGGAATGTAATGGATAATTCAATGAATGTGGGCTTCAGAAATTTTTTTATGGGAAGAGGAATGAAAAATCTATTAGTTATTCTCAAACTACATTTTCAAGATATGAATCATGATGGAAATACAATTGGGAATTGAAGTGAATACTATTATACTATGTCCTTCATGAGGAAACATTAAATATATTTTAGTGGTCTACAGATCTTCTAGTTTCAATTAAATGTATTAGTACCATTGAAAATATATTTTCAATTCTCTAGTGTTCAGAACATGATAAATTTATTTGGGATGTATATAATATTGATGGAAAAGAAGATTAATGGTGGTCTCTCATTATGAACATACAGAATAATTATATAGTTGATTCTATGGAGTGGAATGAGTTTAACAACTTATTTATTAGAAAGTTTTTCCCTCTCATTCATTAAAAGAAAATGGAGAAGTAATTTCTTGTGCTAAAGGCGATGAATAAAGAATCTATTCGTACTTATGTGAATTTTTTTAAGACCTTGGATGTATGCTTCTAGAATTATCATCCAACATGAATTTAAGGTCAATAGATTCTATAGTGGATTAAATTCAAGTATCTAAAGGGAGTTATACATAAGGTTTATTTGTATCTATAAAGATTTAATTAAATTTTCACTTGAGGGGAAAATTGAGATTTGAGATATGCGTCAATTACATGGTATTTATAAGAAAATAAATATAGTGTTCAAGTCAAACAAAAATTAAAAATTTGAAATAAAGGTGACCTTTCATTCATGCTCAAAGTGTTGTATGAAACATAGTGGAAAATATCATAATGGGAATGGTAAATGTTTTACATGTAGAAATGAAGATTATCTGGTGGAAAAATTATGAAATGACATGATGAAGCTTAATAATAATTTATATATAGATAAATCTCCATAGAATGAACCACCTGCTCTCATGTTCTTCAAGTGTAAGGAGTTTGGGAATTATGATAATCAATTCCCTAATCCAAGGGATAATGAGAATGGTAGGACACCAAAACCATTTTATATAATGAATGAAGGGAAATATTATGAAATAAGAAATGGTTGATGTGAATGATGATAATCTCGGAACACTTATCATCCACTCCATGGATTTGAATTTCATATATGATTTTATGAATATCCCTATGAAAATATTGTGGTTTATCAATTTTTAAAATTTGATATCATTTTGAGCATTAATTATCTCTATCAACATGAATTATAGAATAATTAAATATTATTTGAAATTATATCAGTGAAATGATGAACCCAATATTATAATGGAAATTTTTTTCCTATTATAAAATCATTTAATGGGAATAAATGTTGATTTGACTTTTTGATATGAATTTGTCTCTATGTAATATTAAATTAAGTGATTTTGATACCATCACTATTTTATATATTTATGCTCGATCATAATTAAATATTATTTGACACACATTTTGGGTTTTATGGTTATTTTGGTAATTACCATGATTCAAGAGAATATTTGACCATGGTATTCACATATTTTTCATGTGACCACTAATGTTTTTGGGAATTTAGAGACTGCACTTATAAATTCTTAATTTTATAAGGGTCAAATGTATAACCATTTATTGAATTTTATAAGTTAAAATTTTATAATTCTTTAGAGATTAATGAATTACTCTCCAATATGATCATTTATGCATATTGGATACCTAGTTATAAGCATCTTTCTTTGAAAGTAAATACATATAGAAGGAATAACATAAAATTCTATTATGGATCATGTGATACATTGGTTATTTAGCCATGAATAATTCCTCTCTAATTCTGGGTGTAATAATGATGTGAAAATTTATATACTCACAACCTAAATTATGGAATATTTCTTTTGATATAATGTAAATATAATACCGAGGTATTTGGTCCTTTTAATATTATTGATCATATTAGTATGGTATCATATTTATTGGAACTTCCATCAAACCTCTCCCAAGTACATGACGTATTCCATTTTTATATCATGAGGATTTACATACTTGAACAACCACAATTGTTGTACTTATTGGTCATACCACATGAGAAAGATCTTTTCTATAAGTAATAACCGATGGATATTTGAGATCATTGGGAGGAAGTTAAATGAAACAATACCATTAAGCTTTTCAAATTATTGTGGTGAGATCATAAGCTTTAGGAATATACTTGGGAACATGCGGATGTAATGATGTAGAAATATCATCCGTTATTTATACCAATGTCACGATTTTTTTTGGGAAAAACTCATTTTTAGGGGGTAGAATGTGACACCCCATGTTTTTTTGAAATGACTATTCCAATATTAATTCAAATTATTTGAATATTTTTTATTTCAAGAAACCTTGATTTTATATTAAATTACATGAAAAATAGATATTAGCTTTCATTACATGAAACATCGAGTTCAGGTTGCGTTATAGTCTACAATGAGTATAAAAGAAACTTGACATAAAATTAAAATTTTATAATTGAAATTACAGTTATCAGAGAGTCATTAAATTGGAGGGTATGAGTAAGAATAAATAAATGATGAATAAATATAATTTTTACCTGTATTAAAATTGAATTATTTTCTAAAAAATTAATTATAAATAAAAATAAAAACCTTTTTAAAATAAAGTAAATATTTTTATAAAAATTATTTTTATAAAAAAACATGTTTACTCTAAATAAATTAATAATATCAATTTTGGTGAATTAAAATAAAAAATTAATATATTATATATTACTTCTTTTAACATTCATCGTATATGTTTTCATGGTATAATATATCAATAAATATAATTTTACCCTAAAATCTTTATTTTTCTAAAAATAAATTTTGTCTCATTTTGCATAGTATTTTTCAGATAATAGTGAAAAATACTCATTTTCATTAAAAACTGCCATTTAAGAAGTTGAATTTGAAAGTTATATTTTTCTATAATATATTTCCAAACATAATTTAATAATATATATATATATATATATTAATATCAATTCTGTCATTATAATCAATTTCAAATTGATTTTCAGTAAAAAAAATTTAACTTTTGATCATTTTCACTTTATAAAACCACTTTATCATTGCATATTTCAGTATAAATTTAAAATATACTTTGAAATTTTTATTATGGAATTTTAAATATATATTACATATTAATAATAATTTTTTTTATTTTTATCTCCCAAAATCATTATTAGTAATAGAAAAAATTAATTCCCATAGTTAAGGTTAAAATGAGTTTACTGGGGTTAAACAAAAAATGAAAAGGGGTAAAATGACCTAAATAAATGTAAAAACATATTTTATAGACATATTTCAACCTTAAAACCTATAAGGTCAAATAATGACATATTTTTTAGAGTTTCATCAAGTGAGAAAAGTCATTAAACATTATTTTTTTAAAAATTCCATGTGTACCCTATCCCTCACATATTAAAGTTAACTAACTCTCACCCACTCTTCACAGTAATAGAATCATTTGGTTCAACTTATCCCTACCAAAAATTTATAATTAAATTAGTCATAAAAATCCTAGAGGATATGGTGCAATCAAAATTCTAATACATAAAAGATTTAAGTTAAACCTAATGGGGTTGTTCGATAAATATGTGATATTTTTTTACTATGAGATTCTGTTTTACTCCTTCTAACTCAATAAAATATTCATCAAATAAGAAAATATAATAAATTAATTATATAATATATGATTATATTTTATTATTTTAATTGAAGAAACTATATCAATATCCTCTTCAGTAATATTGGAAATTATACTATCGATCGTGTGTACGGAGGTCTACCGCCTCACGACTGAGGTTAATTATTTACCAATAAAAACTCTCACAGCTATATATATTGTTTTATTTAATTTTTATATATTGTAAATATGTTATCATTATAACTATTCAATTATAATAAAACATATAAATTTTTACCTCCCAACCTTTTGTAAAAATATAACATCGCTCATCTGTATGGTGGACTACCGCGTTACAATCTGATGTGATTTGTTTTTTCCTTTATGTTTTACATAGATGGTAATGTGGAAGAATTAAATTAATATATATTTAATATGTAACATAATTATACCTACGTAATAATTATATCACATAAACCTTTTTACATTAAATTTCTTCGGGGATACGATATCTTCATGTGTGTGTATGGAGGACTATCACCTTGCGAAGTGATATGATTCACTTTTTACTAACACAATGCATAAAAGTAAATAAGATTAAATTTAATTTATTTATTTTATATATATTAAAAATAAGTTATTTTAAAAAAAATTCATATTATTTACCTTGATTTCTATTCATCCATAGAGAAAATAGAATAATATTCATTCGTACATACGACCTTTCCACTACATAAACGGTGTATTTCATTTTCAATCTATAAATTATAGGGATTAACATGAATATATATAATAAATACATATGGTATTTTTATCATGGTAAAAATTATAGAAATTATTTAAACATGATCAAATTGAGAGGACCAAATACAACAAATCAAAACATACACGGAAAAAATCATTTATTACCCAAAAACTGATTTCAAAGGTGAATTGTTAATAAATGGATAATAAAATTCCATAAGTAAATCATAAATTTTATGATATATATAATTATGGCTCTGTTTTAGTTTTATAATAAAAAAATATTTATTATATAATATTACAGAATGTTTATGAAATAATTCGAGACTTAAGGTAAGATATTTTTGTCTCACTTTTATATCTTATGAGACACATGTTGTATTCACCTATTGTTCTTTTATATGATATATGTAGTGACCATGAATTTATTTTATATTTATTATACCAAAATTTAATGTTATTTCTATATCAATTTTTTTATATCCCTATCTTGGGGATTATAGTTCAAAATTTAGCAAAGTAGTATGCAATTTTTGTCTCAATTTGTCTTAATTGGGATAAACATTATAATAGGATCCTCTGTTATTTTATGATGTGTATATAAAAAACATTTGACATGTAATTTTATGAATACAATTATTCTGATTATATTATATGTTTCAATTAATACTATTCCTTTGTGGGGATTATAATTCAATGTTACTAAAGAGTTAATGGATTCATGATACAGTCTAATCGATTATCATGATTATTTTAGTTTATGCTTCCAATAATGAAATATTATGACCTAAATATCAAGAAACTCTTGAACATTAATGTGATTAGGTTACTCCTCGATAATACATTTTTCGTTCATTTTACAGTAATTCTTTACTCATGATTCTAAAATAATTTTTTTAAATAAAATAGACTTTATTATAATTTTCAGTCGAATAACATATTTGTTTCATATCCATATTTAAAAAAAAATAAAATATATATATTCATTATAAAATTAAAATATTAAAGACATCATTACCCATGTTTTAATTTTTAAAAATTGTTTTACAAATGATTCTTCATGTTATTTTCCCAATATTCCCTATTTGGAACTAACCGAAAATGAGGAAAGAATATTTATTTTAACATGAACCATGTGACCAAAATTTCCTACCATCATGACCATTATTTTATTTTAAGCATTATTTATAATTTTACAAGGTCAATCTCAAATAAATTAAGTTTAGAGTTATATTATATTTTAAAAAATAAATTCTCAAAAGAAAAATGTAATTTTTTCAAGAATTGATTTAAACACTTATTAAATATTCATTTATATGTGTCAATGTTTAACTTCAAATAAAAGGATTTCTTAAATATTTTAGGAATTTATATATATATAAATGTGATTTTAAAATATATTTTATTTTACAAAAGAAATGTTCAATGTTATTTTACTTTCAAAATGATTTTCCATTTAAGATGACATCCATTTATTTTATTAATTTTTTACTAAGGATATGATCTAAGGGTACCATTCTTATAATTTATTTAGAAGAATTATATTTATAATAGAAATATATTATGAAAACCATTTCCCTTCCATGCGTTATTCCATGATAAAATTCTTTTGAATCCCACTTCATTTTTCCATGGGTTATGCATTGATAAAATGATGAAACAATTATGAAACCACCTTTTTTTCACAGATGATAATACGACTAAATTTTTATGAATCCAATTTATTTTCATGGGTTCTAATATAAATAATGTTTAATGATATTTTGGAATTTGTTTTTATGATTTTCATTATATGACGGGTGGTACCTATATCTTTTTATAATTCATTGGGAAAAGATTGAAATATCATGAGATAAATAAGATTTGAAGGGGGGGTAAACCCAGTATAATAATGAACAATTTACACTATGGTATTCTTTCAATTATACCTTTATTACATTTATTATTTGAAGAGTGAAACCATTCCAATGTGATAGACATTGAAATTTTCATTTAATACTATGAATATTATTTTCTATGCCCATGTGTATGCCAAAATTCCATGACTTATGTCCATGTTATTCTCTCACTGTTTGTGTTCATTTATTTCCTTTTAAATAAAGTCTTATGATCTTCAAAAATTTATTCCTTCAATAAATATTTATATCTTTTATATGTAATGTATGGTTTTCATATGTTGTGAACATGTTCTTATTCAATTATGCTCACGCTAGGATTATATATTTCTATTGTCTACACTAATTTAGCATCTGAGGTAACCTTTTTTTATGTTTCCTTTCCACGGTTTATGATGATACATATTATTTTTTATATTTCTAGTAAGGGTTATATATATGAGGAAATATATTATCTATGATTTATAACTCTTACGAACTATTAATTTAGGTTTCCATGATTCCAAAGACACTATACCTTTCTGATTCTTAGGCATGTGTTTGGGTAATGTAATGAATGATTAAAAAAACATTTATTATCTATATGTGAAAATCCTATTTCATTATACCTTCAGTAGATATATAGTTATCTTCATCAACCGAAAGAAATTAAAATTATTATAGTTAACAATATTGGGTTAAGACACACTTTTTTCATTATTTGATTATAAATGATTTCATTTTTCATGTCAATGTGATCATAGTAATTTTATATTTATTATATATTCTAGTACTGAAAAAGTGTTTCTAGATCCTTATAAAAATATTAGAGGCATCATAGAAACAATTTTACACTAGTACATATGGTTTTAAACACACATATTGTGATTCATCAGTTTCTATAACATGCATGAAAGGAAGAAATGTATAAAAATGTTTATCTGGGATAAATGAGTTTATCCATATTTTTATTAAAATATTATGTATATAATCCCCCCACTCATTAATGGATTATTTTTAGTAATAAGATATCATTTAAGAAAATTCAAACATATATATATCTTATATGATATAAATAAATATTTTACTTAATATATATTCCAACTTGGAGGAAATAATTATTATTTATGGAACATAAATTCATTTGTGCATCGTGAAAAGATATATAGTGATGGATATAGTTCCTATTAGTATATTGAGGTTTTTTTGAAATAAGTAATTTTAAGGATGATAAATAAAGTATTAAATACAACATAACACAAAGTAAATGTCAATTTATATCTTAAAAAAGTTTATGTAAAACCCCAAAATTTTGAAATATGAACATCACATTTGATAACATGTGTGGCATGTGACACCAAGAGTTGAAGAGAATATAACATCAAAATAAATTTTATAAGTGTAATATTTTTTAAAAATTCAACATATTGTATATTCAACAGTGCATGCTTGAATTACATGCTATACTGAGTTATATTAAATAACAATATACTATTAATATTTGTATTTAATATTATATTTTTCACTAATCTACTAGAATGTATTTAATGAAAAGGATAATATAAATAATGAAAATATAGAGTTTATATATTTTTTTTAAATTATATATAGAATACTAATAAAATAATTATCTTTTAAAATATATATTTTATTTATTGATTTTTTTCTTCTAAAATACGGATTAGTTATGATTTTCACACATGATTTAAATTTAATTTTTAATAATTTTAGAAACTATATTTGGAAAAATAAACTCTATTTTTGATATCATAAAATAATTATGAGAAAATTATTAATTTTTCGTTAATTGTTTGAGAAGTTTTATTTTTGATCTATTAATCCAATTTATTTCATTTGAGTCATTTTAATTTTGAATTTAGATATAAAAATAGTGTAATGTTTTTTGATCATTTTCACTTTAAAAATAGATTTCATGTCATGTATATGGAATTATTTTAGAATTATTAATTGTTACTTAATTGAATTGCATTAGGAAAAATGGATTCAATAATTTTAATAATAATTAATAATTTTAAAAAATATCAACATAATTTGAGACCAAAATTATTAGTGAATTCTGTTAAAAATAATTATCTTGGTTAGGGTAAAAATTGATCTAATGGGGGGGGGGGGGGGTTAATGTAAAAAGAAAATGGTATAAATTAACTATAAATGTGTTAAAAAGATTTTTGTAAATATTTGAAAAATAAAACCTCTAAGGTTATATATTGGAAAATATTTGACCATTTTTACATATGAAAGACTCGGTGGCACTCTTTTTTTCAAAAATAAAAGTTGTGTCCTCTCCCTCACTTATAAAAGGCCACCCCTATCATTTCATCATTGTAGATTCAACCCTATTTTTTCAGAGAAAGCTTACTCAAATAACTATCTAAATCCACTACCCTAATCCTATTAGCATTATTTTAAGAATGAATAAAACTTCGTTTGGATTTAGTGCAGTCTTAATGTGGATACATGAAGAATACGTAATGTTCATCAATGAGAATTTTATTTTACACATTTTCTCACCTTCATAATTTCTTATTAAACCATGATGATATAATAAATAATTATATTTCAAATACATTGATGTTTTTATAATATTTTAATGACCTCAAACCATATTTTCTTCCATTAAATGGTTTATAAAGTAATCATTCATGTGAGTGGAGGACTACCGCCCTACTAAATGGTGTCATTCACCATTCCATTACAACATTCTAGGATCTGGTATGATGATGGATATATATTAGAGATTTTTTATTTATAAAATACTTAAACATATGGAGTCACTATACTATTTAGATCTTTTTACATTCCATCCCATAGAAGATATGGTAATTCCACTCATGTGTACAATGGACGACCATCTCTTAAAAATATATGATTCATCTTTCACTAATGATTCACATAGAAGGTGATAAAGATATAGTTAATGTAACAACCCAGGTGAATAAAGAATATGACATTTTTATATTTATCCATATTTGTGAATAAAATATTAATATGAATTTAAAGGGGACGATATTCTCGATGGCGTACCCAACACACAACAATGAGTTTCTTGGGAATCGTTCGTTGCACTCTAATAATAATATAATATTATTTTAAATGGTAGTTAACATGTAGCCTTTGTATTGGTGGTAATGGATAGAAATAACTAAAATATGATTATATATTTTTTTAAATGTTTTTACATTTATCCAATAAAAGATAAAGGCTTTAAATACGGAAAGAAGTCAATTTTAGGCGTATATGCCCTAGTTTTCACTAAAGGTTCACATATCTCCTTTTGATGGAGAACCATCATTAAATATAGTTTTTTCACTCTTATACATTCTATTGGACCAAATAAAACTCTTCTTAAGAATTGGGACATCAAAATTTACTTTGTGTAAATTTTTGGTGTCTTTCCGATAAAGTTCATTTTTTTTAATGAATAGTTTAAAATGTTGTATTTTAATTCAAAACATTTTTTTAATCTAATTTATTTATATGATTAGATTATCTTTTGAATTGGTTTTAAAGTGAAATTAGAATCTATTTTTACCATTAAATCCAATAGTGGTCATTGGAATTAATTTCACTTTGAAATCAGACTTAAACTAGTGTCAATCTTTTGATACTTATTGTTTCATAAAAACACACTATTTTCTCAGACAGCGAGAATTAATTATTAAATTAATTAATGTGACTTATATGTTTTGAATTTTGTACAATAGAATTCATTTTCGAATTCGGAATATCAAATATAGCTTAGGGTGAATTTTTGGGATTTTTCTGAAGAACTTCAATTTTTGATGAATAGTGAAACCACAAAGTGGTACTTATAAAAACTGATTTTTCCGTTTAAATGAAATTTTGCCATATTTGTATTTTGAATTTCAAAAATATGACATACATGGTTGTAATTAATAAGTAAAATGTGGTTCAATGGGATAAAAATAATTTTTTGGTGAATAGTAACTTATTAAGTTTTTAATCGCGATTAGAGGTAATTAGTGTAGTTTATGGTAAGAATAATGTTTTAATAAAATGAAATGACCTAGACACATGTCCTACCCTCATTGGATGTGTCCTGGACGACCAATACAATCCTTAGGTCAACTTGGGGACCCCATGTAGCCACTTTGGTTGGAAAATGACATAAATAGCTTTTTATTTAATGTTAAAGTAAAAATGACACAAACATGAGATGTTTTACTAAAACAATTTTTACATGTGGTAATAAAAGTCATAGTTTTGACTATAAATAGTCATTGGAAATATAAAACGATTTCCTACATCATAAGATTTTTTTTATAATTTTTATACATTAACTAAACTAAATTATTTATGACATCATGATGATGCAGCGGTGACCTCATTATTTAACGATTTAAATACAATGGAAAGATAATGTAATATATAAGGCCTAAACATGTCCAAAACCTATTGGATGAGTGTATTTTGAACCCTTATCACCTTATCCTAGAAATACATCAATTTGGGACCTTTAAAATCCGAAACTCTTTTGAAAATAAAGTATCATTTTGTAACTTTTCAAGAGTGCCCCTCCTCTCCTCTTATAAAAGGCCCCCACCTCTACCTCCTTACCCACACTCCCAAAGCATTTGGATCGGCCATACCCTGCCCATTTTGTCTCTCCACTTCCCTATCTTACTCCTTGAAGCCTCACTTTGGGCAGAAGTCTTCCCAAGGAAGCCTTTGAGCTCAAACCAAAGGGAGTTACCCGATTTTAAGGTATTGTCTTCACTTGTGTCCTTTTGTTTTATTTTGCATCTCCAACCCACTAAAATCTTTTTATTAGTTTATTTTGTAAAAAATAAAGTATCTTGAATATACTAGGATGTTGTTATAAGAAGGATTCGAGATACAATTACACACACCTACATCTAATGGTTAAAGAACATACTGTTTCCGTTGATGGCGAATTTCTGCCTCCCGAAACGATGATTGTTCAACATTCTTCTAACACCTTCGAAGGTGGCCATTAAGATAACACTATATTTATATATGATATCTAATATGTTTTTGTTTTACTTAATATTCTGTATTTTTCATTTATGGCATACCATTATGGTTTCCATTGTGGGTAAACGCGTTATCTTCATTTAAGGAAGTGCAGACTACCGCCCCCTCAAAGTGATTTGATTCGTTAATAACAAATGTGGTACGGATAAAGGATATATTTAATGATATTATATATTATACCATACTGTAATTAAAATACTATTATGTATCATTATGTTTTAATTCCATTAAATATGAAGTAGAAATATAAGTAGCATTCATGCGTACGTACGATTTACCGTCTCCATGAACGGTACATTTCATTTCTTATCTCATAATGTTATGTAATATTATAAGTACATATATATAATGGATATATATAATATATTACATCTAAATTATGGATATCATTCTGGAATTATAACATATATATATCTCTCTCATTTTGTTTTAATTCCATTAATATGACAAAAAAGTGAAAGTAGCGTTCATGCATACGTACGGCCTACCGTCTCCATGAACGATGATTTTCATTTTTTATCACCAAATTATATGGAATAGTATAAAATGAATATTTACTGTATATATATGATATTTTAATCATTAATACTATTCTGGAAATTATTTAAATATAACTACATGGGCAATTGTTTTTCAAACAAGTTCATTTTTGACTCATGTACCAAACATCGGCAAAAACGTCTGATATGAACTAACATTATTAAAAAATTATTATAACAATATAATATGTGATATGAACTGAATAATAATCTCTAAATGAAGTACTTAGGAAATTATTAATTGACCAATGTTTATTATTCAGGAATATAAAGAAACGAACAAGACAAGTTGGACTTGAGGTAAGGGATCCTACTCCTCTCTTTCTTTTTAAGTACACTCTTTTATGTCTTTCCTTTTAAAGCTTAACTTTCTTGTTATTGGGATGTTAGTTTATGTAAATCATACTGTAATTTTTATGTTCATGTGATGAGAGACCCTATTCTATCTCATCAATCCATTTTGGAAGTTTTGAGTGGCGCTGTTAGGCTGCCGAATTTTCGTAAGAGATCTAACCTCTCTCTTTCTTTTTAAGTACTCTCCTTTATGTCACTTCTTTTAAGCTCCTCTTTGTTATGTTGGGGGATGCTCTTTTATATTCATATTTCTATAAACATTATGTTAATATGATGAGATACCCTATTTTATCTCATCAATCCATTTTTTTATGTTTTATGTGGCACCGTTAGGCTGCCGAGTTTTCGTAAGGGATTTTTCATCTCATTTTATTCCCATGAGATTTAGGCTACATTTTCCAAAATTTTCTTTTAGTGGTGTATATACTGCTCATTATTCTACTCTTTGTGTAATATAATTTCGTTTATGAGTATTTACATCAATGATGTATTGTCTTTCTATCATGGGGTGTATGTTTTGAAAGATACCCAAGTCGGTAAGGGAACCTTTCACCCTCCTCTTTTTTAAAAGACTTATTTTGTTGGGTATTTTAATTTACATATTTTTATGTTGGGATATGTTCTCATATATCCTTATTTATGTAAATTTTATTTCCAAGTGATGAGATGCACTTTTTATCTCTCATCAACTCATTTTGATGTGACGCCGTTTGGCTGTCAAGGGAACATCTTAACCCAATTTCAATTTCTTTGGGTTCAACATGTAGTTATTGAATATGTCATCCTTTGAATATCTGTGAATGGCCTTTGATTATTTTACACTTAATATATACTTATATTTGGTGTATTCCTTTGTCACACATAAATATGTAATTGATTTATCCTTAAACCAAGGATAACGTCTTTGTAAGGGACTTCGTCTCAATCTCCTTTCATTGAGGCATATTTTGTTTTATAATCAACCTTATTTTATAAGGTGTATAAACCCCTTTGACTTTTACATTTATCGAAAAGGAATCTTTTTTATACGAAGAGTTTTACTAAACGACAAAAGAGAATGTTTTGTCGTACGTATGCGGCGACAACGACTTCTCCGCCGCCGTGACCATTATTTGAGTTTTGGCTTCCTCTACAAGACATACCATCTTTTTAAAAGAAAAATAAATACCATGTTTTACTTTTATTTTATTTTGGTATTGAAAATGGTTTTCATAATGTTTTTATATCAATGTGTTGTATTGATATCTTGTGATTGAAAGGTGGAAATGTTATCTTTCCTTTATGCATGTTTTATGTGATAAGATTATGTTGAGGTTCTTGGGAATTATTATGAAGATGGGTGGTTCCGTGATAAACTAAGGGCAGGTGAGCCTGATATATCTCTCCAATTCATTGGGTAACGTGAAGGAGTGAAATGTTAAGGTTTCTCCGAAGAGATTTAGGGAATATACAGTGATGGGTATTCCAAACGTAACCAAGAGGGTTACTCCCTACGTAAGAATGTTATGAATGCCTCAAGTTACCTTTTATGTCTTATGATTTCTATGATTTATTCATGATTTAATGAGGTATGTTAAAGTGCCTATGTTTAATTGGTAGAGTATGATTTTATTCTTATGTAAATATGAACTCATGTTTCCTTTCCATATTTTTATAACCCTTACTGAGCTTTTTATGTTCATCCCAAGTTTTTGAAATGTTTTTCACAGGTCAAGGGAAAGGTACATGATGTGATGATAGTGTCAAGGATGTGTCAAGAAAGAATCCATGTTTTATTTTAAATATGTTTCTCTTGATGGGAAGAATGAATACTGTCTTTTATGTAACCAATTTGTTTAATTGTGGAATGTAATGCAAGTTTCATGATCTAATTCTCTAAAACTCTAAACTGAAAAGATCCTCAACGTGTAATCTTGTAATAACTCAAGATTAAGTAAGGTTTAAGGCTGGGGACTTATAGTTGGTATCAGAGGTCGGTTTAGATAACTTTAGAGGTTAGGGTATTCTTTAAGCCTAAGTGGCATTACCATAATGGTTAGGATTTCAGAAAAGTCCAAGTTTTAGATAAAGTGAATGAGTAAGTGTATCTTAGTGCTTACCTTCCTCATTAGTACATGATGGTTTTGTTGATATACTCACACTGACATTTCTGTTTTTAGTAAATGGATGGATCTAGCAGGCACCAAAGAGACAACGGGCTTGAAGGAAACTGTGGTGGTTCTATGATTAAGATACTAGATAAAATGGGGGATTCAATGAGGAAACTCGTGGTTGTTCAAAACCAAATATCAAGGAGTCATGATCAACCTCTTGAACCTTGGTATGATCTTTAATGCATCATGTACGAGATAACCAATCGATGTGGAAGTTCAGGTAATAATTATAAAGGTAACCATTAGAGTTTATATGATCCTTACTTTTGAGGTAATTATGGGTTACTATATGTTATGATGGAAGTGATATGCATGAGATAAAATTGAGGTTAAATAATGTTATGGTTATTTTTTATGATTTTATCTCTTTTGGGGGAATGATTTGAGAATTATATAGTTTTGGAAAAAGGACAACACGTAGATCGTGTGACAACCCGTCGTGTCGGACGAAGCTGCGGGAATCGAACCCACAACCAAAGTGCAACTGGTATTTATCGCATACTACTGGACTACGTGAAGTCCCTGGTTAGTTTGACTGATTCATTTTAGTTATATGATTTTATGAATTATGAGTAAGTTGATTTTGGGTTATTTATGAAAATTATTAACCTATCATGGAGGATATGTGATTAGGTTAATTACTTTTCAATACGAGACTTTAGGAGAAACTGATGTTGTTTGGAGATAAATGTTATGATTTAACTTGGAAGACTATGTGACTAAATCCTTTAAATATTTGGGTTTCAATCTTAGATTGGTTTACTCTGAAGAATTTTATGGGCAAATTGGTTATCGAATGATCCTCTTTGAACTTTGGGTTTTGTTGGACTAATTTTGAGATTAAGACTAGATTTTCTTTTTATAAAGGGTTATCCTTTTCTGGATTATCTGATCTTGTAGTAACCTTTTTGGTTTTAGTTTTGGTTAAGGTTTGAAGACATGGGAAATGTATAGTTATTTTTTTCTGGATTAGGTGCTTCTCTAGAAGTTGATTATAGTACTCTTAATGCGAACAAGTCTTCCTAAATACTCGTCTTTTGGAGAAAGTATGAGTCTGTGTGAAAAATGTAGTAAAAGTTGAAAGTCAACATGACAAGTAAGTATGTTTCCTTATGTTTTATTTAAGATCAAAAATAAATTCCTCAATAAAAAGTAACTTAAAACAAAAATGTTGTCTATTAACTTTTCCTACTAGGGAACCCAACACCATTTAACCCATCACAAGTTTGTGATTTTCTTATTGATAACTTTCTCCTAAACATGTTTTCTATCACTCTCCATCAGAACATGACCCTATGTTTTCTCCTCCATGTCCATGTTTTCCTACATGGAATCCTAGTATGTGTTAACTCGGGTGACCTCTGTACTTATATTTCTTTATTTTAAAGTGATTGTTTTACCGACTCTTGTTCTGATGTGGGATTTTCAATGAAGTTTCCGAGCCCAATTTTAAAATTGCGAGGATGCAATTCCCAAAAGGGGGGAAGGATGTAACACCCCAGGTGAATAAAGAATATGAAATTTTTATATTTATCCATATTTTTGAATAAAATATTAATATGAATTTAAAGGGGATGCTATGCTCGATGGTGTACCCAACACGCAACAACGAGTTTCTTGGGAATCTTACGTTGCACCCTAATAATAAAATAATATTATTTTAAATGGTAGTTAACATGTAGCCGTTATATTGGTGGGAATGGATAGAAATAACTAAAATATGATTATATATGTTTTTAAATGTTTTTACATTTATCCAATAAAAGATAAAGGCTTAAAATACAGAAAGAATTCAATTTTAGGCGTATATGCCCTAGTTTTCACTAAAGGTTCACTTATCGACTTTTGATGGCGAAACGTCATTAAATATAGTTTTATTTACTCTTATAAATTATATTGGACCAACTAAAGCTCTTCTTGAGAATTGGGACATCAAAATTTACTTTGTGTAAATTTTTGGTATCTTTCCGATAAAGTTCATTTTTTTAATGAATAGTGTAAAATGTTGTATTTTAATTCAAAAGGTCCTTTTAATATATATTATATATATGATTAGATTATCTTTTGAATTGGTTTTAACGTTAAATTAGAATATATTTTTACCATTAAATCCAATATTGGTCGTTGGAATTAATTTCACTTTGAAATCAGACTTAAACTAGTGTCAATCTTTTGATACTTATTGTTTCATAAAAACACGCTATTTGCTATGACAGCGGGAATTAATTATTAATTTAATTAATGTGACTCATATGTTTTGAATTTTGTAAAATAGACTTCATTTTTGAATTTGGAATATCAAATACAGCTTAGGGTGAATTTTTGGGATTTTTCTGAAGAACATCAATTTTTGATGAATAGTGAAACCACTAAGTGGTACTTATAAAAACTGATTTTTCCGTTTAAATGAAATTTTGATCTCTTTGTGTTTTGAATTTCAAAAATCTTACATACATGGTTGTCATTAAGAAGTAAAATTTGGGTCAATGGGATAAAAATAATTTTTTGGTGAATAGTAACTTATTAAGTTTTTAATCGCGATTAGAGGTAATTAGTGTAGTTTATGGTAAGAATAATGTTTTAATAAAATGAAATGAACTAGACAGATGTCCTGCCCTCATTGGATGTGTCATTTCCGACCAAGACAATCCATAGGTCAACTTGGGGACCCCATTGAGCCACTTTGGTTGAAAATGACATAAATAGCTTTTTTTTAATGTTAAAGTAAAAATGACACAAACATGAGATGTTTTACTAAAAAAATTTTTACATGGGGTTATACAAGTCATATTTTTTACTATAGATGGAAATTGGAAAGCTAAAAAGATGTACTACATAATATTATTTTTATTATAATTTTTAGACATTATCTAAATTAAATTATTTATGACATCATGATGATGCAGCGATGACCTCATTATTTAACGATTTAAATAAAATGGAAAGATAATGTAATATCTAAGACCTAAACATGTCCAAAACCTATTGTATGAGTGTATTTCTAACCCTTATCACCGTACCCTCTAAATAAATCAATTTGGGACCTTTAAAATCCGAAACCCTTTTGAAAATAATGTAACATTTTGTAACTTTACAAGAGTGCCCCTCCTCTACTCTTATAAAAGGCCCCCACCTCTACCTCCTTACCCACACTCCCAAAGCCTTTGGATCGGCCAACCCCTGCCGATTTTGTCTCTACACTTCTCTATATTACTCCTCGAAGCCTCACATTGGGCATAATTCTTCCCAAGGAAGCCTTTAAGCTCAAACCAAAGGGAGTTACCCGATTTTAAGGTAATGTCTTCACTTGTGACCTTTTGTTTATTTTGCTTCTCCAACCCCCTAAACTTTTTTTATTCATTTATTTTGTAACAAATCCAGTATCTTAAATATACTAGGATTTTGTTATAAGAAGGATTAGATCTACAATTACACACACCTACATCTAATGGTTAAAGAACATACTGTTTCTGTGGAAGGAGAATTTCTGCCTCCCGAAATGATGATTGTTCAACATTCTTCGAACACCTTCAAAGGTGGCCATTAAGATGACACAATATTTATATATGATATCTAATATGTTTATGTTTTACTTAAGCTTCTGTATTTTTCATTTATGTCATACCTTTATGGTTTCCATTATGGGTAAACGCGATATCTTCATTTAAGGAAGTGCGGACTACCGCACCCTCAAAGTGATTTGATTCGTTAATACCAAATGTGGTACGTATAAAGGATATATTTAATGATATTATATATGATACCATATTTTAATTAAAATAATATTATGTATCATTATGTTTTAATTCCATTAAATATGAAATAAAAATGGAAGTAGCGTTCATGCGTACGTACGACTTACCGTCTACATGAACAGTACATTTCATTTCTTATCTCATAATGTTATGTAATATTATAAGTACATATATATAATGGATATATATAATATGTTACATATAAATTATGGATATAATTCTGGAATTATAACATATATATATCTCTCTCATTTTGTTTTAATTCCATTAATATGACAAAAAAATGAAAGTATCGTTCATGTGTACGTACGGCCTACCGTCTCAATGAACGATGCTTTTTGTTTTTTATCTCCAAATGATATGTAATAGTATAAAATGAATATTTACTGGATATATATGATATTTTAATCATTAATACTATTCTGGAAATTATTTACATATAACTAAATGGGCAATCTTTTTTCAAACAAGTTCATTTTTAACTCATGTACCAAACATCAACAAAAACACCTGATATAAACTAACATTATTAAACAATTATTATAACATTATAATATGTGATATGAACTGAATAATAATCTATAAAGGAGTTACTTAGGAAATTATTAATTGACAAAAGTTTATTATTCAGGAATATAAAGAAACGAACAAGAAAAGTTGGACTTTAGGTAAGGGATCCTACTCCTCTATTTCTTTTTAAGTACACTCTTTTATGTCTTTCCTTTTAAAGCTCATATTTCATTTTATTGGGATGTTTTTTTATGTTAATATTAGGGTAATTTTTATGTTCATGTGATGAGAGACCCTATTCTCTCTCATCAATCCATTTTGGAAGTTTTGAGTGGCGCTGTTAGGCTGCCGAATTTTCGTAAGAGGTCTAACCTCTCTCTTTCTTTTTAACTAGTCTCCTTTATGTCACTTCTTTTAAGATCGTCTTTGTTATGTTGGGGGATGTTCTTTTATATTCATATTTCTATAAACTTTGTGTTAATATGATGAGATACCCTATTTGATCTCATCAATCCATTTTTTTTAGTTTTATGTGGCACCGTTAGGCTGCCGAGTTTTCGTAAGGGATTTTCCATCTCACTTTTATTCCCGTGAGATTTATGCTACATTTTCCACAATTTCCTTTTAGTGGTGTATGTACTTCCAATTATTCTACTCTTTGTGTAATATAATTTCGTTTATGAGTATTTACATCAATGATGTATTGTCCTTCTTTCATGGGATGTATGTTTTGAAAGATACCCAAGTCGGTAAGGGAACCTTTCACCCTCCTCTTTTTTAAAACACTTATGTTGTTGGGTCTTTTAATTTACATATTGTTATGTTGGTATATGTTCTCATATATCCTTATTGATGTAAATTTTATGTCCAAGTGATGAGATGTACTTTTTATCTCTCATCAACTCATTTTGATGTGAGGCCGTTAGGCTGTCAAGGGAACTTCTTAACCCAATTTCGATTTCTTTGGGTTCAACATGTAGTTATTGAATATGTCATCATTTGAATATGTGTGAATGGACTTTGATTATTTTACACTTAATATCCACTTATATTTGGTGTATTCCTTTGTCACACATAAATATGTAATTGATTTATCCTTAAACCAAGGATACCGTCTTGTAAGGGACTTCGCCTCAATCTCTTTTCATTGAGGCATATTTTATTTTATAATCAACTTTCTTTTATACGGTGTATAAACCCCTTTGAATTTTATGTTTATCCAAAAGGAATCTTGTTTATAAGAAGAGTTTTACTAAATGACAAAAGGGAATGTTTTGTCGTACGTATGCGGCGACAACGACTTCTCCGCCGCTGTGACCATTATTTGAGTTTCGGCTTCCTCTACAAGCCATACCTTCTTTTTAAAAGAAAAATAAATACCATGTTTTACTTTTCTTTTATTTTGGTATTGAAAATGGTTTTCATAATGTTTTTATATCAATTTGTTGTATTGATATCTTGTGATTGAAAGGTGGAAATTTTATGTTTCCTTTATGCATGTTTTATGTGATAAGATTATGTTGAGGTTCTTTGGCATTATTATGAAGACGGGTGGTTCCGTGATAAACTAAGGGCGGGTGAGCCCGATATAGATCTCCAATGCATTGGGTAACTCGAAGGAGTGAAACGTTAAGGTTTCTCCAAAGAGATTTAGGGAATATACTGTGATGGGTATTCCAAACGTAACCAAGAGGGTTACTCCCTACATAAGAATGCTATGAATGCCTCAAGTTACCTTTTATTTCTTATGATTTCTATGATTTATTTATGATTTGATGAGGTATGTTAAAGTGCCTATGTTTTATGGGTTAAGTATGATTTCATTCTTATGTAAATATAAACTCATGTTTCCTTTCCATATTTTTATAACCCTTACTGAGCTTTTTATGCTCATCCCATGTTTTTTAAAATGTTTTTTCACAGGTTCAGGGAAAGGTACATGATGTGATGATAGTGTCAAGGATGTGTCAAGAAAGAATCAATGTTTTATTTTAAATATGTTTTTGTTGATGGGAAGAATGAATACTATCTTTTATGTAACCACTTTGTTTAAATGTGGAATGTAATGCAAGTTTCATGATCTAATTCTCTAAAACTCTAAACCTGAAACGATCCTCAACGTGTAATCTTGTAATAACTCAAGATTAAGTAAGGTTTAAGGTTGGGGCCTTATAGTTAATCATTATATGTGATAAAAATTATATAATTATTAAATTTAGGAAATATTTATAACTTTTTAAATAGAAAATATATAATGTTCCTTTTTCACTCATTTATAGATGATAACGTCATTCATGTACATGCAGACTACCACCTTTATGAAGTGATGTGACTCTCTTTTCATCACTACTCTACCAAGAAGTTATATATATATATCAATATTTCAATAAATAATATGGTAATTATTATATAATTTTCACTATATAATGGTAAAATATCTCTAAAATAATTTCTATAACGATCATTGAAAAAATGGAAATGTTGCTCATGAGTAAGTATGACAGACCATCTCCTTGATCTTAACATAATTCATTTATCATAACCAACATTAATGATTTGTTTCAAAAGTAAAATTTGTGTAATAGTATGAAAATTATGTAATTAATATTATTATAGAGATTATATAATTATATAATATTCTCACGAACCTATCCTTTCATGATGAAACATGCATGGAAAAAAATGAAACTAATCGATGAAACAATGAAAATAATTAATGACTTCTATGAAATGTGTGACAAAATGTTATAAAAGATTATATATATTATTATAAACATTAATATGGTTTTCAAATAAGTTAATAAATTTTTCAAAACCACTACCCTAGAGGTTAAATCATATTCAACCAAAAGAAAGGGTAAGGTAAGGGATTTCATAACACAATTTCTGTTCATTGGGTTAATCTTATTCTGAATTGATTATTTCATTATAATATTATGTCTATAATGACTCTTTATTACCATCTATTTTAGTAACAATTGTTTTATATGGATTTAAAATTTATAAAAATAATAAATTTATTGATTAATTCTCCCTTCAATGTTATCATCAGGGTCAGGGTTTATTTTAAAATCTCATTCTAATTGAGATTTCTTATTAATGAACTGAAGATAAATAAAATTCTTTTATCATTTATAAATAAAACCATTTAACTTTTTTATAATTTTTTATTTCATTTTATTTACAATAAATATCACTGTTTTCCAACTATTTGGTACATAAAATGTTTAGAATTTTTTAAAATAAAATCCGACATAATTTCCCACTTCGATTGAAAACATGTTTTTTTACAAAACCATTTTTTGGATATTTTATTTCAAAAAAATTAAGATTTTAACCAATAAAAGGAATATTTACTGATATTTACTCTTTAATGTTTTTTCAAAAAAATATTATTCCATTTTCATAACAATTCCTATTTTTCTTTTTTTAAAAATGTTGAATGAATGTTATTGTGATTTTTCGAACAGGGAAAATTATTGAACTTTTTATAGTATAAAATGTATGTTCTTTTTAAATTTTATGTTATATATGATGTTACCATCCCTTGATACCATCATTTATTTGAATCATTATTTGCATGTTTATGAGGAAATATTTAAAGTAAATATTTTTAAAAGTGATATCAAATAAAAGTATTTTTAAAAATAAATTCCAATAAAAAATGATATTTTCTTCAAGAATATATTTAAATATATTTTTATTTAATTTCTATTAATAAATGAAACACCACTTTATTCTGAATCCATTGAATATATTTTATATAAAAATTATCATTATTCTTCACCTAGATAGTATATGATCATCTGGACCCTAGATAGCATTGACATTCACTTCCTTGTTTCATTATTATTGTTATAAACTTCCCTCTGAACTATTAACTTACCTATGATCATTGAACATTTAATTTCCACAAAATATTCATATAAGTTATCATTTATATTTTTATTCTTAAATAATAGAACATTTGTACATATGGTGTACTACATTGAATGGTATATGATATTTGGGCAGATATTTATATATCCATATTATTTACTAAATATAGATAGCTGATGACAAAGAACTTTTTATGATAAAATACACATTTCACATGAGAGGACAAGGAAGGCATTTCCGGTTTAGTGAAAATTCAAGAATAAATGGGCCAAAAATTAATCTATTTGTCTTTTTTGTAATACTCACCACCATCAGGACCAATGCTCACGAAGGTGTTTACCATACAGAGGCTTGATGATAATATCCATGAAACATCAATAATGAGTCATGAATCTATTCATGGACACACAAAAGTTTAACAATAACCTCAATTCATCTCCAATAAGAATCATTGATCCCCAAGCACTCACGAAGCTCATATTTCATTTTGAACGACACCACCCTTCGCAAAAACCATACCATGTAAATTACACCTTATGTCCAAATTTTTAGGGGATACATGACCTTTCTACATTTTATAAATTATGTGAGCTTATTATAATCCCAGGATCTATTAGTAAAAGAGTAGATGGATTCCCCAAGGTATCCATTATTTTCCAACCCTCCAAATAGTGATTCTTGTCAGTGCCACCCAAAGTGGAGTGCCTATAAAGAAGGTATATACCATTATATTAAGAAGATTCCCCCCTAAATACCTCGAGGAATCATGAGGATCCAATCCTTTGGGAAGAACACCCTATGAAAACAAGTACATGACCCTAAGGTAGGGTCCCTCTGTTTTGTGATACATTCTTATTTGAAAAACCCCTAACCTCCATGAGGATATTGAGATACATGAGACCCCTCTCCATGAGGACCCAAGATTCAAGAAATAACTATTTTTACACTCTCTAGGGTGATTCCATTTAGGTAAAACCCTTTCTTTAAGGTCAAGTACCCAGGACACCCTTACCAATCCGAGATTGGTTTTTCCACACCCCGAATTCCATTTCCACTAGTACCACCCACTCTTGGGTCATCCCACATCACACCAAATGGGTTATGTTCCTCCATCATACCTATATCCTATATAAATAGTTACCCTAATACTAATATATTCAATGGATAGCTATCCTAACAACATACCCCCCATTTTTCAATCTTCCATATAAATTCAAATGTCATGTACCACCCATAGGAACTTTATTAGTGGTCATGTAAGCCATTGGGGTTGAATATTCCAAGGAAGCAATGAACCTATCACAAATGGTTTTACTAATAAAACAACTCTTCCCAAAATGACATACCGCATTATGGAGAGAGACACATCCATATCGGAGCATGATGACATAAAACTGCTAGCTCTATGTGTTAGTTGTGTGATTTTAAACGACACAACAACATCCTAACAATCTTTTAACAGTCTAATTACATATATATGATCCACACCATTCTTCATAAACTCTACATCCATAGAACATGCATCCTTACTATGCGACATTAAACTGATTCAATCAATCATGTCACGTGATGTATAAATTGAATAATTGGTGTTTGTGGGTTTTGTTATATATCTCTTTAGTAGGGTTTCTAGGATGAATATCTACAGTTCAATACCAGAAATGGTAGAACCAGTTGTGAAATCTTCACTCCCAGGGACACACCTTCAAATCCACTTCAATATATTGTTTTTTCCATCAACCCAGTTGTGAAATCTCCCCCCCTAAGGGTCACACCTTTTTGATCCACCACATTAAGGAATTTTGATCAACCATATCATCTCTACAAGGAATTGAAATCATACCTAAATCAAAATAAATAGTATGTTATGATCCTTAAACAATAGACATATAACTCATAGACTATCACAAAATGACAACCCCTACAACAAAAATGGTATGTGTGTGGTAAAATGTCATGAAAAACAAACTCCCATAGCATCACTTAATGTATTATCGATACATTATGTCATGTGATTCATAACAAAGTTTCAATGTGTGATATTCCCTCCAAATATGAGAAATTATTGGGTGCCTATTATACCCAATGTCCAATAATGGCCAATGATACCCAACGTGACTACTCTCCTAACCAAAGTTTTGTTTCCCATCGAGAATGAAGTGGAATAATTAACTAATGTAAAAATAGAGATCACACTGGGAAAGAGTTTCAAAAACATCACTTAGTCTAAGATGGATAACTAGACTAGGAAATGAGAAAAATGGAGGAATTAATGGAATGTGGAAAAAAGATCACATCATCCCGTTTTGGTCAAGGACAATACATCACTGATGAATGTGATCAAATTTTCCTACCTTTAAAAGGTAGGAATGTAGGGAAATAAAAATGAAGTGCATCTCCTCTAGAAGGATGGACGAAGCGAAATCCTCAGTGAAAGCATCAGAAATAAAAAATTGTGAAGCAGGTGTGAAACTCTTCTCATCAACCATGAAAAATATTAAATATTTTCACCTAAAATTATTTCCATTTCACCTGATCAAGAGATCTGGTTCCATATCCCACAATGAAAACAGTGGCCCCAAGATGAAAATCACTTACACATTAGGGTTGATAGCATTGAGGTATCCTTGGTCTCTCACCTTGTTATTTTGGATCCTTACCTAGTTCATAATATTTCATGATGATGGGGAATTGGGAAACAATTTTTATGTAACCATATTGATGTGTGAGAATACCGAATCTATGGGAAACTAGAAAGGATGGTCTTTCATGAGATGGGGAACGATAAATATTGACATGAAAATCACTCAAAAACTATACTTCGACTATGACTTCTTCATCAAACATGGATATCAGTCTCCAAAACCCAACCTCACACTCTAAGAACATCCAAAGGAGGGAGATTGACACCCTAAAATGATGGTATGAGTAGGGTTTTATTCCCACTAGCGATACTATGTTAAAAGAATAAGAGGCATCATTTCCTCATAAACAATGCCTCCCTTAAGGGATATACAGTGGGAAACCTCCCCAAGATTCAACAATGAAATACTTGGTATCCTCCCTACAGAGTGATATGATTTTTCACATCCCTATGGTGAGGTATTATCGGAAGTTAAACTCAAAATGGCCACAATTAACCCCCATGAGACATTATAAAATTGTTCTCACTAGGCCTTATCAGAACCAGAATCTACATGTCCTACAGGATGATGAACATGTGGAAATCACCCCCACATCAGTAGCCCTAATCAAGAGAACCTAACACAGTTGGTAGGAGATAGCACAGTATAATTCCTAAGAATGGGAATCTTTTATGTCTTATGATTCCCCTGCCACTATTGGTGTATCCCGATTGATCGAATGATAAGAATGTGTATAAAATTTTTTACTAATTGGGATTAGGACACTAGTTGCCTCATATACCCTCCAAGTGGACTCTCTCAATCACTATCACCACCAACAGTAGGTACAAGACAACCTATGATGTAGAGACTTAGTGTGTAGGTCCTCCCCGCACTTTCACTAACTTGTTGGAAGTCCCTCCCTGCAATTTCAACATCTAATATTGAGTTCATCCATATACTTTTACTAGTGAACCTATAGTTACTCACCATGATTCTACAAAAAAAATGAGGATACCACCCCTACTCAAGCACCAACACAAGTGCAGGTCCTCCTAACATCATCCACAACCACTCAGTTCCATCAATCAGCATGGAAGTTCTCCTCTGCATCTAATAATCAGAGTGGAGATACTCCCAAATCCACTATCAATAAGAATTTATGTCCATCCAATACCAAACTTATTTGAGTGGAGGTCCTCCCCCATCCAAAATGAAATTAAAAAAATATCCCCCTCATTCTCCTACCAATCCGAGCGGAGGTCCTCCCCACTCCATCGATAGTCAGAACAGAGTTTATCCCCATGTCCAAAACTACCAAAATGAATGTACTCCATGAATTATCACCATTCATCACATATGTCCTCACAATTTTAAGATGTTCAATCACATAAAAAATTTCCTTGGGGATATGGATAAACACTCACTATCTACGGTGAAACCCTAAGAAGTTCCACGTTGTCATTGATATATGAATCGATAAAGGTGGTTCAACCCCAAATATTATAGTATGGGGAAGGATATTGATAACTGAGATTCATGATCCAATATTCTTAGGTCCGTAAGAACTCTAGATCCCTCTATAGATACATGTTGGTGGAGATTGTTATGGATCTATTCTAGGGGGATCCACTACATCCGTCTCTATCACCAATGGGGTCCCTTATCTCTACCTCCACCCAAGAAGTGGGGGGAATGTTAGGGTCTAGGATGAAAACTTAATATACAGATCACTCTACCGAGACATAGATAGATTTTTTCTCCCTTTCACATGATGTAATGGTGAACACCCCCTCTTATAAAGATTTGATGAGGAGGTTAGAGCAGCCCCTGACAGACAGACCTACATGCATCAGATGTTTCACATGAATATTGAGTCATGTACTTGTAAATAGGACACATAACCAATCTATGTCAGTTCCATAACCCACATCTCAGCCTCCGCCAATTGGGGACTTGTCTAACCATGTGCATGACCCTTTTTCTGAGTAAGACAGGTTTTGGGAGGTTCTACCCACCAACCAACTGTCTATGGTGTTATTAATTCCTTTAACATAAGAAATTAACATCCCAGAGTCCCCCAATGTGGAAAATTAAATATTTTTCCATAATATTATCCAGTCAATATTAAACCACATCCACGATTTCCTATTGGTATACCCTAGGAGTCAAGAGAACCACAATGGCATTGACCAGTAATATAGAAAGGTTTATATTGTATATTTCTAAATAGCATTGATTTTATAGTCAAATGGGAATCTATATACCATTTAAAAAACATTTGTCAAGATTCTTAGTGTGATCCACTGAGTTTTAAAGAAACAACTTTGCATGTAAAGATTAGAGGCTGGGGACAGTACGCTACTCTCTATTTCAGCCTAATATTTTTATAGTCTATCCTAACTGTAAAAATTAAAATTCCCAATCTCACTACCACCATGGATAGTCTGATTTTAAGATAATTTAATGAGAATTATAGGAAGTGTATCACTAATCTAGTGCATGAAAGGGAAGATCCTTCTCAAGGGGCATTGTACCCAGATGACCCTCGGGCATACGTCCTCACTCTGAAGTAGAGGATGGAACATTGCCTTAAGGATCCCCTTAATAATATGTTTTTCTCTTCATAAAATCAGTATCTCAAAAAGGGAAATTGGTTTTCAAACCTTCAAACTAGTTCAAGGATTCACTAAAAGTAGAGATAGAGCCCATAATATCCTCCTTACACCATCTGCACGATTAATAGAGAAAGGAATATCACTAAAGACATCATTGATTGGTTCCCATATTACTAAATTTACCCATAAGACCCCATGTATTCCAAGTAGAGCTCTCAATTTTTCTCAGTCAAGAACCCTCATTCACAATAGGTGTAGTTTCACATATAGTTAAATCTAATGGAAGGGAATATGGAAAGGGAATGAGGTATGAGTCACTAAACCCACCTGATAAGTGTAATTATCCTCATCATGATATTGTCCTTTACACTCTTTGAGTTTATGAGATGTCTACCCAATATTATGATCATTTCAATGGATAATTGGGTTGATATAATCACCTAAATGACATGATATCTATTCTCACCACACACCTTAGATCCATAGAAACATGATAAGTGGTGATCCCTCCAGATATTACACCATAACAAGTGTGGGTGGACAATTTATGAGAACCCTTGATGTTTTTATCCCCTAGATTTTCTTTGTTCAGTGGGACGGGAGACCCGCTGAAACACATTGACCAATTTATTAAAAGGTTTGGACTGATTTAGCATTGCCTAGAATAGAAGGAGGATACTAAGATCTGATGCCTTATTCATAAAATATAATTTCCCTCGTTCATCTGGTATAACCATATTCCAATAGGAACTATTTCTCGTTCAAAGGACCATCATTGAACGTGCCTCAATTAGTTCATCTCTACCACATAGAATGATAACTATTACCGACCCCTACAAGGGATAAAAATGGCCTCACGAGTAAGACACATAGTTTTTTTAGATGGAATGGCCTCCTATATTCATGTTAAATGACATGTCCACCGAACATATTCTTACAATCTATGTGGGGGAACATCAAGAGTTTTTTGTTCCCTATACACATCACCCAAAACATTATAGGTGGATTATGAGAGTTTGTCGATAAGGACTATAATATGAACGATTCTATGTAGTAAACTAAATAAATGTCGCACTCGTATTACCTTATAGCTCCTGTGATAAAACCTATGATATTTGAGACTCATATGACAGTGCATGTAGTGGTTTGTGTACCTGTATAGTTATTGGTCCCAATTCTAAAAGATAATCACCCATCAAATACCAATGAAGTGAAAACTCATATAGAACCGAACCACCAAGCACCATTGCACAAATCACAACCAGTTAGATGAATGAATGTGGCTATATACCCTGTTATGTCTTGTCACCCATAGTTCCCTTCCTAGATAAAAAGAAATAAACCTCTTCCTTGTTGGATTCAATGGTTCTAGGATAGTTCATATGTTCCCAAGAGAAATGAATTAGGAATATGAGATAATGAAAGAGACCCTTGGAGGAAGGAATAACTATCCAAAATGAAAATTTACTATACTATATGATCCTTTTATAGACCATAAAGGAGTTATACATGATCAAATATTGACTCCAAGACCTTGTGGATCTGGGTTTGATCATGTTATTTGAAAAACTACTGAAGGTGTCACTTGTCATCATCGACATATATAGTGAAATTTAAGGCATTGAAAAATGGTATCATGCTTCTAGAAATGGGATTCCTAAATATGAAAACTTGTTACATATCAGGGTAGTTTCTCACACCCTTTATGTATTCCATTCCCTCTTAGGGAGTCTAAAACCTCATGTGGTTTCCATACCTCCTTCTGTCGCCACTTCCACATCTATTTTTTATCCTTCCAATCCCTATATAAACATGGATCAATGAAATATGGGAATCCAAAGTCCCCCACCAGTGCCAAATAAATTTCATACACTTGTTGATTTCAAGGATCCTGAGTTAGGAAGTGCACCTAGGGTCCACCTAGCACTGGAAGACATCACTGATGATGAGAATGAGTAGGCATTTGGGAATTCTATAGAACTATTAGACTACTTCATGAAACCCTATTGTGAGTAATTCCAAGAAAACCCTATGGGTACCTTTGGAGAACACCATCAGAAAAAGGAAATGGAAATGAGATCATCCATAATTTTCATGCTAACAAGCCCATTAATAATAATAAGACCAGGAAATAGATTTTGTGTAGATCTCAGAAAACACTATCCTCCTAGAAAACTCCATCAGGTCCACATTTGTAGCTAACTTTTCATGTTGAATGGTAAACTGAGCATAATCCACATCATGGTTAGCCATTTATAGAATGTTATATTCCTACACCAACAATGATTCATCGAACTATTTTTCATATCATGTCATGTAGTCAATAGAATTTTTTTTACAAAATAATTCTAAACTCAAGAGTTCATCTGACAAGACATGGTGTGCCACTTAAAAAGGATAGAACCCATATTAGAAAAAAAAATTACCTTGGAATGTAAATAAAAAATCTAAAAGCTCCTCTCCAACATTTCTGAAATTATTTCGATCCTTATGGACCTCCACTTTTCAAGTGAAATACACAAGGCCCTTGGAGATGTTTTAAAAAAACATCTCTAGTAAAAAGATGAGGTAGCTTCTATAGAGTATGACTATAAAGATGAGGATGTGAAAGAGGAATTATAATAACTCATATAAATATATGGTGAGGGTGAGGGAGTTATTATATTGGGGCACATACGCATATTGTATAATATAGGTCAATTTAATTGTGTGGATATCCTCCACTTCCTGGTGAAAATTGCTTCTAGGATCAACCTCATCCTAATCTAAATTCTCGACAAGATGGGGCTGACATAAGAATATATAACTCCCTATAACCATAAGATTCATGGTTTTTAAAATAGAGATAAGCTAAAGTGTGGAAATGTTAGATTGGGGACCATATTTAATGGATTGATATCAAGCATTTAATTCATGGTAGTCTTATATGAATCTACAAACAATTCACTACTAGAAAGCCCTTGGATTCATTTTCACACAATTAAACCCTCCATTTATCACAAGTTCCTCAAATATTACCTCAATAGTTGAGTGTGGGGGGGGATCTAGGGTGATTCATTCCCCTTTGAATTCTATGAATCCCACTATCTAGAGACTAGATACTATAAGTGTGAGGGTTAATAGATTCAAACCAATGGGTTTATGCACATAAATTCTTCTAATGACATAACTTCCACCAATGTAAATCTATGGGATGACTATATTGATATATTGATCCTTTTGACTCATTGGTTATAGGCCCCAATGATTGAACACGGGGAAATTTCTTTATCAATAAGAAAAATGGTTCTGACTCCCTTAAGACGAAGGATCACATGAATATTATTTCATACTCATACAATAGAAATGAATGAATGATACCAGAATCCCATAAAAATTTGAAGTATCAATAATTTCAACCTATGAACATCAGTTCACCTCATCCCTACATGTTTTACAGCGTAGTTTTGTCTCAATGAAATCCACCACAATATTATTCCTTTGACATTAAGCATGGATGTCATTTCGAGAGGACAGATAAGAGTGGCTCAACAACTTCTATCTCTGTAGTTTCAGTATAATAGAGACCAATCACCAAGAATTCTTCATCCACTAAAGCAGTTTTTGGTGCTTCTACTGAAGATAATATCATACAAGAGCTTACCTCGACACTTATTCTCCCACCATAGTTGAGGAATATGATTTTGAAGACACCAACCATAATTTTAAGTTGTTGTCGTCAAAAAAGTTGATGAGTTAACCTATGTGAACATTTGTACATAAGAAAATCCCATGATGACACTGATCAGTGAAACCTTGTGTTTGGATTTGAAAAAGTAACATGAGGACTACCTATAATAGCAACATGATGTCATTGCCTAAAGATATGAAAGGATCCAAAGATTGGAACCTCATCTCTCTGTTCACTATCCTGGCCATCTAGTGAGTCATATAAAGTAATATTATCCTCTACAAAGATTCACCCATATCATAGTACTATGTTAAAGGCCAAAGATGATAATATTATCAAAGATAAATTCTTCTAGGAAGTCCAGCAACCCAGATGGGTAGCCAAAATTTCTTCAAGAATGAAGAAAAATGTAAAGATTATAGTTTTTATCATCTTCCAGGACCTCAACCACCACTATATGACGGACATTTTTCCCATTTCAGTGATATATTTATTAGTAAATTTTATAAGAGTGTTCCAGGACATATCCTTTAGGTAATTGATGCTCTATGTACAACAAAATCTGGATGGCCCACAATGATGAGGAATCCATCTCCTTCAAGGTTCTGTAAGGGACATTCAGCTATTAGAATATGCCATTTGACATTGGAAATGATGGTTCCACTTATCAGTGGACTTCACCCCATATCTTCAAACTAATATTTAGGAAATTTTTGTAATGACACGTGGTTGTTTTGGGGATTAAATCATGCAAGAACCAATAACAAATAAAGTGTAATAAAAAATTGTTCAGCTTCTTCCACTTCTACCATTTGCAGATGAACCCCTCAAATTGTGAATTTGAGGTTACCTATAAGAAATTTAATGTCTTCTTAAAAAATATGATGGCATTAGGATTGACCCAGAGAAGTTTGAGGCCATCAATCAGATTCTCCCCATGATTCATCTGGGTGTTTTGGGGCCTTCATGTCCATATAGCCTACATAAATCAATTTATGAAAAATATGGCCCGAAAGTGTAAGACATTATCATGCCTCACGAATAAAGAAACTATATACCAGTGGAATGACGAGCTTAAAAACACCTATGAAGATATAAAGTAGTATATTTTAAATCATCTAGCTATAATTCCACCTATATCATGGAATCCACTGGTCCTCTATGTGTCCACACAAAAAAAGGTTCTTCGATTCCTTTATCAACCAAAGAAACAATGAGGGATGAGAGAATGGTTTACACTATCTCATTCATATTCTTCTAGACAAGGATACTTGATACTCCTTTATCAAAAAGAGTCTCATTATAATGGTTTTTGAAGTGCATAAGTTGTGGAATTATCTATAAAATCATGACATATAAATTGAAACCTAAGAATAACCACTGAAGTATATCCTTAATCACTCCATGATGAAGAGATGGTTGGAATATTGTCCAGTGATCCTCTCATAGATCGACATTAGGTTCATTCTAAAGAAGGCTACCTAAGGTCAGGAACTAGAATTTATCTAGGCCAATAATCCTACCCCTAAAGAACTTCCCCTGGATGTTTATTTCCCAGATGAGGCTATCAAATCTATAATATAGGACATTATATGTTATCATATGAATTTCGGTGGTACCTCTTAGAGATCGACAAGTATAAGGTTAAACATTCTGGATTTTTGTGGTACCTCTCCTTAATGGTCTCAGGTTTTCCCTTGAGACTTATGTGCCCCACATACATTGGATGGGAGACTATGAGTTATTCATAAAAATGATCAATGTTGACTACATAATCATAATGAAAGAGACCATTCCCCTAATAGAGTTCCCTTGTTAGTTGATGGATAAGTTCCCCTTGCATCCAAAGGTGACTCTTGTACCATGGTCATATAATGGTTAATTTTCCACTTTGGAAGCCCTGGACACATCTCTTATAGATCCAAACCAATATGACCTGATCATTCATGTGTATTTCTAGAGGTTAATCACTACCCTCATTTCATATGATGATTATAGGATATAGGTAGACCAACTAGATGTTAGTTCTTTTATTTTAGGACCTAAGGTCCCCCCATAGAAGAGGAAATACTTTTTTGTATATATCTATTTGTTGAGTATCTCTTTCATGGGTTTCTCCTATAATTTCAATCAAAGAGACTGCGAATTATATAGAGTGAAACTTAGTTCTTTCTCCAAAGTGGGACTAACCATCACTAGAATCTCTAAAAATATGGGTTTGAAGGAATTCTATTATGTTACCTCAATGGAGAGAAGATCTCTCAGGTTATTCTAGAAACCCCTACAGAGTCCCATGGTACCCATCATGCGGGGTTGAATCTCTCCCACCAAATTTAGAGGTTGGGATATTTGTAACCTATCATGGCACATGACTGCATCATGTTCCCCAAGAGTTTCCCTCTGTGTCAAATCATTGAAAACATTATGTATCAAATACCAGTTCTTCTCAAAATATCCAATTATTATTGGCCATTTTCAGTATGGGTACTCGACATTGTTGGAATATACATACCAGTGACATATCGCAAGTGCATGATCATTCAGACCAAAACAGACTTCTTCTCCAATTAATATGAAGCAATTCATCAAAAGGAAGTCAAATAACGACTAGTGATAGATTTTTTGAGATTCTGAATCTTCAAATGATCAGATTTCATCATTCTATTCTCATAAATAAGGTCACCATCTTCAAGGATGTCATGCTGATGAAATTATATTATAAATACAACTTCTAGTCCAACCGTACCTCTCACTATCATGAATAGTAAAATGGGTTGATTGATGCATTCAACGAAACCCCTATATCATGATGCATGTGAAGGTGGTCCAGAACAAAATGATTTTCCCTGAAATTACCCCAATACACTCTCATCATATTGGATGATGACTCATAATTACTCCCTGGTGACCCAATACTCCCTATTATATGGAGCATAGGAATTCCTTCCCATCAAGGTTTAGTTTTTATCCCTTTGAGTAACTGGTGATGATGAGTAGACACTAGAAATAATGGAATAATCCCATCGGTATGAGTTGTATTCCCATCACCAATATAGACTTCATGCCTTAAACATTATATAGAGGTACCATAATAGGATATTGAGAACATTCATCATGAATAGTCACCTGATAAATTTCTCTAGGACGACATGCTACTATACCTCAGAACACTAATGATACCAAAAATGTATTTTCCAATGATGGAGCATAAGGGGGAAAGACCTTACATCATTCTTAAGCTCTATTCTAATGGGTAGTACTCTTTGGTCACCATCGAATGAGAGCATATCAAACCTCCCACAAATGTTGAGTTTCCCAAGTAGTACCATTCATGAGGTTGAAAAATTGTCCATGATGTACGAACATAAAATGATTAAAAATGGTATAATGGGTAAGAATATAAAATATTTTAAAATGGTCCAAGAATTATAAACTTAAACTTTCTTCAAATGGTCAAGGTAGAGGAGCCTTAAACTATTTGGAATGGGCCTGTGCAACATGAACATAAAATAACCTCAATCAGTCTAATAATTATGATATGAAAATGTTTCTAATAATTCAATGAATTTGGATCTATTTTTATCCCTTGTTATATTAGTTGTATGAAATTAAAATTTTCTACATATTGACCCTATTCTAAGAATTGTGAAATTAAAATATTTTCTGTTTCTTCTGAGGTTTTTCCAAGGTACATAGGCATGTATTTCCTCCTTTTACATTGGGTCCTATGACATTCATACCATATGAATACCCTCAAAATAAAAAAATCCCTTGTTTGACCATCATGAATTTAAATATTTTCTCAATAGTCCAAGAAACATGACATTAAATATTTTCCATGTTCGAGAATGTATGAACATAAACTATGTGAAATCAGTATCAGGATTTTGTTAGATGGCAATCTGCCTCCTTGGATCAATTCAATTCTGGGTTTTACCCTAATTCACTGCACAGACATCTTGAAGGCCCCAACCCTGGTCCAATCATTTTTACCATAAACTATTTTTCAAAGGTCGAAGATCTATGAACTCAAACTAGGAGCCTTGTTCTCAGAATTATGACCTTAAATTATGTATGATCACCCATTATTTTCATGGTCTACATATTCCAAGATATTTTATCAAGACAATTCCTCCAACATCTTTATAGAACTATGTGTGGCTTGATTCCCTTCTTCATAAGTTATATAGTGACACATAGACTCCATATCACTGGCCAAACCACATATTCACCGGAAGGCCATCTGTTAAAATGGTGAAATAGACCAAAACATACTCATTGGAATAATTTTTAGGTAAAAGTACAATTTATTTTCCTTGAACTATCAACAGGCCAAGATTCCCTTATTTCTTGATATGAGGAAGGAAATAACGGACATCTCGATGTATAAGACATACAATTTCCTCAGTGTAGAACATTAAATTTTATCCTTAAACAATACAAATTTGTTATGCCTCATATCAAAATATTAGAAGAATCAATATCCAAATTCGAGAGGGCGTCCACCTATCTAAATCATTTTCCTACCACATCATGTATCATAACTACGTGCAAGATGATTCCCATAATAATGGGATACATAGTGACTTCCTGATATATTATCATAGGTCTACCCCCCTTCATCAACTCACTACAATGACTTTCATTCCTTAATGTCATAATGTATACCAGGGGGTATGATTTGTCATGTTTTGTATTATAGTGGGCCACTTTAATGCCATTCACATAGGGTTTTCAGTGTTTCCTATCATAAAAACCACCTAAGGACACTCATTCCCCCCTAATTTTATATTCTCTATGATAATAAACTGGCAACTACCCCATATGAAATCAGGATTCCCCATACAACATGTATGATATTACCATCACACCAATATACCTAGTGAACAATATTAAACTATGATCTTACGCCATATACAATTAGGATACCCCATACATCATCTATGGGAAGACCATTACACCACCATACCCAATTCAAGAAATTAAAGTATGATATTACCCCTTATACATTCGAGATGATTCTTAATAAGAGATAATCCTACCTCATATAAAATTATGATGCCTCATATGATAATTATGAGATATACCACACACTGCCCCTTAAAAACCTGGATGTATACTAATCTGTTATGATTTGATATCCTTGAGAGACTAGATGTCACCCAACTAGGGTTAGTCTCCAACCAATCAGTGTCTCAAAAATACATGTTTCATGATTCCCATCCTTATGGGATATGTAGTGATGCCCCAATAAATCATCATGGTCCTAACATTTCCATCAACTCACCTTGGATTATTTACCCTGTACTCTAGGATTGATTCATGCAAAACTATAAGTTACTCTATCATACATGAAGAAATATCTTCCAGGTTACCTAATATTTCCTTCAGGATATTCCCCATTTCAACTTTTACACTTCTTTTTTTCTCCAATTTTTATAAGAATCATCCACCTAATCTCAATAGGATCCCTAATGTAATGGCCTCATGATACAATTGCTCACAAACCATCATGGTCTCACAAAGAGAAGGTTCTTCAATAGAAAACTATAGATCCCACATTTATTATTTCGTCAAAATTATATCCTACATTTATTTTCCCTATGTTTAATTTATGCATTTATAGAATCTACATTTAAAGCATGGTCAACATTTGTTTCGCATCCATCAGTTTTTCACATTTTAATTTGTAGAAACTCAAAGTCACCATTTCCATCATGGTATTTGTCTATCATTTCTTCCCTCATTATTTTCTCCCCTAGAAATAATAAGTAATCTGAAACACTCATTATTTCTCATATTATGCATGTATTTTTTAGGCCTAGGGGTTGGTAGGATGTGAGAGCACCTAAAACATCAAAAAAATATGACTATAAAATAGTATTATAAGTCTTGGCTCCATAAATATAAACTTTGTGTTTATTATCCGAGGAATTTTTTGTGTGTCATTGGGGATCCATAGCACTCAATTCACATTGGGTTTGTCACTCCGCCACAATGAGCTTATCAATTATAGATGACCAGTCATGTTTTAAGAATCATGAATTTATATTGTGTGAAGGATTCCTCATAGAAATTTATGATGACATTGTTTTTCCTCCTAGTCCCATATTTTCACATAGAGTTTCATCCCATTGAAGTTGTGTATGTTCTTTTCAGACATGTAGCCCCTATTCCAAGAATCATGACATTAAACTAAGAGTCATGTTCCAAGAATTGTGATCTTGATCTATCTGAAACACTCCAGATTATATGACCCTAAAATAGGATCCTAGGTCCCAACATTATGACCTTAAAATATTTTCACCAAACCACTTATGTTTCTTATGACTTATGAGATCAATTGTCCCCCCATTCACACCAGGTTACTACTCTTTCAGGACATACCAAAAACTTTGGGTTTCACATGGTTTTAATCCTATAACCATCAACTAAGAGTCCAAGTCCAACAACCAATAAATTAAATTGTGTGGTTCCCCCATGTAATGTGTTCTATGTTGTTAGACCTTATTGGTCCTCAATGAACGTAGGATGTGTCTCTAATACACAGTGTGTTTCTTTATGTGGTATTCAACCCATTGGTCTGAACTATATGATTTTAAACTATGTTACCACAATCCAAGTATCATGACGATAACTATGTGGACACACCCTAGACTCTTTTTCTCAGTGTAAGGTCTTCTATGTTCAATTTTCCACATATTTACCTATAGGGAGTACCCCCATCATTCTACACTCTCTTGTATTCTGCCACATCAGTTGGGTGGGATCCATTCATGTTAATTCGCATTTCCGAATCATATGATGTTAAACTGTTTGATATATCATCATCACTGCATGATATAAAAATGTGTTAACAACATCTTCACCTTATGATATTGGGCTGCATTCCCAACATCCTGACCATAAAATGTTAAACTACAATTCTTCCATTCACATTTTATGACATAAATTTCTGAGCCATCTTAGTCCCTTTCTTGAGAATCCATTTCTTTAGATATTGGTCACCTACTATATTGTTCATGTTCTTCGACCATCCTCAGACATATGATGTGATGTTTTCCATAGAAGATGATTCCAAACATTATTCAGACCAATACACCTACACAACATTTGAAATTTCTTGGTGGTGTAATTTCAAGAGGGTTGAGATCAATTCAAATATTCCATTAGTTCATCTCCATGTTTCACATGACCGTTTATTTTTTACCTCTTCATTGACAATTTTCAAACACCCCCTCTAATAGAATTGGTAAATATCCATGAACACTCACATATTGTCCTTAGCCCAAGCTCGAGATGGTGTTGGACATCATTATGAGATAGGTCCCATGTTAGAAATACAGTCATCAGTCAACCATCAGTTTTTCCCCATCCTCATCTAAATAGTACATAATTTTCATTTGAAACATGTGAAATAGTTATCCTCTATCATCACAGCACCCCAGGTGTTCAATATATTGTGAATTAGGTTTTAATCACTTAATTAACTTTTGTTTGGTTAGAATGAAACAAACCTATAATTACTAGATTCCTTTACTAGAACACGTTATAAAGTGAATTAAATAGTTTAGAGAGCCTCATTATCATGTTATAACCCCTCTCATCCAAAAAAAGTTTGTAAATTATTCAACATGTGCTAACCCAGAGTTTTCAATTAGTGTAGGGGACGTTCATAAAAATGAACAATCACATGGTCATCCCTAGATTCTCACACCCATCATGACTAGTATGAGCATAGGGATATGTCATTTGTTATCTTAGGTATATGAATAATGTTAAATTATAAAATGAAACAATAGAAGTATGTTCATGCATGGGATAATTTCAAAAATAATATTCCAATGTTTTAGGGTTTTATCTACATATTGGATCCTATAACTATTAGAATTCCCCAAAATATTGTTCCATATGATCAGAAACTCATGGTCGAAAAAAAATTTTAAGTGGGATCCAAATTATACTACCATTCCCCTAGGTTGAAATAATATTTCTTAGATTTGGGATAGAATTCATCCACCTTAATCCAAATATAGTTCTTCTCATATTGACATTCAGCCTCTCGGGATGTTTCCTTTTAAAATTTGGCCTCATCTTCTTCCAACAAAGCCTTCAGATGACTGATGATCTTATATTGATAGGACTCCATGTCCCATGCTCTTATATTATCCCTTCTGTGTGGTAGATCTCCCATTCAGCTACCTAATGTTACTATGATCCCCCCAGCCCTGTGATTATTATATAAAAGATCAATATCTTTTAAATTGATATGTGGATGCTCAATGAGGACGTCTTTATCTAGGGTGTGAAGGATTATAGAGTCCACCCCATATATCATTAGTTTTACTAGAGAGTGTAAAATTGGTCCCATATATATTGGTATGTTCTCCATCATGGTGAAAGTGATGAAATTCCCTATGTACCTCCACATCATGCGACAAATGATCTAGCTATCATCTGCGGTATCTGATATAGAATCCATCAAGTCTTCGGGCGGTGTATGATCATATGGAGAGAAGAACTCTATAAATTCAACCACATGATTTTATATAGGCATATACATGTGTACAAGTAGGAAAAATATCATTTCTAGAGGAAACAATCCTCACCATGCAACTCAGCTGGGAAAGAAGCCTCAAATGCCTCCTTTGGAACCTCCAAGGATGACTAATCAATCCCATCCTATAGATTTTCCCTCATTTTAGGAACAATCCCACCCTCATCTTCCACATACAAAATCAAATGTAATAGTAGGGTAGTCATGAAAAATGTAACATCTGTAGTTACTCTAGCTATATGAAAAATTGCAACCTCCTCCTTTTAGGGTTCATCTCCAAAAACCACCTCTGGTAGAGCTTCTATAATAGGCTCTACAACCAAAAATACATCAAATATCCCCACCGTGGGAACTTATTTATCCCCCTCCATAGATGAAACTATCTCAATAGTATCTTACGGTGGAACCTCCATAGTTTGACCGACCACCACAGCCTCCCCAACCATTTTCTCTTAGAAAACAACAAACTTTCTCACAACCTCGGCCTCTGGCACCACAGACGTTGATATTTATTTTTGCAGCTATGCCCCAAATATGTTTTGAACATCCAAATATGAGTTTGTAAAATTCCAAAATGAAAATAATAAGAGAAACAAAGGATAAGTAGAAGAAGGATACATAAGAAGTATAGCCCGGTGTGGAGCCTAACAATATTCATTATCAATCCGATTAGAAATGGGATTCCCCTAGATACTACCCCCTCAGTAATAGGTTCCACTTATTCTAATGGTTGGACATACATGACCCCACAATTTGGGATTGACCCCATGCTCACCCATTTGAGGGTTGAGACTCACTCACCCTCTACCTGAGGTTCATCAGAATCCTCCTCCTCCAACACTCTCTCCACTATATGTACATTTACAATAAGTGTAATACCAAAAATATAATGTTTTGGTAATTTACAATGAACACAGGGTATGAATATTTACCTAGCAAATAGAAGAGAACTCTTCCATAGGAGACTCCTAATAGGTGTTTCTTCCCCAGAACTCTTCGGAATCTCCTTGGTGTGGTTCACAAAAAGATAACTCACTAGATGAGAGCTCCGAAGCGGTGGTCATTCCCAATAATACCTTTACTAGGATGGTTAGAAAACACATATTTCCTTAAGAGTAGTCCTGAACCTCCATAATCCTGATTTATTCACTACCTCTTCTCAAGACACATTGAAGATAAACTTTTCATGTCCAATCCTAATGAGAAATATTCCATATCTTTTGTTATCTCGTGATATTGCATAGAGTGTTTCTATTTTTCTAAAGAGCCCCCAACTCTCCCAAGAATCTGTAAATATGGAATTGTTGGGGACATCTATGTAAGGCAGTTACTTCCCTAGAACTTGTAAATATTTCCACCAAACCACCCTAGAGGGTTTGAAATCTTCCCACAACCACTTTGGTAGGGTAGTTGATTCAGATTCTTTTCATGTACATCTACCCTCCGCCTATATCGGGAAAAGGACCACCTACCCTACAACAACTACAATACACATCAGGCCAACCCTACCAACATTATGAACTCCCATGACCACTCGTCATTGATATAAAAATTGTTGGAACTCTCTTTTAGTATATTGAGTGGTTTGGTTCCTCCACATCTCCCTTGGATATGTGTTATCTATGATTAGTACATGTTCATTGCTGAGACCATAGGCGAGGGATTGTGGTTGTAATTTCTATATTGACCCTTTCCTTTTACACATATTATTACATTATTTTAAACAAAATTAGAATTAGAATTACAATACAAAGGTATTATGTGTCTAAGAAGAATAGGTACATAAAACATAAAACATGGAACTAAATAAAAAAATTCTTTTTTTAATGTTTATAAAGGAAACCTAAAATTTATTCATAAATTACATAGAAAAGGATGACTGGGGGATAACATGAACAAATAGATAAGCTAAAATCCTAGTTAGGGAAAAAATATGAGAATAAATCTGATCACATACCTTAGAAGGCATGGAATAATGATATAAAAAACGCATATAACATGATTACACATAATGAATAATAACATATACACCATTAAATAATATAATCGTGGAATCATAGTAATATGGAAGCATCATGAAATAGGACTTTTTCATGGGTCATGTCATGTTGCCCATATAATAGGATGATTCAAGGTTAATAACCGAGACCATTGCACAAGGAGCACGAGTCAAGGAAAATAGCCAAGACCATTGCATCTAACTTCTCATGAGACAATACATTTCCCAATGAATTAGAGTTATATATGGGAAAAAGCATAATAAATTTTTCATTAATATGTTTTCCACATAAATATTCATACATGATCAATCACAAATAAACATAAGGGTACCCATGAAAAGAAATGTGTGCCACAATCATAACATAAGGAATAATAAATGGGTGTATAATAAAAGTATACATGAAATAATGTGATTCAAAAAAAATACATGGACATTAATAAGAGAAAATAGAAAAATATAATGGTAATTTATTTCAAACATATGTGATATCATCTAAAAAGTGTATTTAATAAACTCAAGCATTAACACATTTTAGTACGGTTTTAAGTAAAATACAAAATTGAATTTAAAATAGAAAAGGTAAAAATCATTTATAAAAAAATAGTAGAACCAATAAGGTTTTCATAATAAAATAATGATTTTACAAAAATAATGGTGGCTTAAAAGAGATGACAGAGTGAACTTGAAATTGGGTAAGAATTCGGGAAGTTCCATTGAATCGGGATTTCTTATCTGGGAGAATTGAGAAGGGAACCATTTAAAAACTTGTATATCCATAAAATATAATGATTAATGGATCATGATACATTAGTTTATAATTTTTTTTAATATTTATATAAAAATAAAAGATAATTTAATTTGGGTAAAAATAGAGAAAGAGTAACCTGAAGGAATAATAGAGGTTTGGGTATAATCTCTTACATTAAATCTGATGGTGTTCTTGAATTGATATTAATGTACTAGAGAATAAAATTAGATTAATTAATTAATAATTACATATACTCTTATACATGTAATTTATTCAGTATAACCTTATTATGTTCATTCATGCCATTTTTGAATAGTTAAGAGGTAAATTTTCATTATTTGGGATGATTTGTTTCTGTGGTTTTCATGACATGTTTAAATATATATATGTTCGAATAATCAGGTAAGATGAGGATAGTTATATATAATGGAAGTTATATTTTATTAGATAACATATAAATGATAAATTTTATATAAAATTCTGGTGGTTATTTGGAGTGAGGATGAATCATTATATAAGACATCAAAGATAACCCTTTGGGTTAATTGATTGTTTTTTATCACAAAAAACTCATTTGGTCTTATAAATTAATAACATTTATAAAAAATGATTCCATAATATCAAATATTATATATTAAATAAATAATAATATGGTTCAACCATAAATATTGTTTCATGAAATGAATTGAAGACTGTAATGAAATTTAAAACCTCTCGTCCTTGAATTTTAAAAATTAACACATCTCAGATGGTGTTTCCATTTCTAGTATAAAAGGAGGGGAAATGAGATATGATGATTAATTATTACTTTAGAATAAAAATATTAATATAAATTTAAGGTATTTGAGTTATCATACCATTTTTATGAGGGGATTTGAGGATAGAAATGAACACAATAGAACTTGAAATGAAATTGAAATAAAAGGGAAGAGGGTTTTACGTCTTGATTCATTCATTATGAGAACATCCATAGGGGATAGGTTTTGGTATTTTTATGATACCAATACCTCTTTATCATTGTATATGGTCTTAGAAGATGTTAGGAGGGGTGGTATTTATTGTGTAGTGGATTAGTGTTTTCTCATTGTTTAATTCATTAGTTTATTATTTTTTCAAATATAAGAAATAATGATACTTTTGTAGAATAAAGATTGTAATTTGATCTTGTGAGTTTGAAACAATTCTTATTACATCATCCATGACTCAAAAAATATTAAATTTAACATATAATGTTTATATACCGTAGATTATCATTTTTTACTATTCACCAAAAATTCATGTATTACAGAAAAATCTTAAAAAGTCACCATGATCATTTTTTGATTGGTAGAATCAAAAAATGATATATATTTTATGAAATTAATTTTCTATATATTCGAAATTTAAATTTTAATTAAAATAATAATTTACATGAAAATTAAAAAATTAAAAAAAAAACTACTTTTCTAACACATTGAAAGATTAATTTAGGTGTTATAAAATTATATTATAATTATAAGACATAAAAGTATTATTTTATGAATACATTTTAGGAAATTAAGTTTAATTTATTTATTAAATTAATTATAGAATTTTAATTAAATATACATGACTTATAAAAATACCAACACATAATTGATATTTTATAAAAAATATTTATTTACTTATACTATGATATAATTATATCATATTGACACGAATAAGATGAAAAAATTTATTTATATCTTCACTGGTGAGGTAAATATTACATAGTATGATTTAATATTCATAAGGGTCACATTGCTATTCAAAAATGTTGAGTTGCTATTTCATTGGTATTTATTCCTTAACTTCTAGAGACACCATTAAATTCTGTCATTAGTCATTTATAAAGTTTCTATTAATTTCTATATATAATATTAGGAGAGTATAGTATAAGAAATAATTTTTCTAAGGGAAATTCATTGATAATTCATTAAGTCATTACATTCTTCCCCCTCATGAAATTTCACCATCAAAATTTCATTTTGCAGTCTAGGCTAAAAATATGTGTGGGTACTTCAAATTCATCGCTTCCTCTAGTTCCCATGGTCCCTATTCATTGTTATGGTTCAACCATAGTACATTTACTAGACAAGTAATATTGTTGTGTAGAACATTATCTCTACAATCCAATATCTTCACTGGATACTCCTTATAACAAATATCATTCTACCATTATACCACCTATGAATATAGTACATGTGAAGGATCTGGTATGTACTTCATTCAGAGGGATACGTGGAAGAAATCATGTACATTAGACATTGTAGGTGGAAGTGATAGTCGATAGTCCACAACATTGATGTGATCATGAATCTATATGGGGATGATGTTCCTTGGACTTAGCTTTACTTTCTTCCCAAATCTCTTGACCTTCTTCTATGGAGATATTTTGGGGAATACCATGCCTCAAACCTTTAACTCTATGTCTTATTGACTATTATATGCATTTCTATTTTTTTGACTTTTGGATTACATGATGTGAAGCCGAATGGTTTTCACCTTATCCGTTATTTCTTCGAACATTTTAGGTATTAACAATATACGATCACATATTTCATCTTAGCATTCTGGTTTTCTACACTATTTTCCCTTAAAGGGATTCATATGAAGAAATCTAGATATTGGAGTGGAAATTGTTGTTGTAAGAGAATTCCACCAGTGGAAGATGATGGTTCATCCTCCATTGAAGACCATGAAACACACTCTCAATAAGTTTTCCAGTGTCTGAATGGTTCACTCAGATTGTCCATATTTTTTAAGAAGATAAGTTGTACTAATGTTTCGATCAGTTCTTCGATAATATTGGAGACCTTTCTAGAACTTTAAGATGAACCTCGTATCCTGATTAGATAGAATTGATAGTGGAACTCCATGCATCCTAACATCCACTTTGTTATATATCCATTCAATTTAATCTAATGAGAATTCCTATCGAATTGAGTTAAAGTGGGATATCTTTATAAGGAGATCCACAATTATCCATATAGCATTGTTTCTTATGGATTTCTTTATATTTACAGTGAATACATCCATGGTAATATTCTACCACATTCATGTTTGTATGGTTAGTGGTTGAATCATCCCCTTATACTTTCTTCTTTCAACCATCACTTTTTTTCATTAGGAGCACATTGATGTGTATTCAAAAATATACTTCCTTATATTGTCCCACTAATAGCTATCTCAGAGATCTTGCTACTTCTTTATGGTCTCTGGGTAGCAGATAAGGTTGGGATTTGTTCTTTTTTAGATGATCTTTATTTATCTCTAGATCCTATGGTAAACATAGTCATGACCCAAATCTTATAACGTTTTCCTCATAAATATTGAACTTAGAGGATTTATTATATCTAATAGCTTCCAACATTTTCATAATTTCCATATAATTTCTTTATGACAACTTTATTTTCTCTATGAAAGATGGTTGAAAAATAATGGGAGAAATGTTTGATGATTTTCCTCCCTTGATCATTCAAATGTACATCTACTGCAAGTATAGGAATATTAGACCCTTATCAATTCCCATAATTGATAATGATGCCAGATCCTTTGTACTAAGAGTATCCACTGCCTTATTTTTCTTACTAGGATGGTAGTGTATTGAGAATTAGTAATCCTTTATTATATGTAATGATCTTTCCTGGCCCATATTAAGATCCATCTTTGTGAATGTATATTTGAGACTATTGTGATCAGTATATATCTCACACTTATCCCTGTAGAGATAATGCCGCCAGATTTTCTATGAAAATATCATTGATGCAAACTCTAGATCATGTGTGGGATAGTTTTTCTCATGAAATTTCAACTTTTTTGAGGAATACCCTATCGATTTGTCCTTGTTCATCAGTACACAACCTAATCCCTTCTTTGAATATTTTTTTGTACACCATAAATAGTTCCCCACTTGTCAGGAGTGTGAGTACTGATATAATGATAATCCTATTTTTGAGATCCTTAAATCATTCCCCACATTTATGGGTCTAGAAAAACTTCACTCCATTATATTTCATATTAGTTATTGGGAATTAAAATGGTGATAATTTCTTCACAAATCATCGGTAATACCCCACTACACTAGGAAAGCTATGGATCTCCATTACAGATGGTTGCTTGGCCACTCTTCAATTTCCATTATCTTGGACGAGTCCATAAATATCCCTTAACTGGTGATAACATTCCACACGAATGATAATTCCTCTATCATGAACTTACATTTACTATATTTGTCAAAAAAATTCCCCCTTCATAATTTCTTTATCACAGTATTAAAATTCTCTTAATGATTCTCCTTGATCTTAGAGAATATCTGAATATCATCAATAATGACTTCTAAAAAATTATCAAGGTAATCTATGATGAAAAAATTCGTTAAATCCATGAAAATCGATAGAGTATTAATGTGTTCAAAGTGAATCACTATGAACTCAGAGTGTCCATACCTTGTTCATAATTTAGTCTTGGTAATATCTCCCTTACTCACCTTTAATTGGTGATATCATATCCAAATGTCCACCCTAAAGAAATAACTGGACCCACGTAGCTGATAGAACAAGTCATCTATATGAGGAAGGGGATACATTTTCTTTATCGTGATTTTATTAAGATCATTATAATCACTGTAGAGGTTCATTGATCCGTCCTTCTTCTTAATTAACAAGACATGTTCACCCCATGGGGAAGCAATCAGGCATATAAAACCCTTCACTAGATACTCAAATAACTTCTTCTTTAGGTCTTCCAGCTACAAAGTGTCCATTATATAAGGTGTATTTGAAATAATAATACATCCAAGAATAAGTTAAATTGAGAACCCAACCTCTAAGTTAAGAGGAATGCCAGGAAACTCTTCTAGTAATACATCAGTGTAGTCCCTTATAATGGGAATGTATTCAAGCATGATTATATCCATTATATCATTCATTTGAGTATGATATTCTTACTCATAAGGCACTAATATCCACATTTGAGATTTTTATTATGAAGTAGATTCATCTTCCACAAAGAAGTACATAATTGTAGGATTCTTTGAGATGTGAAGATTTATCTCTCTTTCCTGAATGTTCATGGTGGATTTGTATAAAGATAGCAAATTTGTGTCCAAAATAGAATCAAAATCTACCAAAATACAAATTTTGAGGTGGTGATTGTGTAGTTCACATAAACATAAAACATGTGAATGAAGGAATACAAATAGAATAAAATAGTATGTTTTCTATTCCTGAATGAATAATCAGCTTTTCTATAACCTCATTATTGTACAGTTCCATATCAATAGTAGTGACATCATAAGCCCTTCCTTTTTCCCTCAGAGGTTTTTGTTTATTTCTTCCAATAACCTTTTGATTAGGGAAATTGATTGCATAATACCCTTGTTCCTTATAGTTGAAACACTATACTACTGGATGAACATTGATTTAAACCTTCCATTATTCTTTTACAATATAGGATGTATTCAAATCCCTTATTTATTTATTATCTAGATGTTCCATTCTTCAAAATTTTAAGTAATTCCTTGTTCCCTTTAGATATTTCCAAGGATGATTCATCCCACAATTCTAACACATGGGATTTTTTGGTCTTATTTACGTCATGGGAATTATTTCATGATCTTCTCATGTTAGACTCTTGTTTCCATATTTTTTAATCGGGCCCACGAGACACTGAGAGTATATTATCTCAATTTAACCATTAGGAGAACAAAAAACAATCTCATCACACCAATCAAAGTCTCAAATCGCCAATGAATTTCATAGACTCTACCTTATTATTCTAAATAAGCGACCCACTATGCATTCGGTGTTCATTAAAATGTTAGAGGCATACCTTAAAATCCTAGTAATGATTTCTCCATATGCCTTGATATACACATCCTTTTTATAATTAAGACAAAGGAACTATCTTTCCATCTTGAGATTGAGGGTTTCAAGGAAAATAATTAATAAAAAATATTTTCTTTAATTCCTCTCAATCCACGGAATCAATTTCCTCCTTGGACATTATTTTTTTTTATCAGTCTCCACCAATGATCAGATTCCCCATCAAAACAATAGATTGCCATTATGAAATTCTCTTCTTTTGAGAACTTTAGGATAGGGAATATGTTTTAAATGGAGTTAATTTACTTTTCCCAGAGGAAGGGATTAGAAGATCCAAAAACATTGGATTCCTTTTCCACATGAAGGATTCAACAACAACTTGGTCTTTCCATAGAAGAGGAGATAATTCCACATGAATTATGTTATTATTCATTGCTTGAGGCAGTTGAGTAAGTACTTCCGTGACGTTTTGAGCACCCAATCCCCTCATATTTGGTATATCATTATGGAAATAGTCACATTTTATATAAAATTGATTATTGGAACATGTTCTTCTAGTTCCTGCAATTAACTATGAATAATAATGTGACATTAAGGGGATTTAATACATAACCAAAAAAAATAAAAAGGAAAATCTAAACATAAAAGGATAAAATCTTAATGGGTAAGTTTATATTAACATTTGATTCCATAGGTTTCAATATAGTTTTTCCATGATCTGTTTCTTAAAATATATTATTATTCTATTTTTATTGTTCCCATAATAATGGTTTATAATGGGATTTTGAAATTACCAAATTATATCCCCTGGGGGTGTGAAACCATGTGCATAGTAAGGAACATTATCATGTACCCGGTTACCCAAAGATAGGCTCGGAACACCTTGTTAGAGTTATTACCCCTAGGTACATCTATTCCCAAACCACGCCAACATATAGTATCTAGACTGAGATGTATTTTCTCAGTAAACCACTTACTCTATGCTTATCAAAATTATGTGATGTATTCTTATACATAGTCTTATCCATAAGGTTCTTAATAAAGTTCTCTATTCCTAATCTCAAATAATAACTAGACTATCCTCTGATATCAACTATTTAAAACCTAGCCTTTGATATATATCATTACATGATTTTAAACTTAATTATACTTAAAATTTCAAGATAATAATCAGAACATCTAGTTTATTAGAAGACTAATTACATAAAACTGAAAACGTGGAAATAAAAAAAATTATTTATTTAATCTTCATAAAGGTCTCCAAACATCCTTTGAGTCCTTACATTAATATAGGATATCCTGAGGATGACATGAACAAAGGGATGAGATAAAATCCTAGAAAGGGAATTAACATAAGAATAAGTCTCAGAACATGGGTTAGATGGCATGAAATAATGATATAAAATGTCATAGAAAATGATTAAACCTAAGGAATAATAAAATATTGAACATGAGATCATATAATCCTGTAATCATAGTATTTTGGCAGGAAGAAGAAACATGAATTTAGAACGAGTCAAGGCTCATTTCGTATAGAGTAGTACGAGTCAAGGCTAACCACCAAGACTATCACACATGGAGCATGAGTGAAGGCTAACTTCCAAGACCATTTCACATAACATCTAATGAGACTAAACAATACCAGATTCATTAGAGCACTCTTTGGGTGTACCCATCATTAACATGTTCATGAATATGTTTTCCACATAAATAATCATACATAATCAATCATCCATAAACCTAAGGGTACCCATGGAAAGAAACATGTATCATAATCACGTCATAAAGAATAATAAATTGGGGTATCATACAAGCGTTAATAAAATAAAGGTATTAAAAACACATGGAAATTCGTATGGGAAAATAGGAATATATCAATGAATGCGATGTCAAATTGAACTGAAAACATCTAAAAATAGTATTTTAGAATCTTGAGTATTAAAATATATTAGTGCTGTTTTGAGGAAATACTAAAGGGATTTGAAATTAAAAGGGAATTATCTTTTAAAAAAATCAGAAGTGAAGAAAGAAGGTATTAATAATAAAAATAAATATTTTATAAAAAATGGTGTCTTAAAAAAGAGAATAAAAGGAACATGAAATTTGGTACGATTTTGGGAAGTTCCCATAAATCGGTGTTGCTTATTAGGATGAATTGAGAAAGTCGTCATTTAAATTCATGTAATAAAAAAAAGAGAAGGGTGAATGGATCTTGATAAATGATTTTTGAACAAAATTTATAATATGTAGATAAAAAAATAGAATTTTATTTGGTAAAATGTGGGAAATAGTTACCCGAAGGAATAATAGAGGTTTGGGTAAAATCCCTTACCTTAAGTCTAGTGGTGTTATTAAATTGATCTTAATGTCCTAGATCATAAAATAAGAATCATTAATTAATAATAACAAAAAATATAACATATTTAATTTATATATTATGACCTTATTATGTTCATTCATGGCCTTTTTGATGGGTTAATAGGTTCAATTACGTTGTTTGGGAAAGTTTATTTCTTTGGGTGTTATGATCAGTTTACATCTATACATGTAAAAATAATACTATAAGATGAGGATGGATTCCTAAAATGGAAGCTATATGTTATTAGAGAAAATACATAATACTAAATGTTTATAAAATTCATTTTCTTAATTGTAGTGTGGATGAATCATTATATAAAACGTTAATGATTACTATTTTGGTTAACTAGTAGTTTTGGGATCACAATGAACTCATTTTGTTTTATAAATGAATACCATCTATAAAAAATTATTCCAGAACAATACATAGGATATATTACATAAAAAACCACATTCAAAAATAACAATTTTTTCATGAAAAAAATTTATTACGGTAATAGAAATTGAAAACCCGTCGTCCTTGAATGTGATAAATTAACACATCTCGAATGGTTTTTCCATTTATTGCATAAAATAAGGGTAAAAGAGAGATGATGATGAATTATTCTATTAGAAAAAATAATTTATGTACATGTAAGGTATTTTATTTATCATATCATTTATATTATGAGATGTGTGGATAGAAAATACTTCAAATAAACATGAAAAGAAATTGAATGAAAACGGGAGAGTGTTTCACCTCTTGATTCCTTCCTCTCGAGAACTGCATTAGGAGAGATATTTTGGTATTTTGATGAGACCAACAGATCATGAAAATGGGAGAGGGGATTAGTGTGATATTTGAGTATAATTTTTACAAGGTACAAGGCTTGAGATGTGTGAGGATAAGAGGTGGTGAGGGGTAGTATTTCTAGTTATGGCGATGAGTGTTTTCTCTATATTTAATTGAATAGTTTTTTATTTTTCTCATGAAATAAAATATTGATGATTATTGAAAGTAAAAAATATTAATGAGTTTTTTTGAGTTAGAACCGATTGTTCTTAAATAACCCATGTCACAATAAATTATGTATTTTACATATAATATATATATATATCATAATTACCATATTTTATTATTCACCCAAAATGTAAGTATTTCAGAAAAAAGATCAAAATATTACCCTTACAATTTTTAAACATGTTGAATGCAAAAATTATAAATGTTTTTTGAAAACCATTTTCAAAATTTTTGAAAATTAACATTTTTAATTAAAATAACAATTTTCTTGAAAAATACACATTTTGAAAACTAAAACTCATTTTCATCATGTTAAAAAATTTAATTATTGTCTCATAAAATTATATTATAATAAAAAGTCACCAAAATATTTTTTTATTATAAAAATTTACAGAAATGAATTTTCTTTAAATTTATTAAATTATTCATAGAGTTGTAAATAATTATACGTGACTTACCAAAATAGCAACACATAATGATTTTTCTAAAAAATATTTATTTACATATATTGTGATATAATAATATCATTATGTCACTTATAAGATGGAAATTTTTTATTTATACCATCATTGGTGGGGTTACTATTATATTAGCTGATTTACTATTCATAAGGGCCACATTACTACTCAAAATGACAAGTTACAATTTCATCAGTATGTGTTCCTTATCATCTAGATATACCTTTTATTTCACTCGTTTTTCATTTATAATGTTAGTATTGTGTTCTATATGTAATCTTATGTGATTATACTATAATATATAATTATAAGAAGTAAAATCCATTGATAAAATATTGGGTCATTAAAATTATAATTGTACTTTCCCATACTCAATTGTGAAAATTCATCAGATGTATCTCATGACCTATAGACGACTGTATTCATGCACCTACATGTATGCTTTTTGGGTCATCCACTAGAGACATCTAAACTACATTGTGAACCGATGTGGGTTGTAAGACTCAAAAATACTCTAGAAGTCGACACTCACCACAAGTACCCCACCCTAGAATTCCAGGAGGTACGATCATTACTTAACGGTCCTCATTCCATCATTAGTTTATGTCCCCATTAGAAGGGGGATCATGTGAAATATTATGTTCTCTACAATCCTAAACCATTCCAACATGTCCACAGTGCACCGACTAAGTGGGAGACTCCAGAACATGTTCAGAATCACTATATGTAAGTTTTTACCAGGACGATATATGGGGTTTGTGTATTCATATCCCCCATGTGCACTATGACCCAACTGTACACAAAATATAATGGGATTCACACACAAAGTGGAGACTTCCCTTGGATGATGTGGTGGTGTACCTTTTACAGCTTCCCCAATATTGGGATTTCAAGATTAACATGTTTCCCCATTTCCATCCTGGCATCCATGATGATGATTCATGGACACAACCCCATGTCTGCATCCCTCACTGGGAGCATCCAGAAATAGATCAGTTAAACAATTATACTCACTAGTCTAAATACAAAAGCATCCAGATTTATGTTGTTTCTGCACATCTTCCATAGTATTTCCTTCGAAATATAAAAGTAGGAATGCTCCTTAAAAAATTGGAATTGCCCATGGAATGTTTGTGTCTTTCTGGGTAGCATTTCTTAAAACTCGTTTAAGAAGTAGTGGAACCATTACCTTAATCAGGTGTCCTTCATGACCATATTTTATTCAGTGATCCCTTTTACCATGATCATTAAAAAACTTTATAATTCTACAGTATTGTAATGGTCCTCCCACAAATTATTTTTATGGAGGAACTCATCATACATGGTTCATTTATTTGAGATCCCAACATTCTGTTGAAGATCCCAGAAGCTGATTCCAACCTCTCCATAATGGAGATAGAATGAATTTTTTCCTATAGGCCAACAACTCAACAACACCAGTGTGATATCCAAGTGCTGGTAGAAATGAAAAAATGATGATATTTTTTCTTCATAAAGAAATACCTTTGTTATCTCATACTCAAATTCATATCATGATGTGAATTACAAATAATCCAAGGCCCATTCATCGGTAAAATTTACTCCACGGTGTAGGTTTCTGCTATCTATCCATCCCCTGAGAAGGTCTGACAATCCCACCTTGATAATTGTCCCATAATGTGGTAGGGGGGATGTATAATCCTCCAAATTATCCTCATTAATATTGATGAAATAGTTCCAAAGAGTGTTCAATATGAGTGGTGTGTGATCCTTTAGGATGTGGCCCCCAATATCCCTATTCCACTTATACCATGTGGGTGTTCTCCTCAACAAGTATGTATGTTCATCTCTACTCAACTCAAGGTTGAATACATTATCCCTCATCCAAAATACATAAATCAATAATCTCTTTAAAATAAGGTCTTACTTATTTGCCTCCATTATAAATGAGGTGCTCGTATCATTGTTTGAAGAACATTATATTCTATATTAGATCATTATGATCGTATTGATACTATCATGATTGGTTGTAGTAGAGTTGGAACGTTTAGTAGAAATTTAGATTCATACTGAAGAGTTTTTTGAGTCTAGTTCAGGAATCCCTACTCATGGTGATCAGTTCGTGAATATTATGTTCAATGAATTCGTTTCGTGATGGTTGGGTTCACATAACATAGTGAATAAAACACCGTTCACAGAGCACTATTCATAGAGGGGTTTTTCTTCGTGATCAATGGGGATCATAATCCCAAATAACTCGCGATAAAGGTGAGCTTATTAAAGATATAGTATGATATTTTTTTATGTGAATGTGTCATGGTCATTCTAAGGTACCCCTAGTAATATTTATAGGTCTATATATCAATGCTTCAAAACAGGGCATTGTAAACGGGTTTCATGGTCAGGTGTCCTAAACAAGAAAAAAAATTCCAATTTTTAGTGGTTTTACCTTAGGATATGGCAGTCCTTTTCCATGTCAGCTCCAATTCTAGGGGTTTTAATTTTTTGATGTTTAAATACGAATTTCATGGCAGTGGACGACGAAGGCACGACCCATTAAGAGAAAATTATTTACAAAAGGTTCAAAAATCCATCAATGAATGTTTCAAAAAGACCACCACCTAGGTGAATTAATGAAATTTATGAAAAATTTTACCACACAGAGCCCCAATGGTATCCTCTACACATCATCAATGTTGAGTTGTGAAGCTCTTCACAGATGTGTGGAGGGTTGAATGTAAACTACACACCACACCATTCAGAATTCTAGAGCTCCAACAACATTCAATTCTTTTAAATCTTCATGAATGGATCCAAACTTCATGAAACACACACCCAAAAAAATACCCCCATATGTATAAATTAGTAGGGAATGGATTACCTTTTCACTTCCAATAAATTCTCTAAGTTGGTGATACTCTTGAGCTATATGAGTTAAAGAGAAAATGGATTCTACAAGGTACACAAGATTTGAAAATTCTACCCTTGGGTTCAAAAGACCCTCAACCAAATGATTAGATTCATTTAATAAAGGCCCATTCACTACACGATAGAGGAATTACCCCTGAGGGAATTGAGTCTTCACGAGGCACCTACCCTCGCTGAAGCTCACCCTATGAGAACAAAGACTTATCTCTATGGTAAAGTCCCTATATTTTCAAAAGCATACCCCTTTAATAAACCCATGGCCTATACGAGACCCCTGAGCTTCATGATACACCTCTCCACAAGGACCATGATTCATGAAACACATCTCTTTGTATTCTCCAAGGTTACCCCCATCAGTTGACAAAATTTAGAGAAGATCTATTGCCTAGGGCCCACATACTAATCCAAGACCAATTCACATACACCCCGAATGCATTTTCCACTAGTAAAACACTCTCATATTCCCACCCACTTCACTCCATGTGTGTTATGGACCTCCATCCTACACATTTATTCTAGTAATAGGTACCCTAATTCCAATCACTTCTAATAATATGTACCCAAACGTAATACCCTTTTGACTTCCACTTCTCTAGGATACTTACAATGACATATCCTTCCTAGAGGGTCATAAGTAGTGGTCACGTAATCCCTAGTGGTGGAATATTTGAGGAAGAAAATGCAATTATCACAGTGTATATTCTATATGAAGAATATATTCCATCATTGACATTAAACGCCTTATGGTGAGAGCCTCATCCACAATTGAGATTCATGAGATAAAACTTACAAGCACTACATCTTTATTGTATGATGTTAAACTACACAATAATGACCTCAAAACGTGAAGCAAAACTATAGCCTTACCCTCCCTGTAGAACATAGGGTTCCCTGCGTATTATTGAAATGGGATAACCCCACGCATCATACTCTATGTAATAAAAATTTAATTTCTATTATAAAATCATTATTGGATTTTGAAACCTCTTACACCGTGCGATATAATAAACCCATGATGAGAAACTTCCACACATAATCCCAACACCATCTCCCCAAGAGTGAACCTCTTGTAAAGGGAAGAATCCATGAATAATAACCACACTATATCACTAAGAGTGACCCGCTTTAAATGGGAATCTTATATGTGTAATTCTCACAACATCCCTCATGCATTATTCTTCAAAGAAGCAATCTTCCTTAAAACTTGATGTCAAAATTCATGGATCTGTCCTATCACACGATCCTTAAACTGTAGCATCATGCTATGTAGGTTTTGATATCGGTCTATTAAACATGGTATATAGGATTCCCCCATGAGGATCTATCACAACAATGGTAAACTCATGTGTGAAATATTTTCTTCTAGGGACACACATCTGGATCTTCCACAATAGGGAACTATAATCTATCATCCCATGTGTGACATTTTCCCTCCTAGTTACATACCTATTTCTCCCAACATAATGAATAATTAAGATATAAAATTTCATCTCTACCTGAAGTTATAATTGTATATCTATCCTTCTCAATAATACATTTTTAACCATCTACAAAACAAATAGAAGTTATGACCTTGCCCAAAATGCCTACCACATGTAATAAAAATTAGATTCTTGTGGTAGAAATCTGTGGAGGACTTATGATCCCGACATAAATTACCTCTTGATTGATATGTGATGGATTAGGTTACATGACTAAGAATCTTCTTATGAGATTCCATAAAAAGAGGAAGATTTTATAGGTTCCCAATATACCCAATGTACAAACCTGCCCAGAGATTCTGAACATGAATACTCTTCTAACTGATGTTTGTTTCTTTATCGAGAGAGAAGTAACATAATTAACCAGTGTCTATATAGAGATGATACCAGGAATGTACTGCACGAATAAAAATTAATCTATTAGAGATACCAAGAAAAGGAAACAAGATCCAAAGAATAATCCATGGAAGGGGGAAACAAAAACTCTTCATATTGTTTTTTTCAAGGAGAAGACATCTCCAATGAAAGTGATGAAAGCCACACAAATTTGGAAAGAAGGAATGTGAGGAAATAGATACATGGTGCATATGCATGACCAAAAATGCGGAAACTACAACCCTAATGAATGTGTTGGAAACATGATTTTTTTAATAATTATATCATTTATTCGATATATGAGGAATGATTTGGATAGGTACGACCCTGGTGGGGCTGAGCTATTGACATCCCCTTGATGTATCAATAGTCTCATGGGAAGAATTATTTATCTACCATTAGTTTTGCGGGGTTACACCCAGTACTTTTTATACTATCTTATGAAATTTCTAGACATTAAATGTATCATGTACCTAGGAATCATGGAATATAATAATTAATCATGCCCTCAATTTCATATTCATTGATTACTAAATAGAATATTAATATTATTATATTATTATTGGAAGAGATTAATTATTATTCTTTTATAAAATGGAATGTGTTTTCAGGTTTTTATCAATCCATATTTATTATTACATATTTATTCATGGAATCAAGTAATTTAAATGGAATATGTTTTAAATTATTTACCTTTCTATATTTTTGTTATGATTATTAATTCATGATAACTTCCATAGTACTTAACCCTAGCTGGGGATTTGAGCTCACCCATAGTTTATTTCCTTTCCCTTGGATTCAATGAATATTAATATGAAAGATACAAAAAAAATTCTATAGAGAATAATTATATTATTGAAAAAATAGGTTGTAATTTTTGAATTTAAATGTGATGTAAGACACATGTATGTTTACCTTTAACCAAGATATCCAAAATAATTGTTCCATTATGATGTGATTCCTTGTATCTTATGAAAATTTCATGGTTGAAGACATCATCACCATGCAACAGGGGTTCTGGTCACTATAGTTGGTTTCAAAGAAAGATTAATTAAATCCTTGGGATATCGATTTAAGAAAATATTGATTATATGAAATAACACTAAGATAGAATTTCAGGATAAGTATAAAAGAGAACATTATTTTTATAAGGTAATGGATTTATGGTGTTTCCATTAAATATATCCTTAATTAAATACTAAAAGTTGATGTAGTTCTAGTACATCGTTCCTTGGGTAATAAATCTAAAAAATGGAAGGTTAGGCTTGACTCTAGAGTTACTTAGTACCTAAAAATGGGCTTTACTGTGCTCCTGGTTTGACATTCTATCTGGATACGATTAGCGTAATTTACATTTTCATTACAAACCATTATAAAGAATATGAATATATGATAAAAATTAATGAACTACGGTAAGCCTATTCTATCTTAGATTGAAAACATTGTTTCAAGATTAAGATGTCATATAAATGATTATATGATTTCACAACTATGTTTATTATTCTCAAAAAATTATTTTTATTTTTAGAAAATTGATAGTACTCGAATAAATCTTGATAACATTAAATATGAAGGAAAATATGTTGAACATGAGAAATAATACGGGATTATGGTAGGAGGAAAATATATCATGATTTTTCCTAATCAGTTTTCGAAAAATATGATTAACAATCAATTAATTGATGTTGAAAAATGGATTCTAATTTTTTAATCATAATATTTTATAATTTATTACATGGTAAAAATAATTTATTAACAAAATTAATAGTGAATGTAGTAAAAATTTATTACCACAATTAATGTAAAAAATGATTTATTAGGGGTTAAACTAAAAATATAAGAGAATAAATGAAATATAAACATTTCCAAAAACCTTTTAATTGAAATATTTCAACCATTATTCCTATAATGTTCATGATAAGTTCAATTCATACCCATGTGAAATATGAAAAACATGGTAGAAAAAAATTCTTCTCAAAAATTCTAAGTCTCTCCTCTCCCCCTGTTATAAAAGAAACACATCTCCTCTATTATTCACAAATTTAAACCACTTTCATTCAACAAATACCTGCACAAATCACTTCTAAAATCCACCTCCTTTAATTATTTTTAAACCATGATGATATAATAACACCAATATCACATAAATAATAGGATTTAATTATAATAAGGTAATAACATAAATCCTACTCCAATTCTATAGAAGGTGTTATGAAATCATCATTTGTGTGTATGGGGATCTACCACAGCATGGGCCGACGTTGTTAATTCTTCCATTACCACCTTTTATGGTTTGGAATTACGATTGATATAAAGTATATATATTATATTTATAACATTTTAAACCAAATTATTCAAAATAATATATATATATATATATACCTTCTATTCCATATGAGATATGATAGTTTTTCTCTTATGTACGAAGTACTACCACCTCGTAAAGCGATGCGATTTTTCATTCCCTAATGCTTCACATGGAAGGTGATAAAGATAAATATTGTGATTATATATGATATAAATTAATTATTTATGATATTCATGACATATTTTTAATTATATAAAGAAAATATACACCATTTTATTTCATTGTTTTTCACTCACGTAAATTGAAACGATACCCCTGCATACATACAAATTATTGTCTTAATGGTTGAAACTTCCTTAATTTTTCATTACCAACATTAATTATTGGTTTTCGAAAAAAAATTGACATAAAAATATGTTAATTATAACTTTATTATTTTTTAGGGTTCATATAAGTATATAATTTTTTCAATAACAAGATCATTCCTGATAAATCACTCATGATAAACAAAGAAAATTAATAACTAAAATAGTGAAAAAATGAATAATTTGAAAAAGTTTATAAGATGTTATAATAGGGTCATATTTGATATTATAAATATTAATATGGTTATATAATAATTTAATAACTTTTTTAAAACCACTATATAGGATTCTAAATCATGTGTAACCCAAAGGATGTTCAATGTAGGGGATTTCATCTCAATTTCATTTCCTTAGGTCATATTGTAATATTATACACCTAGTTCAATTTATTTGTTTTATATACATACCCTTCACATTAAATATCATTATTAATTAATAATTTAAAGTATTATATGTTTCAATTTTTATTATTTCACCCAAGTATTGTTGACTTAGGAGTTACCATGTGGAAAGGGATTTCATAAAATAATTTTGGTTCATTGGGTTAATCTAATAATTTAGTGATTATGTACTTCAAAGATTGTGTGCATAATTAATTTTGAGTCAATTATGTTATATTCCTAATTTATTGTGTGTATTTAAAATTTATACACATACTTTAGTCATTTATTAATTCTCACTTCAATTTTATGAACATTGTAAGTGATTATTTCATAATCAGATTCTTGTCATGATTTTTTTTAATTTACATAAAATGAAATTATTATTATTATTATTCATAATGAAAAAATTTAATGTTATTATACAAAGGGTATTCATGATATTTAAAATAAATAGTTCCATTTTTCCATTATCTCATACTTAAAATGTTTTAGAAAACATTTTCAAGAAAATATAACTTCATTTTTCTCTTCAATCAGAAAATTGTTTTCTTCCCAAACTATTTTTTTCCATTTTCATAAAAAATATTTTAACCTTTTAAAAATAATTTATCAAATTAATATAAACAATTTTAACAATTCATTTTTTTCAAAGGAATCATAATATGTTTTCAAAACAGTGAACGTTTGGATTTTACAAAAAATAGTAAAGGAATGTTCTCATAATTTTCTATACAATTTACTTTAATAAAATTTTTATAGTGAAAAATAAATGTTATTTTTATCTTTTATAACACTAAAAAATTTACTCACCATCATGGCCATCATTTATTTGATTCTTCCTTTACAATTTTACAAGCGTATTTTTAAATAAAATATATTTAAAGTGATTTTCAAAGAAAAGGATTTCAAAAATATTTTTTAATAGGAAAATGATATTTATTTAAAAAGTATTTTAATGATCTATTTATTTTGTTTTTGTTCATAAAAGAAAAAAACCCATTTTTCCTAATAAAATGTGTATGTGTTTTATTAACACCATCCTTATGCTTCATCTACATGGTTCATGATCATCTTGGAAATGGATTGTATTGAAATTCACTTCCTTGTTTCATTTTTGAACTCATTAACTTTCCTTTGAATTATTAAATTTTGTTGTGAACATTGAAAATTAAATTTACCATAAATATCTATATTATTTATCATGTATATGTTTATTACTTATGCCGTATATCATTTCTATATACAAAGTTCTAAATAGAGGGTTATTAGATATCTGGGTAAACATTGATAAACTTGGATTATTTACTCAATACATATACATAATGTTAGGACATAGTGATCTATAATTAAATCAATTATTCAATTTATGGGTAATTAATTGGCCATGTATGACATGGTTGGGTCCCTATTATAGGTATTCCTTCAATGTATCAGAATTGTCATGGAAAAAATAGTTGGATATCCTTATTTAGGTGGGTTTTCTTCCAGTATGTTTTGAACCATATTATGAATGGTATCTATAGTAAATTATCATGTACTAGAGAAGCATGTCATCCAATAATAAATCATCTTTTTTATTTTGTATTTGGTTATTATTATCTAGAATACATTCAATATGAAATTTTCTATGGATGACTTAACTGTAATTTATTGATTGAATTTATTTTTTTCACTTATTTTCCATATTATATTAATTATAAATTAACTATTAATGAATTAAAGTTATATAAGTTTCATGTGTTTCCTATTATATAACATTTCATATTTTATATGATTACTGATTCATGATATATTCGGTTATAAATAACAGTTACAAGGCATTTGATAACATAATTGGATTGTTTCCTTTCCATATAATTCCATAAATCTTTCTATGATGGATATAAAATAATATTATGTAGGTAATTATTATATTTATGAAAATAAGTGTTATAATTTATGTATTTAAATGTAATTTATTCCTAAATTATGTATCTAGTTTACCCAGACTACTAAACTGACCAGTCCTTTGGGATGATATTCCATATATCTTAAACTAATGTAAAAGTGGTTGGAATTGGATATGAGGTATTGTGGTCGGGGTCCATTTAGTTTAAGACATGTTGTTCAGAAAATAATGTTTATAGTTACACTTTGTTTCCTTAATGATTCAAAAGAATGTTTTATGTAAAAGATCCATTAATGATGATGATAATGAACATGGAAAGAATTTTTAATTGAAAACATAAGTTTTTAACCCAAAAAATTAAAATTATGATGCAAATGAGTTTTAATATTTGTTTATTGGGTTTTTCATAAGGAATATAATTCTCAAATATCACCATTTTCTCAGAAAAAGACATTCTTCATAGGTGTTAAACTTTAGAAGAGTTTAGTGGGAGGGTTTTAGAATATGGTCACATAGTGATGTGACATGAATTAGACTACTGTATAATTATTTTAATAGGTCAAAAAATCTGGTGAAAATAAAACCAGTTGTCTATCATATGATATATGAAAAGTTTAACACTTTTGTTTTTTATAGTTGAAATGGCCAAGAATTTTAAAAACTATATTTTCTTTTTGAATTAATAAATTCATTTTCATGTAATGTAGTTATGGAGAAAAAATTCACTAATTTGTTTTTAAGATATTTATAAAGTATTTCAAATTTTAAAAGCCATTAATAATTGTAATCTATGATAGTATTGAAACTATAGAATGACTGCTAAGATTATTATATTAATAGTTTATAATGTCTAATTGACCTAAACAAGATAAGAAATGTCCTAAACCATTAGGATTATCCCTTATTAATCTCATTTATCTAATATTCCTAGGGAGATAACATCACTGATATTTTAAAATAACTATGACCAAAATTAGTCAAAATAACTACAGAATGAGTGAAACTATTATTGGGAGAATTTCAAATATATCAAGAACATGAAAAAAACCACGTTCAATGAACAACCCTAAGATTGTGTCTCTATCCCAAACCTTACCCTTATGCTATACACTAGTATAAAAATGGGTTATGTATCATGAAAAAAATATTTATATTCATTTCATAATTATTACATTTAACCCCATTCATTATCACTTTATTTAATCAATTATATATGAGTATAGGAATATTATATTTGAATATATTTAAACAAAATTGTATTTTTAGAATATATATTAGTTTAATTTTTTTTATAAATTCATGAATTTTTATATTAATATTATTTTTATACAATATTCTTATTAAATAAAATTTATTTACATACTTATGATAATATTATTTATTTAATCCCAATGTGATATAATAAGCATTAGAAAACTATTATTGTAACAAAACATGGTATTTTTATATAAATTAGTATTTTAATTTAAAAGTTAAAATTTTCATATTTTGATAAATATTTTGTTAAAATAAATATTTTTTTAATAAAATCATAAAAGTAAACCAACAATTATTTTCATCATTTTTTTGATATAGTGGAATTTTCAGGAAAATATTAAATACAGTATAAATATTCAATATGTATTATGAAATCATAATAATCTATAAGTGTTTAAATATATTTCCTAAAATGTATAAATACCTTATATTTATTTCCCCTTTAAAATAATTATTTTTAAAATTTATTTTATTAATTTTATAAATATATAATAAAATTTCCAAAAAATATATTATATTTTAATGTATTAAAATCAATTCTTTATAAACATGACTCACTTCCACATAAAAAAGATATTATTTTAATTATTTTTGTTCAAAGATTTATAAAATAATGAAATAAACATTTTCTGGGTATAAAAGATAAGAAAAATCCTTTGGATAGTTGGTGATTCTCATTACATTCTCATATAGCATCAAAAAACCAATGTTTGGATATTAGGAAATATATCCCTTATATTTTTCTATAAAAACATATCCAACCACACATTAATATTCACTAAAAACATTTATATAATGAAGTTAATTCACACTAATCTCTATTGAGGCCTTCCACGATTATCCTAAGCTCTTAAGAAGCTCCTCTAAAGCCTTAAGAAGAACCCTCTCAATGTAAGGGACCATCACCTTATTTTTATTCAAGCACTGTATTAATATTATTTATTTTTTATTTCCAAATTGTTATGTTGAGATATGGTATCACATATCAGTCATTATTTACATATTATTTCTAAGTGTAGATACACCCATTTTACCATCATCGATCCTATATATAAATCTTTATGTACATACATATTTTTCCAAAATTATCCTGTGATTTATCATTCCAAAAAATTGTGTAGTGAATACCCATCCCAATTCCCACTCAAGGGTATTCAACTTGAAGAAAAAAACTTAATTGAGTTTGCAATTCAATGTACGTTTCTCAAAATCGATAATCATGTGATTAAAAGTGATGAAATGAATATTTATTTTGTATGATCTACATGGCACAATTGTGGATGCACATGATATTAATGTGAAATGTAGAATTTGAATTATATAGTCCTCTAATGCATTCTATGATTTTTTTTGTCTCGTGAGATTCTATGTATGGGGTTAGGAAGTAAACCTAGTACATTATTATATTTTTTTCTACAATGTGATTTTGTATTTTCAGTTATAAATGACTTATGCTTATGTTATATTTATGTTGTTACAATATTCCTATATTACCTGGATGTTATCATGGTATATCATGCCTAATTATTAAGGATTTTATTTCTCACCCCTTTTAATGTGCAATTGATATACCTATTTACTCACATTATTTCTTTCATCATGTTATTATTTTATTATTACCTTACCTGGATTTAAAGAGAACCTCTTTCTTAAGTATATATGCATGGTAAACTGTGCAGGTTTAAAAGATAAATAGAATATAAAAACACATTATAGAGTTTTTAAAAAAAAATTGTACATATTCTTGATGTATTTATGTTTTATACATAATCACTTAAATACAGAAGGCCTTTTTATCTTCTAGGTTTGAATTAAACGTATTGTTATATTTTTAATCATGAAAAGGTGCATTAAAATATGGGTTTTCATATTAGTATTATTAAAATATTGTTATAATATATAATTTATCTTGTTATAAAAATGTAAATATTCACTTCAAAATTAATTCATATTGGCTGCATGGAATTTTTGTTTTAAATAAGAATTAACCTTTGTAAATAGGATTACTTTATCTCTTTCTAATGTTAATCATGTAATGTAATAGGTTCTAAAAAATTTTTACGGTTTACATGAGTTGGAATTTATATATTGGTTTAGAATATACTAATGGGTAACACAAAGAGTTTTATAATGGATGGATCTCTAGGTGTCCTGCATGGAGTGTCATACAGTATGTATTTGTTATAATAAGGATTAATCCTTCATAGTGAATCCCCATAGAAGTACTTAAAATGCTACCAAACTTGAGAATCATTATATATTGATAACATTCGTACAAAATCCTTAGTATTTAGCTAATCTAGGGGTTGTTGGGTATGTTGTTGATCCTGCAATCAATTAATGTTAAACTAAGATATGATTATTCTCTTATAGAAGGGGTATTATATCTATGATATATATTTAGATTAAATAGGTATATGTATTTAAATATCTAGATAAGGATGATGTGATGTGCTTGTCTATTTGGGTTGGGGACACATTATATGCTCATTTTCTTAGATAAATGAAATTTAATATACATATGGACATATTCATTGTATACTCTAAGAATTTGAATATATGGGGAGGCTATATTGGAATGAAATACCATATAAACCATGTTAACTTGATGTCATGTTAAAGGGACTATATTATTATTATTAATGGTATATGATATAATAAAGGGACTCAGGAATAGGGAAACATGTGTATGATAGATATCACACCAGATCCCTTAGTATATTAAGTATAAATCATGATTTTCTTGAGGATTTTAATTTATTAAATATATGAAATAGTGAAATCATAATTGTTTTTAAAATTAAAAAGACTCATGTTTAAACCTTTTATGTGGATTTAATGGGAATTTAATTTTATGATACATAGATTTTTAATAAAAAAGTGTTTTAGAGTTTATCTAGAAAGTGTTTTGGATTTTTATTTATAAGTAATTACATATTATTAGATAGACAAAGAATATATGATAATATTATAAACCTTTTATGGAAGATATATAAAAGTATTTTTATGTGGTTTCGCAAATTTTCATATATGATAAAATATACAATGAAATATCATAATGTGTTTGTGGGTTTTGTGAAAGTAGTAAATTAATAAAGATATAATCTAAACCCATGATAAAATATAATATTAAAATTCTATTTATCTTATTAGATGAAAATGATATAATATATCGTACGAAATACATAATCCAAAATCATATCATATTCTTGGGTATAAGAATTTCATAAATAATGATATAGGATAAAATTACACTTCCTTAACTAAGTTATAATGTATGATATTATCATATTTCAGGTTTTGATATTTATTAATCATAAGGTATGATTGATAATAAATTTTAATGTTTTAATATTCAAGGATCTTCCACTAAAAACAATAATTATAAATTATTTATACTAATGAAATGTATGTGATGTTTAATTTGATGAAGGGGTTACATGTGTTATAACAATTTTCATTTTCTCATATGTTTTGTACTGTAATATTAAATGATACAGAATCTTTGGGAGCATCCCTCTGGGAAATTTAACTCGGAAAATATATTTTGATAGAGTTTAATCCTTGGGAAATCCACTTTTATAATATCAATCTCCGTCAGAGTACTTTTTTCCTTCTCCATATTCCATATAATGGTACTATAATTATATGGCTGTTACGGAGATTCCAAATTAAGAGTTGGATGATTCAGATTATCCAGTAGATTCACCTGAGAGGGGAGATTCATATAGTTATTATTTAGTGATCTACATGAAATGGTTCTTAGTAACAATTAGAGAATTTTCTATATTTGGTGGGAGGTACCCACATGTTCCTCATTTTATATATACATGGTTTTTATTTTACAAAGCATCATGATGTTCTTAATTTTAGGTTTATATTTTCATTTATTTAATATAATAAAGTATTTCTAAACATTGATTATATCAATCATAAAAAAACACATTTTGACCTAGTTTAAACAAATTCTCAAATAAGGATCTTTAATATAAAGGGGTTCATGTTTGAAATAATTATATTTTGTGTTTTTTCATTTTATCATGGAATTCCATTAATGCATGAAAAAACTTTATGTGTTTATAAATAATTTGTTTATAAGATGATTATAAATTATTTAAATCTTGTCTAATTTTAAAAATTATTAAACTATTTTATTTAGCCCCTAATTTATTCACAATTATAATATTTATATTTTTAATGGTTGAATGATTATGTATAAATTGATAAATATATTTTTAAAATTAGAAAACATACATCTAAGGAGTTAACATGAAATTTATTAAAATTTATTCTGTTTTCTTATACTTTGAATATTCCTTTAATGATGTTATGATGTTTAAGTATTAAGTTAATTAAAGTGTATATTTAATAGGTGTTTGAATTTTGATGAAATTTATGTATCTCTTGAGTACTATAATAATGGATGGAAGGACTTTTGGACCAAATCCTCACTGGACTAGAGACTTATACCTTATGTGAAGAAATGTGGGTTGGCTATCTATCTCTCAAATCATACTCTTTTGGGTATTGACTATTTAATATAATTATAATCATTTATTTTAATGGGTTAATGTACATTATGTGTGACAATTTTTTTGGTATTTGTGAATATAGTTATGTTTCAATTCATTTTATTAGAAAAAACAATGATTTTTCTAAATAGTAACCCATTAATACAGTTTGAAAATATTGATATAGAGGAAGTAGTATTATTAAAATAAAAATCACTATAAAAGGGAATACTTGAAAAGGGAATACAAAAGATAAGATGTTGAGAAAAAAATCCCCTTTAAATTTATATGTGTAAGATTCCTTCCCATTCTTTATATTTTGTAATCATGGAACATAATGTGGTGAACCTCAATCAAATATAACCCATTTTTGGCATTGTAATTTGGTTACAATTTACTAGGAATCCCTGAGAGTTAGGATAACAAAAGAATGATGTTGGGTGTATCGATAGGATGGATTAGAAAAATATTTTTTAACCCAACCATCCATGAATGATATTCGATATGATTGGATCGATTTTATACATAAATTGATAACGTGAAGGGGTTCATGATAAATCATGGTCAATAATACTAGGTTTGACTTCATTTTAAAATAATTTTAAATAAAATCAAAAACCAACAAGAAACCTGAATAAAATAATGAGCATAGAAGTAATCTAAATCTTGATATTATAAAATATTGAAACAATTATTTGTACCTTATATTGTATCACTACTAGGACCATATTCATCATTTTTTTCCAATGAATATCACATGAGATGTAGCTGAATGATATTCCCATTATAGAGTTTTCCATTGGCTATAATAAACTTCTAATCAATAAAGTGTCATCCTCTCATCACTCCTGATATTTTAGTACCTCATAAAGGATAAGGGCTAAGAGCACGTGATTTATCACATTCTTATAGAGTATCATTTGATTTATGGGTAAGGTCACCTACTCAACATCGGAGATAAATTACCCCTTTAAGTATCCCCTGGTGACACTTTTGAGTGTCTATGAATTCAATAATGAATTATAATTCATTAGTAAATTCATATCCTCATGTTCATTAAATAGTTATATAAATTAATTAACCTCTTGACTGTTTCATCATTGGAAATTTTTTTATTATGATAGCCATAAGTGGAGGGTTCCTAAACAAAAGCATTTAATATTCTATTGACATGTATATCATAGTGTAAAATGTATTCATATCATACTAAATGATATGACCATCATGATATTTTAAATTTCCTTGAATGAATGATACCATCTCATATGATATACTTATATCATGCACATTGATATATTCTAATATGTATCACATTCAAGATATAGATTAGGGAATATCTTCTTCAATATCTTACTAACACAAAATCCTTGTAAATTTTTTCTCATTTCAGCCTATAATGTATCATATACCATAAATTGTGGAAAAATATCAAAAAATAAATTTTGGATATATTACAAAATCCCCTTTAAAAATAATCATCGACATTATCATATATCAAACCAAATGGAATAACTTATAAATAACAATTCAAAAATATTTTTAATTAACTCTAAAAAAGGTTTTGAGATGATCAATTAGTCAAAATCAATCCCAAATTAGTCAAACATAAATTGTGACCCCACATTACTCTGTAATGTTGAAAAAATAGGAATAAATATATCAATAAATGTAATAAAAGTTCAACCTCTAGAAAATAATCAATAGTAATCTTTCTATAAAAGTTACTGACATGATCTTCATTAAACACGTGTATCTCTATATTTGTTTCCACAAGTTGTATCATATGTAAGAATGCATTTCATAAGATACATTTCCAAGACATTAAGTTACCATTAGGCACAATGTACATCGATCCCATATATCAAACTCATATTTTATTTATTTTATATTTCTAAAACACCCCTTGGATTGGATGCGAAGATTAGTGTAATCACTAAAGCCTACCTCTAATAGGCCATGGGTTTTTGACTAGGTTTTCTATCACATGTATGAGGATAATTTCCCTCATACATACTAGTAAAATAATGTATAATCAGAAATCAACTCAATATATACATACTAAAAGGATAAAAATTACCATTTCCAAGTGATATATATAAGTCAATGAATATAAGGAAACCAAGGACAATGCAAGTACAACTTTTTAAGATCTACTATAGCTTCCCAAACTAGAACATCTATAATATCTTTTTAACTTTCAATCAACAAAACATAAGAAAAAAATAGAGGTTTGAGAACTCTAGAGTATTTAATAAGTTAATATTTTTAAACAATTCAATATACATGTGAAAAAAGTGTTAGGACATACATGTTTGAGATGAACAAAACATATTTTTAGGACAATAAGAGATACGGGTTAAGAAAATTTTAAAATATTAATAAAATTATATTTTTGGAATTAAATAATATTCACATTTATCGACACCACCTACACTAATCATATTTAATTAGTAATCCACTAGTATAAAAAATGGGAATGATAATAGGTTTCTAGAATTATATAATAATAACATATATAGTGGATAAATAATTCCTCACACTTATCTCACAATAATTACAGAGTATTAAAATATTATTATAAACCTAAGTAAACGATGGGGATTATAGATTTCTAATTTCATATAAAATTAAGAGAGTAATCTATAAATCATATCATTATCATAATATGTCAACAATATCATTATCATGTTCACATCACAACAACCAACACATCACCACAACCATATAACCATTAACACATCATTCCAGAAACCATATCACCACCGCATCATCACATCACAATATCCCAAACCACAACCACATCACATTTACAACATCACCACAACCATAACCACATCATCATCTAATCGACACATTCCATTACTTGGATCACTCAAATCCCATATAAATGACATAACATTAAGTAATTATAGCCCAAGAATACGAGTCCATGTTATAATATTTTTCAATTATATACCATAACCAATTTCAAGAATCAAAACCATGATCCATTATGACATTCATAAGTATAAAAATTAATATCCACACTTCAAAAATATTAGATTTCGGAATATTTTTGTATCTAAATTAATTCTAAGATGGACATAAAGTTTTATATTCCACATTGAAGTAAAGTGATCCAATACATATTTGACTAAGATAATTAATAAAAATAAATAATAATAAAACTAGTTATAATTAGATAAACCATTCAATTATAAATTCATACAAAATAGGATTAATAATACTTAATGTTTCTAAATTTCAATTTTTAATAAAATGTGTTTTTCTTTATATTTTGTATTTTATTTTAATGAGTAAATTTACAAAAAAATTATTTCATATTTTTTAAAACTAAAACAATTTTTAATATAATCATGTAAGTATTATAATAGGATTAAATTTTGTTTTTTTGAAATAATTTATTTTTATTTTAATAGTGAAATAAATATCTTGCACCCAAATATTAAATTTTATTAGTATATCACTATATAAGAAAGAATTATAAATTTACAAATCATTTTAGTTAATAAATATGTATTTTATGGGAAATATTATTCATTTTAAATATTATTATATGCTTTGAAAAGAAAGGTATAATTTGTTAAATATTAGGTAACACTTTTTTAGAAACACTTTTTACTTCCCATGAGTGATAATCATGAAATTAAGCATAATAAAACAAATAGAATTTATCTGATAATTTTTTTTAATTATAATTTTTTAATTATACAACAACACTATTTTTCTATTTTGGTCATTAAAAGTATGTACTGAGTATAAGGACATTATTGACCGTAACAAAAAGGAAAAAAGGGTAAAATGAGTTTTCCTAAGTATAACAGACCGAACATGTTACAAAAATGTTCATCCACATGTGTAAATGTGAGGTGTCTCATCCAAAACCTCTCTAATATTTAATTTTAAACTTTTTGACACATTAAACCCTAAATAGTGACCTTTTTTTATTGAAATGTAATGAGTAATTCCAAAATTACTCTTCTATTTATTTGTAAATGGGGATCACTTCCACCACTTCATTCTAAATCTAAAACATCAATTGTATTGATGAAACTCTAAAATTTCTCTCTCCTTGACATCATTTTTAATGTTTATATGACATTAGTGTAAAATATTTATTCTAAGGAATCTATTTTAAATAATATTTCAAACATAATTCTGAAGTTCTCAACGTGGTTAAATAATGCTAAGTATAAGTGTTTGAAGGTAATAGTGTTTAGGTTCATTTTATTTTTTCTAAAAAATAGGTTTTATACAAATATATTAATTAATTTAGTTTTATACTACTTATTTGATATATCATATTATGAATTATCTTAAATTCATTGTATTTTAATTCCAACATCAATCCCTCTCTTTCAACATTATTTTATTAAAAATATTTAAGCCGTCTAGGATTCAGATAACTCAAAAAAGAAATTATTAAATATATGATATTTATTATTGAAATGATTATTTACATTAATGTATTATTCAATGATAAAATTAAATCATATTTTAATCTTTGGGTAAAAATGAATTTTAAATACCAAGCTCCTTCGATGATGAATTTCTTATAATATTATGACTTCATTAAGAATAATTCACATTCCCTTTTATGATTATTTTCCAGATATATCCATATTTTGAAATATCTATATTTTTATAATTTATTTGATGAAAACTAATTATCGGTTATCTCATGTAATATTCAGATTTTCCATTAAATTGTTTTCAAAAGTATGTTTTATTTACTCATTCATTGATTTTAGTTGTCATAAAATGTATTTAAAAATATTCAAAATGTTTTCCATCCTTATAAAATGTTTTTTCATATCAAAATATACATTTCCTCAAAGAAAATATATATACAAGGTTCTATTATTTTATTTATTTATTAAAAGTATATGTTTTGAATTCAACTTTGAACTTGACCAATATCTTTTTCTTTTATGAGTATCGTAAAAGTGTTTTCATTAACCTCTTGTAATGATTCTCTCATCATTTGAAAATTCATATTTTCAAATCCTTATTCCAATGTATTTAATTGTTTATAAAAAATATATTAAATCATGATTATTTTGAAAAGAAAATGAAATATTCTTATATATTTCAAATTTAAATGTTTTATTTTCAATATAATTATTGATTTATAAAAATTAATCATGGATGCTTGCATTTTTATGAAGGGATTATTCATTCTTTTTAAATAATATTACATTTATAAAAAAATTTATTCTATTTTTGTTGGTTTTAATGGATAGTATTTGAATTTTTTTATCATGTTAAATGTACTCAATTTTAAGGAATAATTTTTTTAGTGTTTTCAAACATTATTAAAAAGGAATGTTTATTTATGTTTTTAATGTGAATTATTTAATAACAAAAAAACTATTTTTCATTTATTTAATGATCCTTTAACATTACTTACATTACTATGGGGGTTTGATTTTATTTCACCATCCATAATATATTTATAGATGGCTTATGGAATGCTCTTAAAAACTTTTTCATGAATATCTTCTATTTTATATGAGTCAATTAATTTATTTTATATGTATGGATGTTTTCACATTCTAAAAGAATATATATTTATAGATTATTAATATTAAGAATGTTGGGGTACTATATATATCTTCAATTATTTGGTAATTTTTATATCTTAGGATATCAAAAGGTTATACTGGAGTATTTCCCAAGAAAAATGATACATGATAAAAATATCCCCAACCTAATAGTATAGGGGATGATAATCTAAATATAAAGGGTACACATACAGATTATCATATTATATTGGTTATATTATTAGATAATCCAATTCCAAATTTGGAAAATGGGTGTTATTACCATACCCAATATGGGTAAATGAGTGTTAATCCCAATCCCACGAATGTACATGGGTGGTAAGCCCAATCCCATGAGGCGTACATAGGTTGTAATCCAAAACTCAAGAAGGTAAACAGGTGGTTATCCAATTCCTATATTATGATGAATATAATGGTGGGTATCCTTAATATATTATTTAAATTATTATGTTTATGCAACCCTCTAATGTCTTAATGTTATTCCCATTTTATTTTCCAGGGATCATGTTTAATATCTCATTATTCAATACTATTTTCAATGGAATATATTTGTTAATTTTAGATTAAATATACTTTTTTCAGAAATTATGGAAAAATATTATTATTTAAATTTTTTAATATGATATTTCTCTATGGATCATGTTTTCCCATGTGATTAAGATATAATAGTTTAAAAAATATTGACTTGTTTTCCCTATCAAATCATTATAGATAACCCTTTTTATGTTTCTATCCCCTAGTTTATAATGGTTACTAAAACCTATAAAGATATTTTAAGAGAGTCTAGTGTGGTAAAATAATTGGTAAATAGTTCCAACTATTGAAAAATATGTCTCTTATATAGTTGTTCCTCAACAAAATGAAAAATTATCTTCTTGGAGTTGTGTGATTACTTTGAGATTTAATGTTTAAATTATGGTAATAATATAAAATAATGATAGTTTTATTTCTCATTATATCAAATCTAGTGTATAAAGAATTTATTTTTAGCATGTAACCTGGGAGTTCAAGTTTTGGGTGCTTAAATTAGAAGTTGAGTATAGTTTAGTTATTTTTGAATATTAGTGTAATAATTTTTTAGATTAGGGTGAGAGAAATTTAGTGAAACCCATAAGTATAGGTATATATATAGTAAAACTAATTAATTGTTCGGAAAAGTAAATAGATTTTTGTTTCATGGGAAATTATATATCTATATAGACAATATCATGTGGATGAAGCTATCAAATTGATGCATTTAGGGGAAATCGCCATGAAATGCTTGTTGGGTATGAACTTAATCATCATTTTAAGGCATAATGTGTTGGCCTAAGATAGTAAATAATGATACAAAATCTAGGTAGATATTATTTAGTTTGTAATATTCAACTTATTATACATAATGAAAGATTTGAGAATATAATTATTGTATAATAAGTGAAATTAATAAGGGATATACAGTAAATAATAATGAATGAAACCATGAAATTTGTAAGTGAGGGGGGGGGGGAATGTCCATAATGATTTATTATTGTCAAGGTAATGGTTTTTTATAAGTTTATACAATTAAAAATTATTATATTTGTTCTATTAATGGATGGATAAAGGATAAATCTTTTTAATTGTGTATATGATGGATAACGCATTAATGGTACTTATGAGAAAAACATGGGATTGAAGTTAGTGTTAGAAGTACTATTCTTATTCTCAGAGAGAAATCATGACGTATGATTAAAAATTTAGTTCCTTGTACAATGTAATGTCATTTAGAGGTGGTATTAAGGATTCAAGGATCACTTTTTGTAGAGGTAATTTTATTAACATTTAATGGTGTAATTTAATATAATCTAAAACACGTTAGAGTTATGATACAAAAAATATATATCTCAATCTCACATTTAATATAAAAATATAAAGAGATATTAGAATGGAATATTTACAAGGGTTTTTTAGAAAGAACAACCCCTTTATATGATGATTATACATTAAAATTGGATTCTTTTACTAACATTCAACCAGATTACAAAGAAATTAGAAAGAACTAGCTCTACACACTAGTAATCATTCATCAAGAAAACTAGTGTTCTTCCCCTAATAAATAATATTTTATTCCATTATTTTTTATAACCTAAACAGTCTTCACAATATATAAATTATTCAAATATAGTTATACCCCCAGGCATAATCCTTTTTGATAACTATCCAAAACCCTAATAACAAGCTCTTTGCTTCTTATTTTATGATCCATTAAATAAATATCTTATTCTTTAGATTCTCTTTATCCATAATAATGTTTGATCATCTTCACCTATACACAATCTTCAAGATATTATATTTATATAAAAGAGTTTATTGTGATGAATGATTACTATAAATCATAGGAAGACCCAAATATTCTTGATATAAACTATTGTAAAACATATATGAAAAACATCCAATGTATAATCTATCTGATAAAATTCCCTCAACTATACCCTAATATTATGTGTCTCCACCTAATTCTATTCAACTCACTATGGTTTGGTAAGGTGTTACTTTTCAGATCCACCACTATCTGATTTTCATAGTACAATGCTTCACTATCTAGTGAAGAAATATTAGTCTGATTAATCATCTTCCACTAGGTAGGAACTTTCATCATTATCTCACACAATACAAACTATTTATGTGATAATTATCAGTATGATATAAATTCCACTCTATGTAATAAAACCTGGTTATATGAATAATAATTTTCTAGTTAGAAACCCAATGTTTCACTTGATGTTAATTTTTTCAAGGGTATTATGATTCATATACAAGCATATTGGTATGTATTTATGATACAATCTCATTATTTATAAGGATAGTTCATTATTTAGTTTCCAATGATGAATTATTATAATAATCATTTCAATTAATTCCTATATTTTCATTTGCTTTTAATTTGTGTTGAATACATTTTTTCCTATCAATTTTCTATCATTAAAATCATAATAGACTAAAAGACCATTTTTAAAGAAAACTGACTTACTTTTATCCTTGGGAGAAAACCTAATTTCATCCATACCAATGTTTTCTAAACATGTTTTGATTAATTTGTTAAAATTATCCAAATTATTTATTTAATAAAATTTTACCCATGTTTAACGTTGTATATTTTGGTTTTTAAGGAAATTTATTGAATTTTTTTAAATTCACTTTTTAACCATTTTACACCAGTGTAAAAATAATTATTTTACTTATACAATATATATTTAATTACCTACCATAATGAACTCTCATTACATTGATCATTAGATTAGAATTATTCCATGATATATTTAATGAAAATATTTTTCGTAATATTCATGAATTTTTTAGTTTTTGAAAGTGATTTTTAAATTCAAAAGTTTATTTTCCACAATAATGTTTTACTGTAGTTTTTCAACATGTTAATTAATAATTATAATTTCCCTTATTTTAATTATTCCCTATTTGGAATGTTTTGTAATGATACCTTTTTTCAAATTTCTTACAGTAAATTTTATCACGGATGTACTATTTTGATACAATTCTCTATATTAAACTCATTGGTTTATGATTATGTTTCATAGTTGAGGATAATATTGACATTTCATATGGTAGTTTCTAATTAAGAAGGGAAATTTTTAATATGATTCAATTCATTCATATGGGCAACGAATTGGGCTTATTATGTGATGACTGGTGACAAATATATCAACTTTATACATTGGTTTGTCTAATGAGACTAACAAGCTTGTGTTTTTGATCGAGGCCTTAGAAATTTATGTAAAATGTATTTAAATAAATCCATGAAGGTGTTTTTATTTTTTTCTCACATTATTAATTCCATAATTATTAGATTTTTTTATCAATGTTCCATGTGATTATTCGATTAGATAGAATATATATAATTATGTTTCAATCACAGGTGATTATTTATATGGAATTATTTGATCATCATTCATTCCTATCATATTATTATCATCTAATTATTTTAATAGAATGTGTTTCATTTAATTACCTTTACATATTTATTTTTTATTATTTATTAATGATAATATACATTGTACACATACAGTTAGTGATCATTTGAGGGCACCCATTTCTTATGTTTCCTTTCCCTAAGAATCCAGGAAGTGTTTTATGATTTATATTCAGAGATATGATAAAGGAAATAATGGTTTTCTAAAAGAAAAGAAAATATTATTTATTTTGTTTTCAATTTTAATATGAGTTTCAAATTTTTATCCACTATTCAAAGACTATTAATCTATTCACCCCTTTTGGTTGCAATTATATATATATTATTCCAATGTAATATAGTAACCACTAACTCTTGTCTACTATGTTTGGGGTCCATAAATTTTCCATTAGAGGATGTATAGTATAAACCATTGTAGAAAGATTTAGGAAAACATAAATTAGGGAACATAAACCTTTAATAGACTTTGTGAATAAGTATATTATAAAATACTAAAGTTTTGGTGAGGAATACATTATCTGACATTTATTTGGAATGAATTTCATTATGGAAACTACAAGTACTCATAGATCTTTAACAATTTTCCCTAATGGTAATATCTAAAAAAATGGAATATTAGGATTCTACTTGATCATCATCAGGTGTATGAAAAGAAGCCTTTCTATGCACATATATTGAATATCTATCGGTATATTCATTGGATAATTTAAATTTTACTTATAATCCATTTTGATGTATTAAAAAAATATTTCTGTGATTTGATAACATTCCATAGGAAATCATTCTTATGGTTATGAGATTATATATGCATAAATGTTTCAATTTATGTTATGTGTTTCACTAGTTTTATGATTATACATTATGTTTTATAATGTTATGATATAATATAGGATATATAAATGAAAAAAATAAAAAATATGGAAAAAAGATATATCATATCAATATATATAATTCAGGTTGATATTTCAATCTGGGGTATGATAATGAAGAAGAAGTTGGATCTATAACATGTACTGAAAAAATTAAAACTATATTGGGGAATATAACTCAATTTATGTCAAATAGACATTCCATTATGAATTGTATGACATATCCACACCTTGGTGTGACAATGTTGTAATAAATTATGTTTCTGCAACATTCACCATTCAATGGGACTAAAAACAATTTTTTAGCAGTGAAATGGAAATGTTTTGTTGAGAAGATATTGCTCTCTATTGGAGTTAATAAAATAGAAATGCTTTTAATTAAAGTTTATCATCTCTTAGGGGATGTGGTTCAATGGGTGTCATTGATTCAAAAAAATAAGGGTGATGAGAAAATATCTAGTATGGACTGGAAGGATTTTATAATAATCACAATTAAAAATAATTTTTCCTAATAAAAAATAGAATACATAGAGAGAAATTATTGAAATAAGGAAAAAAATGATTAGTAAAATGTTTATACATATACAGATATCATTAATCAGTAATGAAGTGTTGTTGTGGACTATGTAGATATTCAAAAGAGATATATTGACTATTTATTTAATGGGATTAATCCAATCCTATGAAGGGAACTAATCTCCCAAAATTTTAGCATCATGAGTAATCAAGATAGATAAGGAAATCTACAAGAGTTATGGCTTTAAAGGGAAGCAAGAGAAGAAGACAATGAATTAGAAAAAATGGATAATTAGAATATGGGAATGTGAAATTTTAATTATTTTACTTATAAATTCATATGGAATTATTTTTATCATCTTAGATATTCCATGAATTATTTCAGAATATTATATTGATTATTTTTAAGACCAATTGTTGAGATGACATGTAATTTTAAGGCCCAGTGTGCCTAAAATAAATGTTTGAAAAATGATAAATATATTAAATTGAATGTGATTTATGTTTTCTAGAAATAAGTTGAATAATTTATAAATGGTTTCTGAAATATGAAATTAGAGGGCACCATTGAGCTCAGAACATGTGGTTTACCCTTGGTGGGATTTATCTTTAGTCAACACAGGTCATTTATAGAAATGTCATCATGGGTGCAGAAATGAATAAAATAATTAAAATAAATTATATTATTATATTTTTTCAATAATGTAAATTAATTATCATTACAAAGAGTATTGTGGGGGAAATACTAGGGGTAGACGCATAACTATTCACATGATGGTGGGTCAATGGAGAGATTTCTTTAGAGAATCAACTTCAAAGAATGATATAAAATAATGGATCGATGATCGACTTACCCTATATTAAATGGATCTTGAAAATGAAAATGAAGAAAAAAAATTCATTCATCAAAAAGTGATCCAAATCAAGATAGGTCATGTGTTTTAATTTTTATTCCCTGTTCTTGATTTCTACATCGAATGTCGACCAGTCAATGAAAATATTGGAATATGAATCAATATTTATATTGAATGGATTTATTAAAGAATTTATAAGGATATTTCATCATGGATGTCGAATATTTTATGATCATTATAATAAAAATCAAACTATATCCACATGAACATCAATGGATTTATGTTCCACCTGTTTGATTCTATGATTTTATTTTTCCAAATTCTACGATCATCGTGGAATTATATGTTTGTCCTATAGGTGGTGCACCAACCATAGTAGATATAGAGAAGAATGAGGTTCTCGTACTATTAGTGGAAGAGTAGGGGAGGATGATCATGCTTCATAAGTTTCAGTGAGAGGGACCCCTTAGGATCCAGGGTGCTACAGACCCACATGAGGCTGGGGACTGTCTTGAGGTGGTGACTTGAGTTTTCCATCGATTCAATACACTGGAAGATCAGATAGTAGTGCTGGAAGGAATCCTTCTACATGGATTAGTTGGGTGATGGTGGGGTTAGTTACCATGACTTAAAATGAGATGAAATTTCATGAAATGAATTCAGTAATTTATTTAGAGAGCAGTTATCAATAGCTAAACTAAGAGCTATGTGTATCCATGAGCTTCCACATCATGACAGTTGCTATGTATTCATAAAGGTTTTCCCACCATTCATGTCACTCGATGGATATGGTTAGCGATTAGTTATTTAGTGCTTGGAAATTCGAGTGAGGCCTTCATGGAGACATCCCACACAACATTATCCTTCTATGAATTCCTACTTATTCTGGGGTGTAAGAGTTATATTTAAGGGTGAAGAGTTCGTTGGATGAGTCGATACAACATGTGTGTTTCAGCAGTGGGTATGAAGGGGAAGATTCTTCAACCATAGGGAGTCGATGTCAGTCATAGAGACTTAGACATGGGATATATTTAAAGATGAGGTCTGGGGACATATGTTCTATAGTTCATTGTTCATAGGGTCGGTCCAGTCAGCTCGGAGAGGGATGGTACTACTTATGTGACAGTCAGGGAAATCATTCCTAGGATTATCCTAGAAATCATAGAGTTGATAGAGAGACCATGGATGAGGATGATGAGGAAGAGATAATGGTAGGAGGAAGCAGGTCTGCCGGATGGAGGATGCCGAATAGGATCTCAGAGATAATTATGAGGTGGTCGACATTTAGACTTGTTACCACCACTACCCATAGGTGGTCTACAATAGGCTCATGGAGTTGGAGGATAAGAGAGGGTATAGATGTTGATGATCAAAACATATGACCTAGGATAACCAATAATGATTCTAGGAACTATAGTTTTCTTGTATACCATATTTGCATTGTTAATAGACATAGGCTCTTGTCATTTGTTTCTCTACACATTTGTTTTTCAATAATTAGAGATTTTGGTTTCACCATTGACTCGACTATTGTTCTTATAGACTACAACTAGGGAATACATGATTATCACACACTTGTGTCGATAGTGAGAACAGAATCATGGAGATGGTAATTTTTATTCAGATAAAATGATAGTAATGTCAGGACCTTAGGAAAAAATTCATCGTATGACCTCGTTATCATCAATTCATGATCAGATTAAATATTTTTGGAGAAGGGTACAGTGTGTCCATAGTGATGGAATCAGGTTCTCCTTTTTGGGTGAAAAGGAATCCTCAGAAAAAATATGTACTCATATTTAGAAGGGTACAATGGATTACTAATCAGTTAGATAGCCTAACCCATGGAGTAGTGTCTGTTATGAGTTTCAAGTATCCTTCAGTAGTGAAATATTATGAGGAAATATTACTTAAAGATGTTCTAGGGACACCTATTTGATGAGAGATAGGCTTAAGCATTGATCTATATCCTAGTATGACACCAATATATTTTATATCATATCTGATGGCTCCCACAAATCATCACAAGATAATGTTGAAGTTAGAGGACAGATAGAGGAAGGGATTCATGAGACCATGTGCTTCACCTTTGGAAACCATAGTTATGTTATCTAAGAAGGAAGATGGGAGCTTCAGGATGTGTGTGGATTACTAGTGCTTGAACTAGGAGACTATGATCAACATGTATACACTACTAAGGATTTATGACCTATTTGATCAGTTGAGTGGGGAATGATGGTTCTTGAAGGTTGACCTCATATCTGGCAATCCCCATTTGTGAGTACAAGATTCAGTTATAAAAAATATGGAATTCATATATTTCCATGGTCACTAAGAGTACTTGGTGAAGATTTTTTGGAATCAAAAACTTTGTTGGAGAGTTCATGGGACCCAATAACTGGATCATTCATCCTTATAAATACCAGTTCATGGTAGTATTCATTGATGATATCCTTATGTACTCAAAATCCAAGAAGGTGAATGAGAGACACTCAAGGATAGTTATGAACATACTCTAAGAGAAACAGATTTATAAAAATCTCTCAAAGTGTCACAGTTCTGTTTAGATGGTCCAAATTCTGGGAAACATTATCTCAGTGAATGGAGTGACAGTGGACCCAAAGATGGTCGATGTAGTGTTATCTTGAGAGACATGAAAGAACATGATAGTGGCCCAAATATTCCTTAGGTTGGTAGGATATTATGAGAGTTTCATACCTGATTTATCTAGGATATCAGCACCCATGATAGCATTGACTCAAAAGGGTAATCATTATGTGTGGATAGAGATGTGCCAGTAAAAATTTTAGTAGTTGAGGAAGATATTCACAAGCACTCTGATCATGAGATTACAAAAGGAGGATATCGAATACGTAGTGTTCTATAATTTATCTGGAACTAGTCTTGGTTGATTGTTGATGTATAGTAAAGTGGTTATTCCATATCATCTATGATAGTTGTGACCACATGAGAAAAACTACATGACCCCCAATCTTGAGTTAGTAGTGGTAGTCTTTGCATTAATGATTTTGCGATACTACCTAATGGGTGAGTGGTTTATCATATACTTCGGCTACAAGAGTATCAGGTATATATTTTCATAGAAGTATCTCATCTTGAGAAATATACAATGGCTATATTTACTCCTAGATTATGAATTTCAAATTCTCTATACTATTGGGAAGGGGAATGCGGTGGAAGATTCTCTCATCAGGAGATGTAGTTCATAGATACTGAATGTGGCGTAAGAGTAGTTGGCCTCATTGTAGTTATACTTTATGGATGCAGATGGAGAGACATACCTCTAGTTGATTGTTATCACCCCTTTACTCTTACAGTGAGTCGGGGAGCCACATCTTAGGGATTCCGACACTAAGACCTTACATTATCAGAAATATATCGAGCATTCTCCTGACGGTTATTCTAAAGGTGGTAAGAATGTAATTATTTTTAGAGGATGCATGATTGTACCCGTGACATTGTGGTAAGAGGTTCTAATAGAGTTTCTAACATCTCTTTTGGTGGAACAACCAGTTGTGGTAAAGATATACTAGGACCTCTGACGTCTGTTTTGGTGTCCAGGGACGAAGAAATGAGATATATGTTTTGTCTCTCAACGCCTTATTTTTCATTAACTGAAATTTGATCACCATGTTCCAATAGGTTTGGTACAAACCCTAATGGTTACAGAATGGAAGTGTGATATGATAACTATATACTTCCTGATATGATTACCATATATGTCCAAGGGACTTGATTCCATCAGGGTAATCATGGACCGACTCACCACATCGGCCAAACTCCTTTCTATATAAGACCAGAATTTAGTATATCGTTTGGGATGCATCTACATTCAGGAGATACTCTGAATCCATTGAGTTCTATGAAAGATTGTTTTTTTATTGTGATTCTATAATTACATCCTGGTTATCGAAGGGATTACTAGAGTTTTTTGGGATCCAATAAAACTTGAGAACAGTGTTTCACCCACCAACCGATTGTCAGAATGTGAGAACCACTCAGGTTCTTGAGGAGATGATGAATGATTTCTTGTTGAACAATGGTTATAGTTGGGAGGATAAATTACCAATAGATTTTTTTACATAAGGAAAACTACCATTCAACCATCATTATGGAACCCTTCAATAATTTTAATGAGTGAACCTAGAGTTTAACACTTTGTTGGTTTGGACTAGGAATGTCAACAGTCATGGGCATGAAGTTGGTGTGAGCTATAATCATGAAGGTGAAGATCATCCCGGAGGGGATGAAGACTATTGAAACCTTCATATGTCTTATGATGACAGGAAATAATGGCCTTTGGGTAGAGCAAGGGGACCATGTTTCCCTATACGTTTCACCTCAACATGGACTACTGATATTTCTTCGTGGTGAAAAAATATATCATTGAGATTCATTATCACTTTTTAGGTTCTTTGTAGAGTTGTTTAGGTGGTTTACCAATTTTATCTACCTCTACAGTTATACTGGGTACATGAAATCATCCATGTGTTGTATCTGATTATGTATGTTCATGACCCATCACTCTTTATCGATGGTAGTGAGATGGAAATCACGTACTGAGAGGCCATTTTTGAGTGCTCGATGGAGATTGAGGATCCACAGTATATGAACCTCCATAGGTGATTGATTCCATTCGTGAGTACTTGGTGGTAGCACAGGGAATCTCTAGGAAAAAGTATGGGAGAAAGAGGCTCTGATTCATGCTGAGTACCCTCAAATTTTTGAGTATCCCTTGATTTATTTTTTTGGATGTAAGTCCCCATGGTGGGGAAAATGAGACATCTCATATTTTTTTGTGTATTATTTTTAAATATTATATGGATTATTTCTGAGACTAGTTTCTATGATGGCATGAGATTCTGTGGAACAATGCGAATGGAATAAATTTTTGAAATATATTAAATATATTAAATATCATGGACATATGGTTTTATTGAAAATGTATAAAAACTTTTTAACTAGTTCTTTAATTAGAAATCAGAGAGACTCGTAGATCATAGAACAAGAAGTTTACCGTAGGTTTCACATAACAATAGTCGTCATGGGTTCGTTTTGGAAAATTATTCACGGGTATAGAAATGAACAAAATAACTCAATTAAGTTATTTCATTAAATTTTTACAATTTATCAATTTACTCATCATTTATAATAAGAATATGCTAGAAATACTTGGGTTTGATACAGAACCCTAGAGATGCTGCATGACTTTTTGAGATAGGGCCTCAGAGAATCATCTCAGATGAATGACGATGGATTTCAGATCGATGATCGACATACATCATATTTTTTGGATATTTCCTACAATAATGACACAACAATAATTCTTCATTATAAATAGATAAAAATAGAGGTAGCACACGTGTTTCAGTTTTTTATTACCCAATTTTTATTTCTAAAAATAATGTGGTCTGATCATCGAATAAATTGGAACATAGATTGATAATTATGAGGGATGGGTTTTTTAATGGGGTTTATTGGGAGATATCTTCATGGATGATAATTATATTATTTTTTTTCTAATTAAAATGAAATTATATAGACATGAACATCGATCAAGGTTCGTTTCTCACATTTTATTGTGTTATTTTATTCCCTAAATTCTCTATTCATCATGATATTCTTTATTTGGAAAGAATTTAATGCATTATCAAATGATCGTTCATTGAACACTCACTTATTGAAGAAAAAAATTGATATCACATATTTGGGATTGATGTAATGTAATGGAGGAGTGATGATTGTTGTAGTAGTTGATCAGACAATTATTAACACCAATTCCACATTTTTTCACATTCTTTAATACATAATGAAGAATGAAAATGATCTTTTTTTTGGTGTATCGAATGTTGTAAAATTGATTATTATGTGGTTCCATGTCTAGATGAGGTTGGATCTTGAGTTTCCAAGCATAGTACATCTTGGATGCTGTCCGAAGTGATGGGCGAGACGAACAACATTGAACAAGGGATTCTGTAAAATCCCATGTTACAATGCTTTTAATCAAGAATTACATGGAATTCGGGGCCCATTGATTGGTTTATAAGGTTCTTGGTAGAAGATAGGTATCACATGGTATGTGGCCCAACCTATAGAGTGTATGGTCCCTCCCTAGAAATTTAGCATGTACTTTTGGAATTACATGGACATGGGGTAGAGTACACTTGTTTCCTATAATTCATAAAATCCCCCACATGGAATTAACTCAACCATGTACATGGGATGCCCAAAGACTTGGTAGACAAGCATGGATAAAAGTTAAGATAGAATTTACTAACACATGACTGGGGTACACGGGTGGTACATCAGATACAAGTACATGATGTGTGATCCCAGTAAATGTTGTGTACTCTCCTTTAACACAAACACAGTTTTGATGGCGCTTTCCATTTTCATGGGAAAACCCAGGGTCAAGGGACATGTTGGGTAACCCATCTACACATCACATACTCCTTATTAAATGTATTATATATCTTTTACCCCATATCTTGGAAATTTTTTGGTAGGACTTGTACCAGTTATCATTTCTGTTAAGGTAGGTGTGAATAGTTAAATACTCCAAGGACAATAATCGCATTAGTGTTACATCATGGATAGAGTCATTGTAATCCCTTTGACAGGCATACAGTGAGATCATCTATACATCTTCATGCCCTTGGTGGAGTTATTGGTATCAACGTGACCTAATCTACTCAATCATAAATCCTATACTTAACAGGGTTAATCCGAAATGAGTTTTTGGGAATCACCCCATGGCTATAATAGTGATCCTCATATGTGTATCATATTATATTCAAAATTATAATTATATCATTAACATGAAGAGTCCCAATGTTAATTATTTCTCAAATGACCGTCATTAGTGCCATCAGATGTAAGTGTGTGTTATCATAGATTATTGTTTGATGGAATCTTCAAGATAGAATACTAGGCTGTTACATTGTGGTTGTGGATTAATCCTAGACTATTTGTATTTATTGACTATATTTGGATATACTTGTTTTATGTATTTTAGACATATACATGTGAATATATTACTAAATTTTATTTTATTATATTATTGGTAGTTTGGGGGTGTTCTACTGAGTATTTTTATACTCACCTTTACATGGGATTTGAAAGAATGTGTCATGTATCTTGAATAAGATCAATCTTTTCACATAATCTTAGGAAGACCGGGACTAGACGGTGCTTAGTGAGACAAGAAAAAATGAGGTGTGTTCCTATGTCTTTCAGAAAGAAGTCAAATTTCCTTTACATTTAGGCAGGACTTGAGGTGTATACTTCTTTATGGTGGGCATGTATTTTTTCATGTTTACTTTCTTTACTTCCTACCATACATTGGTTGTGGGATATTGATTAATGCATTCATTGGTTGTTAATTTGTTGTTACATTTTATCATTTTATGGGATTGTAGATGTCTACATGTGTACATGTACTTATAAAATGACTTCAATGATAGTGATATTCCTACTTGGTTTTAGTCACCAACCCTTGGACAATTGGATTCAGGGTTGGGGAGTTGTATAACGGGACCCACTAAGATGAGTCGTGGCGTGAATTAAGTTTAAATTTGTGTGTTACTATGGATTTTTATAGATTAATGTATTATATTGGATGACTCAGGCTATTTATTTTGGCTTTGGTAAAAAAAAATATACAATGATTTTCCATATTTTATGGATCTTCTAATCAGTTAAAATATAATTTTAGTTCTTTTTTACTAATCAAATAAAACTTGGTTATTCGTTTATTAAAGTATAAAATGAATTCGAAATTTACTGAATCAAAAATGAATAATTAAATTGTAATAATATTTTCTTATTCTCACTATCATTAGTGTAACAGATTCCCCAGACTATAGGAAATGTATATGGAAACAAAAATTTCCTTCTACTACCTTGATATTAGTTGAATCAATGGTCATTTTTATAACTCTTCAATTAATGGGTTTTTTTTCATTAACATTCTCTTGATCGTTCACTATCTTTTTATCAATGATCTCGACCACTAATTATTTGCATTTAGGGTTTTCCTATATATTTTTTCACTTACTAATAATGTTTTCCAACCTCAAAACCTCATTATCTGTTTTTATAGATGAACATAATAATAACATTTCTCTCTTACCATAAAAATGTTTTGTATACCCTTTATATAATGTGCGGTTACAGTAAAATTATTTTCAGATGAAAAACCAATGATTTCGGAATTTATAGTTAAATTCATAGAATGAAATTTATTGATGTTGGGGTGAATATAAGACCCAAAATTTAAATTGAATAAAATATTTTCCCTAGAATATGAGACACACACCACCGATCATAGATGTCCAAATTTTTTTAATTATTTAAATTTAATCTATATGATATATTTTGTTATATGTAACATTGGGATTAAACAAACTGTAATATATTATTAAAATAAATATTATTTACTATGACAATTATAAACTAGAATTTAAATTTGAGGTTATGAATACAAATTTAAAAAATATTAATATTATATTGTTTACAAATATAGAAATTATATTTTATAGTTATCTATTGATTTTAAATAAAATAAGAATCATTTTAAATAAACCGAAATTTTTCTGAAAAAAATGTATTTTTTTCTTCAAAAAATGCTTTAATGTGTTATCCACAATCAAATTCAAAATACAATTTGACCAAATTTATAAAATATATTGAAAAAAATTAAAATTTAATTTTTAAAATTTCATCTAATAATTATTATAGAAGTAATTTTGTAAATTTTTCTAAAAAGTTTAATGTTTTGATAAATAGTGAAAAATACATATTTATATAAAAAACATACTTTTCATTTAAATAATTTAAAATATAAAATTTACATTAAAATTATTTGAAATATAAATTTAGTTTAATTATATTATAATCAATATAATTTAGGTCACTTTATTCAGATTCATATGGATTTTTGATATTAAAACATTTGATACATAAGTTAATTTTCTCTTTCAAAAACCGTTTTCCATCCCATATACTTGTTTTTTTAATTAAAATATTCCTATTATGTAAATAGAATTAGAATATATGAATTCCATATTTAGAATTAGTATAATTAATATTATTTCATAAGGTCAACTTATATTTTTTAATTATAAATAATGAAGGTAGTGAAAATTAGTTTCCACGGTTAAGGTAAAAAACAGTTCATAGGTGTTAAACTAAGAAGATAATGTTTAAAATAAAATATAATCTTTTATGATACCTATTTTATGTCAATATTTGGACCGTATATTATTCATGGTTTGGTAATGATTCATTATATATACTTTTATAATATGAAAACGTGGATACCACTTTTTATTTAAAAAATTTTAAATATGTTTTATCCCTCACTTAAAAAACGCCACCCCTTCTAAACTCATCTTTACACTCCCAAATACAATTTTATTGAAAATTATAATAACTAATAAGTTATATAAATTTTATTCTAATTATTAATGGATTTTCTTTTTCAGAATCCACTATAGGAAGGCATTTGGTATAAACCTAAATGGGCTATCTGTAGAAGAGGTAAACATCCAAACATGCATTTTCAATTTACATATCCTTATATCTCAGTAAATTATTCTATAAATATGGTAAAATAATAACTCAAATATATAAAATTTACTATAATTTGATTATGTCAATTTTATAACTTATATATGTATCATATTCTATCAAATGGGAAACTAAACCGTTGATTGTGTGTACAATAGACCATTGGCTCAAGAATTGTAATAATTATATTTCCATCACCCCCTCTCTTGAAAGGATATAATGAATTAAATAAAATATTTATATTTTATTTTTGAAATTAATATTCTTATTAAATTATAATATCACATATACCATCTTACCTTACTATCCATGGGAAAATAGTAACATTGCTCGTGCGTACGTGTGGACCACCACCTCCACATAGCAATGTGAAATGTATTTCATTTAGTTTTAAATGACTTCTAATATGAATATATTTAAATAATATAATTGAAATATTTGATATCATAATGTTTTTTTAATTTTGAAAAAATATTTACACTTTTTACATTCAACCTTTTGGAAAAATAGTAACAACATTTATACATACGTTCTTCCTACCATCTACGTTGACAATATTACTCATTTTCCCATATCTAAACATTATTGACTAGTATAAATACATATATAATGATTATATATGATATTTAAATCATATGTTTCATTCTATAAATTATAAAAACATTAATAATGAAGATGGTCCTAAATTTTAAATCCAAAACATATAAGAAAAAAAGAAGAAATTATCACACGAAATAGTGATTTTATCAAATAATTATTAATTAACAAGTCATGAAAGACTATTGGTAAATAATATATGGAATGAAATATATTATTACGATTTTTAATACATTTAAAATAAATATATAATTATTATACAGGATTTATAGACATGTTTGAAGGAAATCAAACAAGGTGATATTGTTTATTGTCTCTCTTTTTACTTTCGTGAGACATATTCCATATTCACTACAATGTTTTTTGTGTCTTATAAATACTTTTATATTGATATTTTATATCATGAATCCCTTGGAATTCATGGTATTTAATTTTTCATATGAAGATATTTCTTTCAAGTGTATCATGATTTAGATGTTACCAAAGTGGTAAAATATTATGTTATAATCTCATTGTTTACTGGGATTATTCTTCATAATGTTTCCAATGAGGAAATTTTATGATCTTTATTTTTTAAAACTCATGAATTTTATAATCCTATGATTTTCATATATAATACATGACTTCCCATTATTTTACTATCATTAATGATAAAATATTCTAATAAAATGTTTTTGAAGAAAATTAACTTCCTTTATTACTATAGTTTAAAAAAAAATTCTTCCATATCTATGTTTTCTAAATATTATATCTAGATTGTTTTTTAATATTATAAAATTTATTTTTTATATATTATTTTTTCCTTTTATAATTTTTTATAAAATGGTTTGGATTGAATATTTCTATTGTTTTAGAACTTGGCACTTTTTATCCCCTTTAAAACAGTTGGAATGGATTGATACATTAAATTATTTAGGGTGTATAGAACTGAACACCATATTTTTGACACATTAGAATGATTATTCATTTAAAAATTTAAAATGATATTTTTAATTAATTTTCACCTAAATATTCTAAAAATTATCAATTTTTCAAATTTAATTTCATTGTGAAAATGATGTTTTCCTCAAGAAAATTTTAATAGAATTCTTATAGTATTTCTATTCTTCGATGAAAAAATCAGTAAGTCCAATAATTCCATAATGGGAATATGTATTAATGATACCAACCATACTATTTATTTTAATGGTTTACGATATGTGATATGAGGGATATACTATTTTATTACCATATTCAAAATTAAAAAGAATAGATTATGGTTATGTTTATTGATTTGTAAAGTATTAAAATTTCATTTTCTAAATTTTCAATATTGATGTTTTTGCTGAATATGTTTCACTCCTTTCAGATTATAAAAACATTGGACATATTATGTGATGGTCAAATACTATTATAGCCCCTTGATTCATAAGTAGGTCTCATGAGACAAGACATATTTGGTATTTTACAAAGGCTTTACCCATTTTTTTAATATTTTATAGCATTAGGACATGAAGGTATGGTTATGATTTATAAAATTATGAATTTACATATTATGATATTAGTAATTGATGTTCTCTCTGATTATTAGATTAGTTAGAATATCTATTTTTATGATTCTATATCATGATATTATTTATAGGGAATTATTTTACAATCAATTATTCCTTCTCAATTAGGATTAAAGAAATTATTGAATGGAATGTGTTTTAGTTATTTACCATGACATATTTATTAAGATTTATTTATTCATAATAAATTTTATTGTAGACAAACACTAACAGTGCATTAGAGCTCACACCTTTCTTATTTTTTCATTACCAATGATGACATGAAGTGTTTTATGTTTTATATATAGGGATATGACTAAGGAAATAATGGTTTACTCAATTAAAAAAATATTTTTATGTCATAAATTCAATTTTATTATTGGATTCTTATATCTACCTAGTTTAAGAAGAGAACAGTTTTTTTCCTATTAATTAAGATGTGATTCCGTGTATATTATACCAATGTAATAAAGTAACCAAAACATAGGGAAACTAGGGTGGGGGTCGTTATATGTTTTCTGTAGTGTAGAGATGAACATGCAGTAGGAATGTTCATAGATATATTCTTATCTTGAAATTGATCCAACTACAAGGATACTATACCATCAAAAGGCATGCCCTCTTACGATCTACACTAATCATCAGATCATAGAAGCCATTTTTTATCATAGGATTCCCATCAATAGGATACAGTGGGAAGGTAAATTGTTGGGATTCTATTACCAATCACTAATTACCTCAAATTTCGAGGAGTTTGGATTCCATTAATTTCATGAGGGATGAGTCAAATCCACCAACTCATGATATAAAATTCTCTCTTGTTTTACCATTTCATGTCATCCTTAAAAAGAATCCATTATATAAATTAGGAAATCTAGTATTTCATAGGATATCCCCCTATGAGTTTCCATCTGATGGGTTTTTTGAACTATTAGGTGATATTTTCCTTGTTTTGGGAACACATGGTAATACATCAACACATTAGTAGAATGATAGGATTGATTCAATCTCAGTTTGATTTGTAGACTCGATACTAAAATTACGAGATTAACAAACTTTTCAAATTTATGAGGTTTAGTTAAATGAGGAATGAAATCTTTATCCTGATGACCAAAATTAAATGATTCACATCACATGAAAATCTTACATACATCTTTTGAAGCTCTACATTTTTTAATTCTAGATCAAGAATATTCTCTCATACTAATATTTATTATCCTTATTCATTTTTTGGTTTTGTATTAAATTTCACCACACATATTTCTTTTTTATTAGTTTAATAGTCTTCATTATTAAATTTTATAGTGGTGATGAAAATCATTGATGTGAAACACAAGACATGATGTATAGATTCCTTTGGAGTAAAATGTGGTATAATATTACTATCAAGATCATTTTATTTCCTTGAAAGGGATTTTAGGTTTAAAAATCATAAAAATTACTCCAACATATGGGATGGAGTTCTCCCTTGGATCTTACTATTGTTAAGCCTAGTTGTATAGATGATTGAAGCTTTTAAATAGTGGTACTTTGGGATTGTCCTTGATCAACTTTTAGGATGTCATAGAGGTCCTCATTGGTTTTTGAAGTAGCAGGTACATAGAAATAATCTGTAGTTATTTTTGATAGATACCCCTAGTGGTTTATTGAGCTAGATTCCTCAATATGGCTTTCCATAATAAGCAATGTTTCCTTTGTAGTTTCTAATAAAATAGTTTCCATATATCGATGAAAATGAACACTATAGACATGGTACATTCTAGGTCATACCATGGTGGTATCCTTAACATTTTTTACATCATCCTTCTCCTCATCCACCGTATATAGACGGAATTAGTTTTTACCCTCTATGTATAGGGTCTTGAAATTTTTCAGATATGGTGACAATCACCACATTCATTCGTGAAACTCATCATTGAAAGGATGTGAAATGGGGATTTATAATTTTTGATACATTTAGGAAATTATTCCATTGTGGGATATAACCATTGCAATGATATCTTCATACTAGGTCATTATCAATCTAGCTCTGGAGGTGTTGTATTGATGATAGTGTAGGTAGAGGCCATCAGGTTATGGAATCTATAGATATTGAGAAATATCTATCGCATGTCCCCTTGTTGTGCGTAGTGGATTGACGTTTCATATGTGTATTATGGAATGATATAATTATTTTTTCAAATTTCCTATTCATTTTATGATTCCATTTATATTTTTCTAAATCATGAATGTCCCTATATTGGAAATACAAACAAGACACACATAAATGTATAATCACAAAAAAAGAGTGCATAGTCAATCTAACCCCTTTACAGAAAAATGAAAACTTATACTTGTTATTATATGTGATTGGATTGGTATTTTTTAAGGATTCATGTTGGGTTCACTATTTTTATTTTAAATTCTTCTTGGGTGCTGTCTAATGAGATTTATTCATGGATCCAAAAACAAAAAATGGTTCCTCTATCCAGGATATGAGCCTTTTTTTAATGTAAGGTGATCACTAGGAACATTTATTGTGATTCTTATGGACTCACCTTGGTTTAAAGGATGAATTTTTAGGCTCATAATAGGTTTTAGTGGGGAATTATTTCTTAGTTTGGGACTCACTTATAGATTTATGACCTATTTATTCATCCTTCCCATCCCCCAGTGTGAAAATATTATACCATGTGCTAATAATCTAATCATTATCATGTGTTTTATTTTAACCTCTATATTTATTACACATTCTCAATCAATGTCTTATTATATCATCATGATTTTATTTAAATCTATCAAACTTGGATTTCTGGAGTTTATCTTTGTCTAGGGAGGCAGTTGGTGTTTTAGAATTAGGATTGAACATGGAAGATGCATCCTATGTATATTGTGACAACATTAATCAAAACATGGATAGTTCAATTGAATGTTAAATCCATACACAGAAAATTAGTCCAAAAATAGAGGTACTCTCACTATGATAATGCGATGACCATTTAATATCTATAAGACCCTGAGATCTATGCTCAGTGTGAGAAATATGAGAAAAAATAAAATCATTCAAGTTATATAGTAACATCAAATCCTATTTTAATGAAGTGATCACACACTAAGGATACCATAATAAAAATAATTTTTTATGAATGTGATGAAAATATGAAAAAGGTGAGGATTATGCAAAATCCACTATGATATTCCTAACCTAGTAGATGAGATAAATGAGTGTACGATTTTGGTCATACATATAAGAGGATAACCGTGTATTTGGATCCAAAGGTTGTATATTGACTGAAAGAGGATATTGATAACCATGAAGATTATTTCTACTTAATATAAATTAATTATTTGACTAGGTCTTACACATAGGTGGATTCAAAATGATAATTTCTCCCCTATCCTTCGATAATAGGATATTGAATAGTGATTTTTATGGTTTCGGATTATATCATGTATGATTATCATGTATTTTCATCCATGAAGAGTATATATAATCATAGTAATAATTAAAAACATGAGGATTATCTCAACTAAAAATTAATCAAAGGCTTGGTCAGGCCTTACACCTAGTAGGATTACCATGTGTTGAAACCAAGATTAATTTCCTTACTCATGGTTAATAATGATAATGTAGAGGAATTTATCAAATAAAAGGAAATAAAACAATTGAAATTGCAGTTAACTATGGAATAATCCTTATCATGAGTATCCCATATTAATGGAAAAAAGATGATGAATGGGAATTTTAAGGGTTAAGGATTATACCTACAAGGAAGCCTAAGTGTATCGAACCTGATTACTTATTTTGGTGATGTTATGGAGAGATAACGACTTAGATTATTGATTATTCCCTATAAGGTCTGAATCCCCCATCCTTTGATTATTGGATGAGGAAGGGATATTGTAAATGTTGGAGATTACATTTAGTATGATTCCTAGTAAAAAAACCATGTTATAGATTAAGGTTCATAAAAAGAGAGATAGAGGATTTTACATTAGTATATTTTGTTTCATGATATCCTACACATTATAATAGTTACAATATGAGTAAGGGATATTGTAATTGTTTTTTATTACACATGGTAGGAGGCCAAAACCAAGTTGAGTATATCAATTAATAATTTAATTGGAATGGATCAATGCCCATGTATAATAACCAAGTCAATTGGTTCATATCCCCAATGAGGGAATGTGAGGATTATTATCACAATGGAAGGATTGAAGTAGAATTCTCTCCCTTTTGAGTGCTTAC